>JANITW010000236.1:26387447-26404002 GCA_027564335.1 Erythroxylum williamsii | reverse complement strand
CCCTATCTTTTCACACAAGTAACCAAAAATGACAAATAAGGTCTCATTGGAAAGATCACAGAAAACCCTACAAGTTTCATGAAGGGCTTGAAAACCAATTTCACATCTAAAGGTGTAAAAAATGCAATCAAAATTATTGCCTAATCATTATCATCCAAAACAGTGTAACATTATTCCAAAAATCATATCTTCCCATTTCCTTTGTCAAAAATTTCAAGCTTTATATCAAAAGAAAGATCAAAACACATGCTAAAACTTTCATGCATAACTTGGAAGCAAATTCAACCCCTAAATAGATCAATTTCTCAACTAAATCTTCTTCCCATGTAAGTGTCATTCTCAACAGCAACAAAATCTTCCAAAAATCCTAACAGCCTATCCCATTGTCCAAAAATTCCATATCTTATCTCACTAAAACGATCAGAAAACATGCTACAATTCTCATGAAGGACTTAAAAGAAAATTCCACCTCTAACTAAATCAAATTCACACATGATTGTGGCTACCCTGATAAAGAATATTAAATCAACATATCACCCAATGCATAACCATACTTGAAAAATTCATAACTTACAATCTCTACATCCAAAATTAGCATATTATACCTCATTACAAAGCTAAGAAATTCTTCTATAACTTTGCATAAGATCACTTGAGCTAATTTAAACCATAAAAGTCTAGAATTAGCTTTGAAGCACAGAATTCACAAAACCTATACTTAGGGACATTTCACACACAAAATACATTCATTCTTTGAAAAACCATCTGAAAGTTCACAAGTCATAACTTTCAATCTCAAACTTGAACAATATCACACTTAGTGGAGATAGAAAGCTAACAAGAAACTTTTCAACTTTGATGAAGACCAATTTACAAAATCTGTCTACTTTAGCCTAGAAAAATTCTCCAAAGTTTTAGGTCACAAATCTCTACATGCTAGAATTACCACTATTCACTCTACACATAAATCTCACTTTCAAAAAAAAATTCGAAACCCTTCAAGCCACAATTGAATAGAACTTCCTTCATAAAACTTTTAGCTAAACTTCTCAAGTTTAATTCAAGCTAAACCTCATCTTAATTGCATAACCATACAAAAAGTTATCATCAAAACATTGAAACATACACACATCCAATTTTCTAGATTTTACACCTAACTCAAATCCTATCATTCCAATACCATTCCTACACCAATAAGGATCCAATTTAGTCAAGAAATCAGCAAAAATTTAATCAAGATCATCACTTGACCAATTAGCCACAAAAGGGAAGCACACACACTCAATCATTTTTCTTTAATACACACTCATCTAACATCATTAAAATCAATCCAAAACACTTAATTCACATACTACACATGCTATCTCATTCATCTTCAATCAATCTGTAAAGCAACCTCCTGGTTTTGAAGATACTGATAAACCATATTGTGTCTATAGACTTCATAAAGCTTTGTATGGGTTAAAACAAGCACCTCATGCTTGGTATGATCGTCTAAGTTCATTTTTTATTGGAAATGACTTTATTAGAGGGCAAGTAGATAAGACTTCGTTTAGAAAATGTATCAAAAATGATTTCACTATAGTACAAATATATGTAGATGATATTATTTTTGGTGCAACTTCTAAGAAGCTATGCTCCAGTTTTAAAAATCTTATGAAAAGTGAATTTGAAATGAGTATGATGGGTGAATTGAAAATTTTCCTTGGTTTACATTTTAAGCAAACCAAAGAAAAGATTTGTATTCATCAATAGAAATAAATCAAAGAATTGTTAGTCAAATATAAAATGGAAAAGGTTAAACTTATGTCAACTCCTATGCATCCTTCAATCCTTTTATCTAAGGATGAAATAGGTAAAAAGGTTGATAAAACCCTCTTTAGAGGAATTATTGGTTCTTTACTTTACCTAAATGCAAATAGACCTAATATATTGTTTAGTTTTTGTTTGTGTGTATGATTTCAAGTAGATCCTAGAGAATCTCATTATATTGTTGTTAAAAGAATATTGAGATACTTGGCAGGTTCTACTGATCTTTGCTTATTGTATAAGAAAGGTGAAGATTTCAGGTCAATTGGCTACTATGATGCTGATTATACTGGAGATAGGATTGATAGAAAGATTACAAGTGGAGGTTGTCACTTTTTTGTTCATAATATAATTTCTTGGTCAAGCAAGAGGCAAAGTTCAATTGCTTTATCTACTGCAGAAATTGAATAATGTCAGTTGTAAGTTGTTGTTCACAAATGTTATGGATAAAGTATCTATATAAGAATATTAGATTCCAATCTTCTGTGACAACACTAGTGTTATTAATCTCTCAAAGAATCCAATACAACACTCAAAGGCAAAGCATATTGAAGTTAGACATCATTTTATAAGAAACTATATATAGAGAGGGATCATCAATCTACAATTTGTTGAGATGAATCAATAATAGGCAGATACCTTCACAAAACCCTTAAGTGAAGACAAATTCAAAGAAATCATATGAAACCTAAATATGGCGATGTTAAATGGCCATTTGTCTGAAACTCTATGATCCAGACGATTTGTCCTGAAGAAGTTGAAAAGTCGTAAGTTAATTAAATAGTAATAGTAACTTTCACTCGGTATTTTCAATTTCATGATTACTGGTAGATCAGTTAAAAAATGTTACAAATGGTAACTTTTTCAAGAGTGTATATAAAAAGAAATCATCTCAAAATTTGCAACACCTTACACTCTAGAATTTTCTTCAAAACTTCGAAAACAATTTATTCAAAGTTCTCTTAACAAAAACGATCCAACCATCTGTTCTAAACATCAAATCCTTCTCATTTCATTTCCTATCTTTCTCTCAATTTTTTCTATATACTAACCTCATTTCTTTAAGTGAAATACATTTTTATGTTTAGTGTCTATCTTTTACAGATTAAAAAATGCCAAAATCTCTTATCTATAAAAGACTCGTTGATTTCACTTCCCTGAAGAATGATCGGATAAATATCGAACCTAAGATTAAAGCAGTTGGACGGAAGAATTTCTTCAACAATCGAGAGACAGTGTATCTGAATGAAATATATTAGTTCTGGAAGAATGCGAAGGTAGTAGACAACACCTTGGTATCGATGGTAGATGGGTTGTCGATAATAATCACACAAGATTCTATTGTGAAGGCTATTGGGTGTCTAAGTGAAAGAGCAGAATTATTCAACAATACAGATTGGATCACTCAAAGTCATATAGACGAAGCCATCATCAATCGACAACTATATGGATCTAGTAATCCAAGAGTCAAGAAGTCTTCAACCCTCATTCCCAAACCTCATTCCGAAGACTACGGTTCTTCACTCACTTCTTCTCCATTATATCCTACCAAGAGCAAGATCAAAGGACGTGGTGACAATGAATGATGCACATTGTCTGTTTCATCTACTCACTCACCAATCTATTAATCTTCATTCTTGATTCTGGAGTACATGATAAAGGCTGGGGAGGATTATCATCAGAAGAGTGGTTCTTTACCTTACGGTATGTTATTAACAACATTCTTCAAAGAATTTGGAATCCTACTTGATAGAGTAAACAAAGTAAAGATGAATGTTAAGAGTGTTATCATTGCCTCTAATATTCACAAAATGGGGATCAAGACTGAAGCCAAAGTGGATGTAGAATTCACACCAAAAGCATAGTCTAAGGGGGAGCTTTTAGTAAGACAAAGCAGGAAAGAAAATGTCCCGTCTGAAATACAAGCAAAACCTCGATCGCCCAGAAGAATATCAGCAGAGGTAAAGGTTAAACAATCATCTAATTAGTCGATACAAGCGAAGACGTTTCCAAAAAAGAAGGAAAGCAAGGTTCAACAACCAACTCACCAAGTGTCTTTAAAGAGGAAGGCTGAGACACTCCAAACACAAAAGACATAGACTGTTGAAAAGAAGACGAAGACATCATCTGAAGAGCATCTAGTAACTTACAACCCTCCTCGATTGATAAAGAAAGAAGATTTCACGATGAAGGTTACAGAAGAATCGACACCTGATCATAACAGAGATTCAATTATCATCAGAGAACCTTTTAAACAGAAAGTTAAGGTTCAAGTTGAACCTATAATAGTAAATAATCAGATGATACATCTTCTAAGCCCTGAAGAACGAAGACTATATAGTATTTTGCGAGATGAAAAGGTAGAACCATATCCATTAAAGATTACGAAAGATCCTTATATAATCTATCCAGTAACAAGCAGAATGATAATCAAGATTATACCAGATGTACAACCTAGACGTCCAGTACCAATAGTCAGCAAAGAAAAAGGAAAGAAGAAGAAGTTTTCTAAAAGACGAGAAGATGATCTCACATAAGAAGAGATTCAAGTGGCAATGAAGAGTCATGCAGCTCAACCTATAGGCGTCTATGTATCACATCATATATCAAGGGAATCAGGAAGTAATTTTGGAGAATCTACCGAAGACAAAAGCTTCAAGGTAGTTGGCACAATATCAGAAGGCAGGTACAAAAGTATCATAATTGAAGGTATAAATTTTAACTTAGGAACCTTTGTGCATTTGCTCATTCATTTCAAACCCTTAGGTTTCATTCCTTCAATTAAAACTAGTTTACACCTTCTAGGGCAACCGATTTACAAATTACCCTCAATTAAAATTATGGAATTAGCCGATTCACCTAGAAAACCATCTGTCTTTGAACACATTCATCCATTTAGTGAAATACTATAAGATGCCACTGTTAATTCAGAGCTCTTGAAGAATTTCATCAAATGGACTGAAGCTAGTCATAAGCATATGGAAGTTTAGGAAGCCTTGGCTAAAAACATTGAGGAAATTAATACTAAGGTCGATGAACTAGGTGATGTAGTGGGTGATCTTTATTAGGAAATAGCACTTCTACATGTTTCTATAAAAGAAGACCTCAAGACGATTCGCACTGATATTCAACAAATGTATTCTAAAATTTTGAAGCATCTAAAATGAACTATCTTTTTTATTAATAACAGATAGGGGAGAACGGTAGAAAGGAGAATTAAAATTAGAAATTTTTTGTTTATCATTATATATCTTGCTTTATTCATCTAAATATTATTCTTACCTTCTAATAATATGATTATTTGTTATCATAAAAAAAGGAGAGATTATTAAGTCAAGAAGACTTCACTTCTTCTATTGATTTTGATGAAAGTCAAATAATAATAATAATAATAGAAGTGTGTGAATTGTTTTAATGAATTGTTTAAGTGCACAGATAAATGTAAGTGGCACACATCATCAAATCAAGACGATACTTTAGTAAAAATTGAATAAGACAAAGCGTCTAAGATGGATCAAACGAAGTGATTAAGTTTAAGACACCAGAAGAAGCATATAAATCTATGCAAGATGATGCAATTGAAGAATGTACTAGAACGTTAGTTAATTAGAGTTGGTTACAAGACTCAACTAATAATAGACTTTAAAAGACTCTACAAGTAGATTTCCCAAAGAAGACCATTGGAGATTTAGGTTATAAATATTAGTTATAGTCGTCAACTTTAAAAAAAGGGAGAATTCTGAATGTGGAAAAAATACTTAGAGAAATTCTGTGCTCGTGTTGTTGTATTACTCATCAAAGTAAGTGCGTTGTTTTGTAATCGTCTAAATTTGTCAAGAAAATCAAGAATATTTTAAAGATTAATATCTTAGACGATTCAACACAATTTAACCACCTTTTTATGTATTTTACATATTTTATTTCACATAGTTCATCAATTCCACCTTATTCATGCCTCAAATCAATAACTTCCACACAACAAAACTAAACTAGAAATTATCATACAAGGATCATTTTTCTAGCATATATCATGACCAATATCTCATGTATTTCATTCCAATTCAAGCATCATTCCTATATCGTTTAATATGCCATAAAACTCATATTGTTACTTACCTATTAGGCTTCCAATTCAACTAAAAAAACTTCAGATTAAACCTAGTCTCCAAGCAACCAAATCAACATAAACTTATGGTGAAAATTGGTGAAGGATTTAAGTGTGGCTTTCATGAAACAAATTGGCTAAAGTTTAAGAAAATTTTAAAGGAAAACCTGGAGCAATTTTGGTGAAGGAAACAAGAAAGGAAGTAGAAACTTGGTTGTTATTTGTCACCCTTTAATCACTCCACATATCACTCCAAGGTTTGTCCTCATGTCACATAAGAATTGATCCACTTGTCATTTATTTACTAGTCCATTTGTCACAAATTTATCTATGCCAAATGTCACTCAATTTTTTAGGTGTAATCACCATAATTTTTCATGTATCAATTTATTCTACCACTTGGCATTTTTCCTAGTCCAAATGTATTTTTTAATTCATCAATTTCCCAATCCATAAAATTTAATTCCAATTGACTAATTGAAATCCAATCATGCCAAAATTCAAGACATATAAAAACGCAATTCACATTATGATCACTTAACATTTTTCATATCCTGGGACATGTCAATTGAGTGCATATACTTACTTGTAATGTGTACAAATGTCAATTCGTATATGAAAGCTAATGTTATGTATGTATATGCAATGCTTGATCTAAGGTTGAACCCTAAGCGTGTTCTAAAAAATAGGATATTATAACTATCCCCCTTAAGAAATTTCATCCTTGAAATTCGTACCTGATTGATTAAATAAGCAGGGGAATTGCTTTTTCATATTCTCTTCAGTTTCCCAAATGGCTTCTTTTTTAAATGATTCTTCCAAAGAACTTTGGCCAATGGGATCACTTGATTTTTAAACTGTTTGGAGTGATAACCAAAATCTGGATTGGTTCCTCAATATAACTCAAGTTAGTTACAACTTCAACTTCCTGTATAGGTAAGATATAGGTCGGATCTTATTGGTATCTTCTAAGCATACTCACATGAAACACACTATGAATCTGAGTCATTTTTCTTGGTAATTCTAGTATGTAAGCCAATGTTCCAACTCTCTCAGTAATCTCATATGGATCAACGTATCTAGGGCTTAACTTACCCTTTTTATCAAATCTTAACTCTCCTCGATAAGGTGCACTCTCAGAAACACTTTATCACCTACTTGGCATTCCATATCCCTACGATGTTAATCAACATAACTCTTTTGTATATCTAGAGTAGGGATGGCAATAAGTAGGGTTCGATTCGGGTATTACTCTACCAATATCCATATCCATTTTTTATAACTCAATGTATATCCATATCTATATCCATCGATTTTTACAATTTACTATCCATATCCAAATCCATTGGATTGTTCGAGTTTTTGGATATCCATCAGGTTGTGTAGCACATAAAAATATAACTTCTAAATAGAAAATATAAAGAGCAAATTTTTGCGAATGCTCCAAATCCAAATTACTTTAATAATAATAAGCTAAGATTTTGATTTGTATGTCTTAAAAAATCATAAAATTGGAATAATAAAAATCATAATGTCTAGTGCAAAGACAACATATATTTTCACAATCAAAAACTGGAACAAAGCCTGAAATATCCAAAGTTTTAAATTGTCTTTGCGTGAACTTCACAACATTCCAAACTGTAACACCCCACTCTTGCAAGACACATGACCAACATCTTGATGATATCTGAGTTTGTTCCCCATGAGGGTGGCATGGTAGAGAGCTCAATCATTCAAAAATTGGTATAATTTTAAAAAAAAACAACAACAACAACGTATGCAGAAATAATAATCAACTCAAGCCTACTTTTATTCATAAACATTTTCAATCAACACAATACAATCAATAGAATTTCAATAGCTAATTGGGGCCCATTACAAATACAAAACACTTTAGTTATAATGTCTCTACATTCCACCATAAAAATCTTTGTATACACATTATAAAAAATTTTTGGAATACATTATTTTACAGAAATCGCAGAATACAAATTTATACAAAAAATAGAAAAACTATAATGTAGACATGAACTGATCCCAACCTCTATCCCTTAC
Source organism: Erythroxylum williamsii (assembly GCA_027564335.1). Lineage (NCBI taxonomy): Eukaryota > Viridiplantae > Streptophyta > Magnoliopsida > Malpighiales > Erythroxylaceae > Erythroxylum > Erythroxylum williamsii. Next base: position 26,396,033 of record JANITW010000236.1, on the reverse strand, counting down.
TCGAATGCTATAGGGATACTCCCGTTTTCCTATAGGGTATTCTTCTGATCCTATAAAATATTTGCAAATTTTGGGTGAGTTTTGTGAACTCAATGAGTGACCATCATCGATGGCTCACCCAATCACATAACACATAAATCACCTTCACAACATTTCACATTTTGTAATTAATACAATTTAATCATTCGTATTATGCATGTGCAGTGTGCATGAGACCTACTTTTCATTTATTACTTTGTTGTGACCAAGTGTCTAAACTGTCCCATATAGGGCTCATTAATAACTTTCTCATATAGGGCTCATTGGTAACTGTCCCATATAGGGTTCATTAAACGTTGAGCCTGAGGCTCTGAATCACTTTTGAGCTCGAGGCTCTTTTTCACTCGTTGAGTTTTAAGCTCTTATCGGTGGCTACTCTGGTCACAACTGCCATTATGTTTCATGCATTCATGAAATGAAATGTATCAATCACATTTGTATGATCTCATTTAATCACATTTCTATATCATCAGACCTTAGTCCGGTATTCAACATTAAGTTGAGAATCACATTTTCACTTACCTGCAAATGCTCATTCAAAACACATTTATCATCAAATTATGTATACTTAGCTCATCTCATTCACATAAAAGCAACAATTTAATATCTTAACCAAGCATCACAATCGTTGGACCTCCTGTCTGGAAACCAACACAATCAATCACATTCATATAGACATTCAGTGGTCAATCAATATCAAAATTTACACAAAAAAAATAATGAAATGAGACCATCTAGGTCTGCTCACAGTACGCTCTAGATTAGCATTTGCTTCCATGATCTGGAATCGTCTAGATGGAAACGTTATATCCTGTATCATCATTATGCAAAACATATATTGCACACACATTATTAATTGCACAATCACATAAACATTCAGTTTTTCACTCATGTATATGTGTAATGTATAATGCATGCTCAATGACAATCCTAGGTATCTTTCCTTTAATTTCATCACAAAATCATTCTTATATCAAAATTCATCTAAGTATAATCTATACTTAGGTTTATGCCTCACTAAACCATTAAAATCACTATTCCTTTCTAATTGACTCACTTCAGATTTTTCTAGGTCACACTTTCAGATCTACTGTTTACATTCAATTAGAAAAATTGATGTAATTTGGTCATCCTCTCTTCTAGAAAAGTGTTCCTCTATGTCTTATATTTCCATTGATACTAAAATCACTCAATTTGGTTTATTAATTTGGAAGATATACCTCCAACATTATCCGATTGTTCACATTCAACAATAGTGTACTATGTACAACTTCCATCTAGAAATTAAACATCTTAGAGACTGAATCAAAATTCAACTTCTCATATGATTTGTATCCCTATTTTTCTAGTTTACTCCAAATTAAAAATCATCTCATTTAGAATCTTACAGATCAAGATATCACCAAAATACTAGAATATGTTCAGTAAAATATCCAGTTCATGCTCTTCCAATTGATACCCTTACTATGATTTGATTAATCTTTTTTTAATCAAAAACAAAAGCTATAAATTTTTATGGAGAGATAGAGGAATGTGTTATGAATCTAATGCGTCAAAAATCAGGTCATTTGGAATTCGGAAGATAAAGTTATGGCCAAAATAGTAAAACATGTTCAGGTTGGGGGAGGACCTGCGGGTTATGCACTATCGCGACTTGCATGCGCGGCGACTTCCGCGATCCTTCGGCAAAGTCGCAATCACGATGACTCCTCCTTTTTCTCTTCTTCTTCAGACCTGTTTGGTAAAAATGACATAAATTTTACTACAAATATTATATTAAGGTCATTCAAAGACCATTTCGAAGAGGACTTCTAGACCTATAACTTTCATGAAGATTTAGAAAACAATTTTTACCTCTATAAGGGTCAAAATTTCAAAATAATGTAACTGTCCCGAATGTTCATCCCATGCAGCATCATAAATTTCTAATGGTCATTTCTCTCTACTCCATTATCTAAAAATTCCATACTTCATATCAATGGAAAGCTTAAAGAAATATCTACAACTTTTATGAAGACAACTTTGTCAAAAACTCTCTATATCAGTACAAAAAACTCATGGAAGTTTCAGATCATTTTTTTAACTCTTTACTTACAACATTCAATTCCTCGTGCTTAATCTATCATTTCTAGTTCAATGCTCATCATTTATCCATTATTCTAACTCTCTTTCAACTCAACATCATTCATAACCAAATTATAGCCCATGATTGATCATAAACACTAATAACAGAACATACACATACATATGCATTAATCATCCATTTTCTGCGCATATTCAACTTTATTTCCACTTTCATTTCACTTCTAACTATCACCTTGATCCTTCACATTTCAAGAAACCACATTAATTCCTTTCTTTAGCTTTAGACTCATTTTACATCATCATAGCCACACCCAAAGAGATTCACATTAATTCATCAAGAAAACAGAACAAAAACCCAATATGTATCCAATTTTTTGCATTTTTTCCTACACCCAATACTGAAATTCAAGTCAAAATTGGAAACTCTTAATGACAGAATTTGAATTTGGTATCTTCATGAGAAATGTAGGCATATATCTCTAATTTAATCCAAATCATAAACCATCTCATTTGGATAACTACAGAACAAGTTATGGCTAAATTACAAAAGCATATCCAGTGGAATTGTTATAGCTAACTTATTCCAGCCACTTTAAACACCATTATCTTTTATCTCTAAACTTTCATCCTAGTTCTTCTCTTTTCAAGACACTATACGTGCCTTCTCTTTTAATTTCATACCCAATCTGATCCATTCCTAAAACAACCAATGATCATGTTTTTATCTACAAAAAGTAGAATATGATCATTTAAAGTTTCTGCACTCATCCTAACCCCATGAAGATTTTCATTCACCCTCAAAACATCTTTATAACAAATTATAAATCATTAATCATGATACATATACAAAACAAAAAATTTACCTAAGCATTTCAACACCCACGTTCATCATACATAAAACACCATTATATGTTATTTAACCTCTAACAACCATTATAAATGCTTCATTTAACCTTGCCCATGTTATTTAAAGCATAACTTACTTGATTTAGCTTCCAAAACTCCTTCAATTCAGCAAGAAACCCTAACTCCTACACATACACGATCTCACAAATGGAGGTGGAGTAGGTTAGGTTTTCTAGTGGTAAGATGATGATGATAACAAAAATAGAAGTAGCAAGTGAAGGATAAGAGCAAGGTTCAACATTAAAGTTTGGCAGAAGAGGGTATCAAAGATGGAGAGAGAGCAAATAAAGAAAAAGTGAAGAAGATGAAGGAATGTAGCATATATCATGAATGGTTAAATGAAAGACCCAAAATATGGTCTGTCATTTAACAAACTCGTGGCTTATACATGTGGTGTGGCAAGTGACACATGTCACTTCCCCATGGTTCCATTTGGTCCACTTTAATAACTAGTCCATTTTGTCTCCAATATCTACTACAATTGTCTCCCAATTTTCAATGACAATTATCATTAAATTCCAATGCCATATATGAAAATTTCCATTGTCATTCAACTCTTATTTCCACTACTATTTATTGATTGTTCTGCTATTTGACATTTTTTCTAGTCCAAAAATACCCTTAAATTTCAAAAAATTCCCAAAATTTTATCAAAATTTTTGAGTAAATAAATATACTCCCCAAATTAAATTTTCACACATAGAATCTCCAATTCCAAATATAATCACATTTATAAACAATTATACCCGAAAAATGTCAAATGAGGGCATGAACAATCATTTTAATGTGTGTAAAAATTCAAATTCACGTGTGTGTAATCCGACATTTTGCATGAGCATGAAATGCATTTTTCTAAATCTCTCTTTGATCTCACATGTACTGAATTTTAGGGTTTTTAATCTTTAGTTTGGGAATGGGATGTTACAATACTTGACTTAACTTAGGGGACCACTACAAACCCACATAATCATGCATTTCACATCTTGAAAACATATTGCCTAAAATGGAACATTTTTGAAAAGTGAGTCATAACCATAGTATCTTTTCAAAAATCATCTTCACATTCTTTTTATAAATCATCAACACAATATCCACATACTAAACTCATAGCACATTTTCAAATCAAAGAGAAATAAAATGCACATTTATAGCACAATTGAAAACATTTAACTTTCTTGATTTGAAAAAAAAAACATTAATAGCTTATTATTCAATTATAAAAATGTAACCCACCTTGAATTCCTTGCTTAATAAGTTGCCTTAAAGGTGTCTTTCCTCTTGCTCCTCTTGCCTCTCTCGATCCCCTTTTTGATTTCCTTCATGAATGAAAAAATTTCCATTAAATAGGAATTCAATTTAAGAACCTATAAACCACATTCACTAAAATTGACTCTAGATTGCTTAAGCTCATGTATTTCTTAAACTTGATGAACTGAAACCCTTCTATATATCCAAAGTATAAAAATCAAACTTACCTTGAATCTTCACCAATTTATGAGATTATTGATTTTAAAGAAAGCTCTTCCCTTTCTCTTTCTTTTTCCCTTCTTGAGCAACCTTAAACTCTCTCTTTAAGACTAAGAAAAGATGAAACTTAGCTCAAAACTCCATTCTTTTCTCTCTTCATCGAAACCACCTTTTTATCACTTTTTATTTTTTGTATTTCACTTCTTCTTTCTCCTAATCCACGTTTTTCTTCTTCTCAATCACAAGATAACACCTTTCTTTTCCCATTTTACCCTTCATGAATGAGAAAAGGCCACCTTGCTTTTCGTTTAATGCGTTAGTGTTTTTGACCTTAGGTAAACTACCCAAAATATCCCTTAATGCATTTTTACCACCTTTAATTCAACTAACCAATGAAATAAATTCTACTAACATGGACATAAATAAAAAATTTAACTCCCAAAAATTCACCTATCCAAACCTCATAATTATCTAAATCATGCTTAACCAAAAAAAACATTCGGGGGCCAGCAATATGAGACTCACTACCATTTTTATTTTATTATGACCGAGCACCTATTTCATTATCCCATATCTGTTGTAGATACTAGCCTCATTTCAGTAATGTCTTGTATTCGTTGTGGATACCAGGCTCATTGAACGTTGAGCCTAAGGCTCTGATGCACATAATTGAGCTTAAAGCTCTTTTTATATTGGCGACTTTGGTCACAACTCCTTTATGTGAACATGCATCATGTAATGGAGTATAATAGTTCACATAATATATCATCAATCACTTTCAATTAATGAGCACATTCAATTTTCATAGTTTATTGGATCTAAGTTTGACATTCAATAAACAGTTGAGAGTTCAATTTCCTTATTCATATTGAAATCGCAAACACTCTCAATACAGTCCTAAATATCGAACTCCTTAGATAATCAATTATTCGGAATCGGTAATATCATAATTACAATAAGATCATTAACAGTTCAATAATTGGAAGTTAAACAGAAATAAATCAATCCTAGTGAGAACATCTAGGTTACTCACAGTAAGCTCCAGTATATGCTATTACTTGGATGGACCGGCATTGTTTTGATGATGTTGTTCGATTTGAGCATCTATACATTATACAATACACATAGAATTCATATTACAAAGTTTATCAATCAAATACATATTCACTTATGCAATTGCATATATGTGCCATTTTTAATGCATGCCTAATGACTATCCCGTCTATGTTTCCTTAATCATAATTCATAACATCAATTATCGATCAAAACTTATCTCACAGTTAACCAACTTTTACAACATCAAATTATGTTCATTTTAAACCTTAATCAAGACCAAATGCATCATAGTTAAGTACCTTATCCTTAGTTGGTTCAAAAATCACATAAAAGTTTTTTTTTTCAAAAATCACATAAAAGAAAATTTTCTTTACTGCCATGCCATTTCCACGATCATGTACGGCTTCCCGCAATCATGGGATGTGTTATCCAAAAGTTCTCATCCAATTTCTTCTTTAGTTTTTCCAGATTTTCCCAGGATAGGTTTCGGGTCAGTTTTGTATGGCCATTATGACATAGAAATTGGGGTTTCTAGATAATATGTTCTTCTAGAAAAATGTCTGAAGTTTATAATGAACTAAAATTCATGCAATTTGGTTCATTATTCCTAGAGTTAAACCCAAAATACTATCGACTGTTCTCAAATAGTGACAAAATCCAAAAACTCAACTTCAAGCCAAATTTCAAAACTTTTAGATATAGAATTCAAATTCTATTCCTTTATGAAAAATATAGCCATATGTCTCTAGTTTAATATGAAATTAAAATCATCCCATTTGCATATAGTCCTAGTTATTTCTCAATTTAAGCACAATTAATTAACATCTTTCTTTAGCATAAATCCACCTTCATTATACTTTAAATACAAACCTAATTCATCCATGAATCAATCTATATCCCATGGTTTTCATCCATCAAGAACAAGCATAGAAAACTTCCAAGTTCAATCAACATATTTCCAACACATATCAACCCCAACATTACATGCATTTCATTCCAATTCAAGCATGATTCATATACTACTAAACATGACATAAAGATCAGATTGCTACTTACTTTATTAGGCTAAAAAGTCAGATTAAAACTCTAGATTATACTAGCCCTCCATGAAGGCAAAATTCATCATAAACTCTAGGTGAAGATGAGCTAGTTTTAATAAAAACATAAGACAATGAACAATTGGTTTCTTGGTTATTTTGTGAGAGGTTAAGGTGTGAATTTCATGTACCAATTTAGCTAGAGTAAAAACTAGAATACAGAGAAAAGTTTGATGCAATTTCACTGGAGAGAGGTGAGGGAAACAATAGTCAGATTGCCGCTAGAATTTGTTTTACCAACATACTAGGTGTCACCAATTTTCAAAGACATATGTCTTAAGGCATGGAATTCACTTACCCATTTCTTATGTTGCCATTAATCCACACATTAAATTTCCATATGTCATAAATTAATCAACCCATATGTCTCATTATAATTAGTCCACATGTCACACAATAATTGGTCCATTTGTTAATCAATTAACTATGCCAAAAGTCACCCAATTATAGGTGTAATCATCCTAATTTTTTATTGTATCAATTTATCCCACACTTGGCACTTTTTTAATCTAATTGCACATATTAATTCATCAATCTCCCAATTAATAACAATTGATTCCAATTTACAAACTAGAATCCAATCTGACCAAAATTCTTTCACAATCCACATCATAGTAACTTAACGTTTTTCATACCCCAGGACATGTTAAATGAGTGCATATACTTACTTGTAATGTGTGACAATATCAATTTCTATGTGAATGTTAATGTTATGCATGTATATGCAATGCTTGATCTAGGATTGAAATCTAAGCATGTTCCGAAAAATAGAATATTACAATCCTCCCTTAAGAAATTTCGTCATTAAAATCCTTACCTTGATCAAATAGGCAGGGGTACTCTCTTTTCATGTTCTCTTCGACTTCCTATGCGACTTTTTCACTTGAATGATTTCTCCAAAGGACATTAACCAATGGAATGACTCGGAACTGTTTAGTATGATAGCCCACTATCTTTATTGATTCCTCAACATAACTCAGATTACTTGCAATATTGACATCCTGAGTTGGTAAAACATGTGTCGGATCAGATCAATATCTTCTAAGCATACTCACATGAAACACATTATGAATTTGAGCCATTTCAGTAGGTAGTGCTAACTTATAGGCCCATGGTCTAACTCTCTCTATGATCTCATATGGACCAATGTATCTAGGGATGAGCTTACCCTTTTTACCAAACCCTAGCATTCCTCACCAAGGCAATACTCTTAGATGTTGGACCCCGTTTTCGGAACCTAACCTTTTCGGAATCAAAAAGCGTGCATATAGAATTTTTCAAAAAACAGATCTTGAAATCATAAAGCGTGGGCGAAAACCAAAGAAAGCAAAAAGTGGAAACCAAAGGAAGTGGAAGCTTAAGGAATCAAGAAATTGAAAGTCTCGGAAACAAAGAAAACAAAAACGCTTAAGGACAAAACTCTTAACTCCGACATCCGAAAACGCATACTTTACAAAAAAACAAACTCGTTGGAAAACTACAAAGACGATCCGATCTACCTCAATCCGCTTAGACAATTGGGTATATCCAAAACCAAATCAGTATAAATTTTTTTTATCATCAATCAAAGCAAAACCACTTCCAAATGGGATTTCATCAATCCCTCAACCTCAATTCATTTCCTTTTTCATATGCACTCATATCTCATCATTTAACAATCATATTTTTCTTTCTTGCCATAAAATCTCACACACATGTCTATATACCATCAATTCATATACAAAGAACACTTTAATAATTCAGATCAATCATCACAATCATCGGACCTCCTGTCCGGGATCAAAACACAATCAATCACATTCATATCATTTCATCCATATACAATTTACATGCCATATCCATACACAATTCCATAACTTGTTACCATCATGAATAATTGTTACAAACTTTAATGGCATTCTAAGCCATAATACAACATCAATATCAAAATCCGAAT
>JANITW010000236.1:26363944-26375290 GCA_027564335.1 Erythroxylum williamsii | reverse complement strand
TATACTCTCTCATCATCAACTTGCTAAATTCACCTATCTTAATCTCGTATAACAATTCACATTCTTGAATTGTCTTTCAAGAAAAGTTTGGGTTCCAACATTTTATTTGTGGTTTCAAAAAAAATTACATTGAGTTTTGATTGATTAAGTGTTCTAGCACGCTGTCCTCATGGGGCACGGACTCGAATATCACCCAGGATATCAAGTACTTGTCTTGTAGGAGTGGGGTGTCATAGGGTCTACCTGTATGCCTTATCCAGATACTATGTGACCCAAGAACGCTACTTGATCTAGCCAGAATTCATACTTACTGAACTTGGCATACAATTATTTCTGTAGCACCCCACTCCTATAGGGCAGATTCCGAACAAACCGACGGTATTCAAGAATATACTCTACAAGGGTGGTGTATTAGGACAGTCAGTCAATCATAGCCATTAAAAACTTGTCATGCATCACACACATATTTCGAAAAACCAATAATCAATTTCGACTCATTTTATTCATAAATATTTTCAATCATAAGTGTTACAACCATTATACATATCATAAGAATTTTTATAGTCACTTGGGCCCATTACAGATACAAAACGCTTTTAGTCATAATGTAATTACATCACAAAATCATTCACATACGCATTGTACAATATGTGTGAATACACATTTTGATATAAAATAATGAAATACATATGTAAATGCAAACTAATCCCGATCTCTATTTTTTACTCGAATGTAGTAGCTAGACTCCAATTTGTCTAATTGGAGATCTTCTCTAAGCCTGAAAAATGTTGCAAATATTAGGTTGAGTTTTGCGAACTCAGCAAGTGGACCATCCTCGATAGCTCACTCAATCACATGGCACGTCAATTCATATACTCATAAAATTCACATCACTTCATCAATTCAATATGTTGAGTCACATACATTTCATATTCACTTAAATCATATTTCATATTCATAAATCATTCAAACTATTTATTTCCACCATTTAAATCATATATATCAAATGGATAAGCAATGTCATGAGACTCACTTTTAATTGTTATTGTTGTTACTGAGTGCCTATAATTGTCTCGTATCTATTGTAGATACCAGGCTCATTAATAATTATCCCTTATCTATTGAGGATATAGGGCTCATTTTACATAGTGACCTCGAGGGTTACCACATTTTGAGCTTTAAGCTCTTTTTCACTTTCTAAGCTTTAAGTTCTTTTTTGGTGGCTACTTTATTCACAACAACCTTTATCTTTTCATACAGATACGTAATGAGATGCATCACATTCATATATATTCTATCAGTCACTTGATTTCAGTTTACATTCACATTCAAATTTATCATCGGAGCTTGGTTCGGCATTCAACAATAATGTTGAGTATCACTTATTCATTCAAATTCACATTTAAGGAGCACTTCCAATAACACTTACTTGTTTACTTCAAGATCTTCAAATAGCACTTAACCCTAGCTTCTCCCATACATCCCATGATCATAATCTTGCCAAAGCAGAATAGGTGGGTTTTTTATCAAAAAGAAAAGATAGCAAGAACTTTAAATAGCTAGTGATGGAAGAAAGCAAGGTTCAACTTTGATGCTTAGAGAAGAGAGTGTCATGAGAAGGAGAGGAAGATGAAGAAAATAAAGAAGATAAAGATGAGAGAAGCTAACGAAGGGAGGAGTAAATAGCAACTGAAAGAACAAAATGAGAGTGGGTCACTTTCACTTAATAAAAATCATGGGTTAAGACAAGTGGTATGGCATGTGACACTTATCACTTACCACATGTCACTTTCTCATTGTCCTCTTTTGGGCTCTTAATTAGCTAGTCCATTTGTGTCCCAATTCTAATCCAATTGACTCCCTATTTTAAATGATATATGTCATTAAATCTTAATGTCATTCATCAAAATTTCTACTGCCATCTGACACTTATTTCTGCTACTATTCATCAATTGTCTCGCCACTTGAAATTTTTCCTAGTCTAAAAATACCCTTAATTCTAGAAAATTCTAAATCACTACTTATACACACCAACTCAATTTCTACACATAATTCATAATTCACATTATAATCACATTAAAACAATCATTTATACCTGAAAATGTCAAATAAGTGCATGAACAAATTATTGTAATATGTGCAAAATTCAAGTTCATGTGTGTGTATGCTAACATTATACATGAGTATGAAACGCATTTTTCTAATCTCTCATTGTTATTTCTCAATTACAAAAATCTAGGGTTATAATTCTTAGTATGGAAACAGGATTTTACAATTTCTCCCTTATTATCTGTAACACTAGCCTTAAATGCTCATAATGTTCCTCACTGCTCTTCGAGTACACTAAAATATCATCAATAAATACAATCACAAAATGATCTAAATAAAGTTGAAATACTTTGGTCATTAATGCCATAAAATTTTTCAAAGCATTTGTTAACCCAAAAGGCATCACTAAAAACTCAAAGAGCCCATATCTGGTCCTGAATGCACTCTCTGGTACATTAGCCTCTCCTATCTTCAATTGATAATAACCCGATCTCAAGTCTAGTTTAAGAATATATCAGCTTCTGCTATCTTGAATTAATAATACCCCAATATTAAGTCTAGTTTATTAAACACATGAGCTCTTTGTAACTAATCAAATAAATCATCTATCCTCAATAAAAGATACTTATTCTTCTCTGTCACCTGATTCAACTACCTGTAATCAATACATAGCCTCAATGCCCCAACCTTATTCGTCATAAACAACATTAGACCTCCCTAAGGTGACACATTGGGCTCGATGAAACCCTTATCAAACATCTCTTGCAACTAGGCCTTGAGTTCCTTCAATTCCACAAGTGACATCCTATATGGAGGAATTGATATAGGAGCGGTACCTGGAACAAGGTCAATCGTGAACTCTGCCTCTCTTTCTGGGGGTAACCCCGATAACTCACTGAGAAACACATCTGAAAAATCCCTAACAATTGGAATATCCTAAACTGTCTGCCCAATATGAGTGTCAGTCACGTAGACCAAATAAGCCTGACATCTACTTCGAATCAACTTCAAAGCATTCATCGAAGAAATCAACCTAGTTGGCATTGGTTGACTAATACCTCGACACATTGCTCTCGACTGACTAGGGGATTTAATGCTCATCTCTTTAGTATAGCAATTCATCATAGCCCTATAAGTAGTGAGTTAATCCATGCCTAGAATAATATCTATCTTCTTCAACTATAATACTATCAAGTTGTTGGAGTTATGTCAATATAGTACCCTGGAAAACAAGTATATTTACTTGTAACTTAATCTTCTTTAGTTACAATTCTGTAATGAAAAGTTTTATTATTAATAAAACAAAAAAGTTTGGTTTTTATGAGCATTATATATCTAGTCATAAGGTACCCAAATTCTTTTGTAAGTAATATACATATACATGGAGATGTATGGGAAACATGTATATTATAAGAATATAAAATAATGGATTCATAATTGAATAATCAAGTTGGTCACTTGATTATGGTTTGGACTGTAGTATTGTGATTTATCTCTGTGTAATTAAAGGAGTTTATCTCAAGGGAGTGATGAGTATTATGATAGTATTCGACTATCAATAATGACACTATTAAATGAATCTAGAATCAAATATGTTTTCAAGAATAAAGTAGGTCATTACTTTAGTCTTAAAACATACATTTTAGCATTTGTTTATTATGGACCACAATCTTGATGAGTAACGAACTCATATGTGTTTCATTATAATTCTTAATATGATCATAATGGATTTTTACAGAGTATTAATCCAATGTCTGCATATTGGAATTATTAATTGAAACATGTATCAAGGAACATTCACTCAAATAAAGAGTTTATAATAATATCATCAATTCTAGATGTTTTATGGAGATTGGTGATTAAACTGTTGCCAAGAGTTTGATGGACTAGCTACCCATCAAGTCTTAACACCAAGATGAGATCTTGTGTGTTAATCACCATATAGAGTAAAATGGGAGATCTAGAAGAAAAAACTAATATAAAGGAAAAACGGTAATTTTACCCTTTATTATGTGGATGGCTATAATATGGCTCATAATAAAGTTTACAATTGGACATCATATCTGAAACATATGTTTTGATAATATTTAGTAATTCAAGAGTTCAACTAATTGTCTTTAGTGGAATGACATTTGGTTAATAAGCTAGAGTTAATTCTAATGAAGATTAAATTAATTTTGGGCTTATTGGAGCTTGAATTATCTAAGTCCAATTAGATTCCCCACTTGGCTTCTAGGAAGGTTATTAAGAAAAGTAAAAAATATAAATAGAGATTTTAAAGCTCATGATTGAATGTTGGGCGTACTTTAATTAGAAGCCCAAACGAACATTTAATATTGGACTTGAATTTGGTTTGATTTAATTAATTAGATTAATTAAATTGAAATAAAGTTATTAAAGAAAGAAGGAGGGCACAGCTGAACATTTAGCATTGAATTGCTAAGTTAAAGATGGTTTTTATCATGTTTTATCATCATTAAATGGAGTAATGGTCTTATCATTAAATGGTTTAATGGTTGTCTTTTAATGATGGCACGTAATGTAACCTTTTAGCATTTATTTGATTAAAGAAAGGAAGAGATTTGATTAAAGAAAGGGAGAGGTGCATTTCATGTACTCACTCTTCTTTCTTTCCTCTATAACCGAAAATGAGAAGGTCTCATTTAGGTTATTGGTCTTTTTATATAGTCATCTTAAACAAATGATAAAAGCCTCATTTATTGCCTTCTTTAGGATTGATTAAAGAATGAATTGATGCATTGGTTGCACATCACTTCTTTCTTTCATGATAACTAAAATTGACAAGGAGAGTAAGAAGTGTTCTTGCATTTTTTACTCACTCTCTCCTTTCATGCATGCATAGCCGAAACTTGAATGAGAAGAGTCTCATTTTTGGCTTCTTTCTCTAAGAAAAATCTCCTCAAAATATTTTTTCTCCTTTCCCACCAAAGGATCTTGTTAACTAAGTTGTTCAAGAACAACAAGTGGTAGATTAGATTGGTTGAAGATACAACAAAAGGAGAGGACAAATTAACAAAGGAAAGGATATAAAAGGGTCAAAGTTGTAGCAAGGATTCAGAGAGGATACAAAAGTGAGGAGTCAAAGCTGTAGCAAGGAGTTGGTATATTTTTACCACTTTATTCTTATGTAAATTATTTTCCTTATACCGTATGATGTATGGCTAAAACCTGTTAATTGGTTATGTTATTTCCGCTACATTTTGATTTCGAAAAAGTTTTAAAATCTATCGTTTTAGCCAAATCTTGTATGCTTTTGTTTTCAATCCAACAATTGGTATCAGAGCCATTTTATTATACATGATTTTGGTTCCTATATGTGATGCATGGGTTGAAAATTAAATTTTGTATGCTGCATATTTTTATGTGATAGAAACATATATGTATTTTTTTTTGCTCTTTTGGTTGTCCATAGAATATAGTTTTACCTTGTAAGTTTTCTTCGATTGGTTTGTAACAAGGAAGGTGGCCTATCTGCTGGACCCCACTTTTGGAGCACAACATTCGGAGAAAAATTAATAGTCAAAACTCATTGAAATTTTTTTTAAAACAATTAAAGCGTATGCTAAAAATCGATAATTAAATCGGTCTGATTTATTTAAAACCATTTCAGTCACAAAGATGCGAACATTATTGAACGCATCAGAGTTTTGGTAATCACTTGGGCCCATTACATAAGACAATATTTGTTTTCATAATACCTTTACATTTTAAAAACCACCCCTTTGCCTTAACACAAATATAAAATACAAAATACGCATGATACAATTGAATGTTGATGCTTAAAATGATTCTAAAATACAAAAGTTCCTAAACTACCTTAATTACAAAAGTCTCTAACTATCTTGGAGTTTCAATGCCTTGCAAGGATCGCTAATCTTCTCTTTTTGCACCTGAGGAGGGAAGCATGGGGTGAGTTCCACAACTCAGTGGCTAATATATTTATAACCATTGGCAATTGACCAAAGTCAAGCATATGTATATAAATATGTCTAGCAATTCTAGCATTTATACTTTATTCAAGCAATGTAAACATTCATCAAATTTAGCTCAAATGACATAATCACTCATAACACATAACACTCAATATGCTTCATACTTGACAATTAAAGATGCAATGCACAACAAATGGCTCGAGGGTTCCATGAACAAAACACAGAAATCAAAGTTTACTCCGTGAACAAAACGAGTCCATCTTTTAGATCTCATGGGCCACAAGCGGACAATCAGGAGAAGACTTTACATCGACGTGCACGTGATTACGAAACAGTTCCTCTCTTGCCCAAATAAAGCACATAATCAATGCTTAAAATTATTTTATCAAAATGAAATACTTTCATACTTTTCATGCTCTTTCTTCTTTCCATTCAAATCAAAATGCCACGATACAATTCATTGGCATAACATTGATTAAAATCACAATTTAATTATATCAACATATCATGCTTCTTCCACAATATAATAAAATCAAAATCATCATGTATTTTCAACAAGTTAAAATTCAAACAATTTAACACATATTCACACATAGGCAAGAATTTGCCCAATCACAGAATAACTGTAAATAAATTACCCACCTCATTTCCTTGCTAAGATCCAGGTCAAGGTTGTCTTTTCTCTTGCTTTTGGGTAGGATTCTCTTGTTTTCCTAAAGCAAACCAAGTCTCATTCAATAGGAATCCAATAGAAATCCTACAATGCAAAATTCACTAAAATTGATTCTAGAATACTTAAACCCAAGAATTTTCTAGACTCTATGAACTAAAATCCTTTCAAAAATCTAAAAGATTGAAAATGATCTTACCTTCAGTCTTCACCAAATAAAGGGATCTTTAGCTCAAAAGGAAGCTCTTCTCTTCCTCTTCCTTTTTCCTTTCTTGAACAGCTCCAAAATCTTTCTTGAAGGCTAAGAAAAGTTAAACCCTAGCTTTTTTTTGTTCTTTCTCTTCTTCCCTTCGTATTCCTCTGTCTTCTTTATGACACCCTCTCTTTTTCTCTTTAAACCACCAAACTCTCTTTCTCTTTTCTTTCTCATTTTTGTTATCCTCTCCTTCTATCCCTCAATTCATGTTTTTCTTCTTCATTTAAAAATAGAACAACACTTCTTCTTCCAATTATGCCCTTAATGATTGAGAATTGTCCAATTTGCCCTTCCATTTATACCTTATGTCATTTACGCTTAAGTGTCTTGCCCACAATACTCTTGAACATTTTGACATAACACTTCTTTCTAGAAAAATGTTCCCCACTGTCTTAAGTTTTTAAAGATACTAAAATCATTCAATTTGATTCAGAATTCTGAAAGTATTGCCCCAAACATTTTTGGACTGCTTTTGTCCAAAACAGTATACTATGCACAACTTCTAGCCAAAATTTAAACATCTTAAAGACTGGTTAAAAATTTGACTTCTTCATATGATTTGTAGCCCTATGTCTCTATTTTACTTAAAATTAAAAATAATCTCATTTGGCATCCTATAGAACTAGATATACTCAAAATACTGAAGTATGTTCAGTGGAACATCCAATTCATACTCTTCCAATTGATACCCTTACTTTGATCCAATCCATACTTTTAAAATCAATACCAAATGCTATCAAAATATATGGAGGGACAAAAAAAATTTCTAAGAAACTATTGGTTCAAGAATAACTTCATTTGGAGGTTAGATAACAAAATTATGGCCGAAAGAATCAAACAAGATTTGGTCCTCAATCATATTGAACCTGTATAGGGACAAATAGAATAACTTTCTCTAAAGATGTCAGAAAAGGTGTTCCTTAGATCGTTCAAAAGAAGACTTCAATAGCTACAAATCTCATGAAGACCTTGAAGATAGATTTTATCGTTTAAAGGGTTAAAATGGAGCAAACAATAGGTATAGACAAAACCAAATGAAAAAGTAGACGAATGGGAAAAAGCAGACGAATGGGAAAAATGTCCATAACGTTCCCTAAAGATATTGGATTGGGGTGTTCTTTATATGGTTTGAAAGATAAATTCAATATATAAAACTTTTATCAAGACCTTGAAGACAGATTCTATAGTATAAAGGATCAAAAATGGAGCAGACGATTGGTACAGACGAAACCAAATGAAAAAGCAGATGAATGGGAAAAAGCAGATGAATAAGGAAAATTGCTATAACTTTCCCTAAAAATATCAGATTAAGGTGTTCTTTAGATGGTTCAAAAGAGGACTTCAAGATCTATAACTTTCATGCAGACCTTAAAGATAGATTCTATCATCTGAAGGGTAAAAAATGGACCAGATGATAGGTACAGACGAAACCAAATGAAAAAGCAGACGAATGGGAAAAAGCAGACAAATCAGGAAAATTACTAAAACTTTTCCTATAGATATTGGATTGAGGCCTTCTTTAGAAGGTTTGAAAGAGGACTTCAAGTTCTACAACTTTGGTAAGATCTCAAAGATAGATTCTATCGTCTGAAGGGTCAAAAATGGACCAGACTATAGTGTATAGAAGGTCAAACATAGAAGAAGCAGAAAGTCAAACATAGACGATATGACATTATCACAGACGATACATTTTATAGATGATATAATGTCATCATAAATAATATGACGTCATCACAAACGATACTATCTATATTCCTGAATATCTCCACTTATAAAAACCATAACTTTCAACTCCAATGTCCAAAGTTCTCATGCTATATACTGTTGGAAAGATAAAAGAAAGACCTACAACTTTATACGAAACAAATTTGTCTAAATCTATTCATATCAATCCAAAATTTTCCCTGAAGTCAGAATATAAACTTTACATTCCTCCACCAATGCATAACACCTAGTTCTCAACTTCATGAAAAATTTTGAGATTTTTATAGACGAAATTTAAATTTAATGTCGTCATAAGAAATGTAGCCATATGTTTCTAGTTTAATCCAAATTAAGAATCATCTCGTTTAGATAACTAGAGAAAAAGTTGTGGCTAAAAGACTGAAGTAAACTCTGTGAATATTTTCCAGATCAATCACCCATTTTGTTTCACAATCTTTCCTTAACACAACTCATACCAAGATCAACTTTTCTATTCATTTAATCCTCATTCTCATCTCCATTTCAAACCAATATCATCTATAAGAAAATATAGTCTATGATTTGTAGCACCCTCTTATCATAGGGTATACACCGGAACGCTCGTAGGTCATTCCGATATACATCCTGTAAACGATCTAGAAGGGGGTTGAATAGATCTTTAAAGCTTTTTGTAAAATTCTACAATAAAATCAGAAGTTAATTCACACAAAAACAATTTAAACAAATTTAAATGTAAAGAGTAGGGAAGAAGAGCAAACACTGTTTTTATAGAGGTTCGGTGCTAAGACCTACGTCCTCTACCTAAGCTCCCACTTAGGATTTGGCAAACCACTTTACTACACACTTTTTAGTTTAGTGTGAACTCTTACAACACCACTTGATTTCCAGCTCAAGCTACCTTTACAATCGATTTATTTTCCGGCACAAATCCTACCTTTACAACCGATTTATTTTTCGGCACAAATCCTACCCTTACAACCGATTTTTTTTCCAAAACAAATCCTACCTCCCAAGTGATTCTCCTCTAATCACTCAACTCACAATAAAGATGATAAATAATTGAAGTAAGGCTCGATATGGCTAGATACACTTGAATGTGCAAAGAGAAATTTTGAGTAATAATAATGATGATTATGAAAGATGATCAGAAAGCTTTTCTATTTTTTGACCCATATTGATCTCTTGATCTTCCTCTATTTATTTGCAGGCTTCTAGATCAATATAGACGTTGTAGATCATCTATTAGCCATTGTTTGATATCTCCTAGCCGTTCTTTGATTTCCTCCTTTCCATTTGTGATTGATCTGGATGAATTTTGCTCAATTTCACCTAATAGTCGACTGGAACCAGTTTTTTTTATGAAAAATTTCATCTTCGCTCCACGTTCAGTCGACTGGAATGATTTTAGTCGACTGGAATGATTCTAGTCGACTGGAATGATTATCCAACTTACTGGTCCTTTGCTTTTAGTCGACTTAATAGATTTCGGTCGACTGGTTTAAACCCCACTTTACAGAAATGATAATTCTCAGTCGACTTGGAATGTTCTGGTCGATTGGGGCCAGCTACAACGGACATATTTCAGATAATCTTGAACTTTAAATGTTGGGATACGTATCTTTGATTATAATCTTCACAACAATCATCTTTTGCACATTATTTATCTCTTGAACGTTGGTGATGATCACTGACTTGATTTGCATGTTGACTATCTCTTTATTTGTAGATATGTTACTCTTAAATTGTATTAATCCTTTAATTGCAATCCAAATCACTTGAAATAATTTCTTAACAAATTCTATACATTTTATTATTATCAAAATATAAGCGGGATTTAATTTGTCAACCACCATTGGTCCAACAGTATTCATACGTGAAAATGCTCACAAAATTTAGCATACATTCAAAATCATGCATGAAGGTAATAATCAAGTTAAAAAGGTAAATTAAGCATGCTTAATAATCAATATGAACTATTCTAAATAAAACATGACAAAAGCATATCAAGCATGTATATAAGATTGATTGATGTTATTAATCTTTTCTAAGACCTTGAAAAGACTTGCTATAATGTTAAAACAATAAGAAAGTTACTTAGATTACTTCCAATGACTTAGAAAGCTAAAATAACATCTATTCATGAAGTCAATGATCTAATAACACTATTATTTGAGGAGCTCGTTATATCTCTTCTCATATACAAAATGAGGTTTTAAGAGATACAAAAGAAACAACACTTTTAAAGAAAAAAGAATTTAACATTCAAAGACTTAAAGGAAGAATTAAGTGAAGCCAAGGAAACATCAACAAGTAGAAGCAATGAGGAAGATCTAACACTTATCAATAGAAAGTGTAAGAAATTCTTCAAGAGATAATGTTTTCAAAAGAAAAGAACTCAACAAAGGTAAGGTTAGTTCAAAATATAAATCAGTTTTTTCAAAAGAAAAGACCTCAACAAAGGTAACGATAAGTCAAAATTATTTGTTCCAATTGTAGAAAACTCGACTATAAGAAATTATCATATCTCCTATTCAAAGACGATGACAAATATGAAAGAAATGACTAAGTTACACTAGTCGATCAATATCACCTATTAGTCAATTGCTATTAAACAACTAGTGAATCT
Source organism: Erythroxylum williamsii (assembly GCA_027564335.1). Classification (NCBI taxonomy): domain Eukaryota; kingdom Viridiplantae; phylum Streptophyta; class Magnoliopsida; order Malpighiales; family Erythroxylaceae; genus Erythroxylum; species Erythroxylum williamsii. The sequence goes on along the minus strand of JANITW010000236.1, from coordinate 26,364,032 downwards.
TATGCACTTAATGCACATTAGTCATCAATGTATTAGTATCTTTCACCTAGCTTTTTCTATAAAAAAAAGACTCTAATAGCTAGTTTGG
>JANITW010000236.1:26342428-26357432 GCA_027564335.1 Erythroxylum williamsii | reverse complement strand
GTTGTCAGTAGTGGTCTCTTGTCGTGGGATATTTATCGGAATGACCTACGGGCGTTCCGGTGGATACCCTATGGTAAAGGGGCGCTACAGATATACTAAAAATACTACATACTATTCTCAAACAGTGACAAAATCTAAAACTCAACTTTAAGCCAAAGTTCAAAACCCTTAGGCATAAATGAAATTATATTCCTTCACAAAAATTGTATACATATGTATTTAGTTTAATTTGCAATTAAAATCACCCCATTTTGATATCTAAAGGTCAAGTTATGGCCAAAATACCAATGTCTATTTAGTGAAACCACTACAATTAACTCACGTCTTACACTTTCAACGCCCTTTCACCACCAGAAATTATCATACAAGGATTATTTTCCCAACTTATATCATCACCAATATCTCATGTATTTCATTCCAATTCAAGCATCATTCCTATACCATTTAACATGCCATGAAACTTATATTGTTACTTAGCTATTAGGTTTCCAATTCAACCAAAAAATAACTTCAGATTAAACCTAGTCTCCAAGCAAGCAAAATTAGCACAAACTTATGGTGAAAGCAAGGTGATTTTTGGATAGCAAAAATGAAGATCACATTCAGCTAGTTTTCTTAGAAATTTGGTGAAGGATTTAGGTGTGGTTTTCATGAAACAAATTGGCTAGGGTTCAAGCAAATTTCAGAGGAAAAGCTGGAGCAATTTCGGTGAAGGAAATAAGAAATGAAGCAAAAACTTGGGTGCTGGAATTTTCCACATTAATAAGCTAGCTAGGTGTCATTAACTTATAAAGACATATGTCTTAAAGCATGCTAGCCATTTGTTTAACAATTATGCGACCACTAATCCACTCATTATGTTGCCATTGTCACCCTTAATCATTCCACATATCACTCCAAGATTGGTCCTCGTGTCGCATAAGAATTGATCCACTTGTCATTTATTTACTTGTCCATTTGTCAAACATTTAACTATGCCAAATGTCACTCAATTTTTTTAGGCTTAACCACCCTAATTTTTCATGTATCAATTTATCCTACAACTTGGCATTTTTCCTAGTCCAAATGTACATTTTAATCCATCAATTTCCTAATCAATAACATTTAATTCCAATTTACTAATTGAAATCTAATCATACCAAAATTCAAGACATACAAAAACATAATTCACATCATGATCACTTAACATTTTTCATATCCCAGGACATGTCAAATCAGTGCACATACTTACTTGTAATGTGTACAAATATCAATTCGTGTATGAATGCTAATATTATGCATGTATATGCTATGCTAGATCTAGGGTAAACTAAGCATGCTCCAGAACACAGGATATTACATGCACTCTCAGGATCTCCACTCCTATCAAAAGACTTCGCTCTTAATTTACAGACGACCTCAATCGAACATCCTGAAGGTTCCACATTCACGCATGGTTTTCACATCGCCGCGATGAGTATTTGAGCCATCTATTCCATATTAAAGTTCACCCCAATAGGTTTTGTCAGCCCTGTCGATTCAAATTATGGCTAGATCATCGAGGCACTCACTGAGTCTAACATATGGTCATCCTCCCATACCAGAGGTGCCTCAGTGCAGGAATCATTGGAATGGCTCTTTTGGGACGTCCATGAGTTCGTTTATGCATCCTTGTATTCAACAAAAAATGAAATGCGTAAAACTTTCAATTTCTGAAACCATATGCATGTAAATTACAACATTTTATTTATCACCTCACTTTTAAAACAAAGTTTAAAAAAATTTGTAAATTCATTAAACAACTCTTGCCAAAGCATATACTATATGTTCTTCCTAACTCTGCTTCTAAATTCATATGATCATGAGTTTGCTCATCTAAATCACACAAATTTAGTTAAATAGGACCCATTATCATTAGACTAAATATATTCAAGTTAAAGAGGCCATGAGTTTTCTAAACAAGCTTAACAATAAATAGAACTCTAGTTTAAGCTTATAATAATGAAAGGTAATAATCACATTCTTAACGAGTACTTAATATTTTAACAACGGGTTTAATTTCATTTGTCTTATTAAACATAAAATTGAACGTAAAATATCACACATATAAAACATAAAATTTAACATACATTCAATATATATATATCAAACATATAAATAAAGTGTGTAACTTATGCACTCATGATGAATTTATATGCAAATTATACATATATAACATCAAGCTTCGTTTGATTCTAGTTATTGTTCTTCATAATCTAAAATAATAGTAAACTCATTAATTCCTAAATATATTAAATTCCTATTCTAAATAGAAATGTAATTTAATTTGAAAACAATTTTCAAATCCAATTGAAAACTATTTCCAATTATTTTGAGTCCTCTAATAAAATTCAATTTAAAAAAATTCAGTAAATTATGCTTCATACTTATTATAATTTAGAAAAACTCCTTTTCAAAATTATATAAGTAACACATTCCAATCCAATTACAAGCTATTTATAATCTAATTAGAAATTACTTTTCCTTAATTAGAAATTTGATTCTAATATTAAGACACTTTAAAGTTAATTAAGAAAGTTATTTATATTATTTATTTAGAGATTGATTTCTTTATTAATTAGAAAAAAATTTTAAATTAGAAAATATTTTTTAAATGTTAAGAAAGCTCATTTTTCTTAATTAATAAATGAAAACACTTTTCAAATTTTAATCAAGAAAATACCTTTTCTAATAAATCAAGAAACTTATTATTCATAAATAAAGAAAAAATTACTAAATAAATTGAATAATAATTCTCTAAACAAATAAAGTCATAAATTTAATTTATCTTAATTAAACAAGCTCATCTTAACCATCTTAATTGCACAAATGTCTGGTCCCTAACAGTATTCATAGAACAATTGAGAGAATTCTACAACTATTGCAGATAAGGTTAATTTCTACTCTATTTTGATTCCAATCATATTAGTTCTTCACCATTAACTATTGATTCAATTAATAACATTCGTAAACTATTTACAAAACATTATTTCACCTTAATCAAGGATTTTCTAAATCAATATTAATCAAGAATAATAAAATATTGTCCCTAATTACTTTAAGATGATGAATCATATCTTTATCACTCAACTACCTCTATGTAGTTTATACTACATCTAATGGCTACCGATTGAACTACCTATGATTAAGATGGGTCATAAGCAGTATCAAAACATAACAATTTCTATACAAGATAACTTTGGAGACCTTAAGTCAAAGGATCACTTATATAATTATCACAATGAAAATTTTCGTAGACATTCAAGTAATGATCCAAATGAATTTCCCATATAGAGTCAATTCAGTGAACTTGTTCTCTAATAAGCACTCACACGCTTATTTAAGTATCTTCATACTTTAATATATGAGATCGACTACTTTCTTCATAAGGGAAAACATAACGTGTACTAGTCTTTTTACAATCTATTAATGTCCAATCTTAATAGTACAATGATTAGGCACGATTTAGAGATAATACAAAAATATAATATGAATCTCATAATTATAATATGATTATAATTTAATTTGTTATGTATAATTATCCTATGGACGTTATTATATATATATCTAAATATATACAAGATAAAGGATATTTTTAAAGTATTTTGTCACTAACTACAACCAGCTGATTAGCGACAAGACATAAACCAACACGAAATGCGTGGTTGTAGTTGTTGGGATACAAATCTATTTGACACTCAAGTAGCGTTTTCTAGGCAAAAACTTAAATGGGTCTCATTTAGGCCACTTTTGCATTTATTTTCATATAAGTCCACTAGTCAATAAAAAACAAATTTTCTTCTTCAAGTTATTATTCCTTCATTAGATATTGATTTAATTTGAATAAAACATAAAATTTTATTATATTAACCTCATATTATAATTATTAGCTACCTAATCACATTTTAATATCAATTATTGAGACAACTTTCGGGTGCTTAATTGTAAATAAGTCATACTTATACATTAGTTTCATCCAATTTTAGGCCAGGTAGGAGATTGTTGGAAGTTGTCGTAAGGCAATTTTTCAAATGGCCTAAAACTTAGGGATTAAGGCTAGTAACTTCTCATTCAGATATAACTACTCAATTTCATGTTATTAGGGAAATTATTAATATAGAAAAATCTCATATGTTAACTAATGACATTTTAATACTTGATGGACGTATCAGATTAAAAGAAATGCACACATAAAATTAGTCCTCTCACTACTCTCTTATATACGTTTTTAAGAACAACTTCAAACATCCATCTGATAGAGTACATAAAGAAAAGAAAAGAAAAAGGGGAGAGAAACTAATTTTATTTTCTACGCAGATAGGGTATCATGTCTTCTTCGTAGAATCCAGGTATGTGAAAATTATTAATTTCAAGATCCTTTATAATGTAGAGAAAATCAATTTTCCTTACACATATATCCAGTCATTTATCTATTTATAGCTCTACAATTAGTGTATCAATTTACCTAATCTTGAATTTGTGAGTTTCTGAGACACCACCAGCTGTTCAAACGTGGAGATTTTCTCTAATCTCTTTTCTATTTCCGCCTTTTACTCTGACTAGTATAAAGTTTTCTAAGAGCCTGGATCGTGGTATTCTTCTGCATTTTAGTAATTAGTCCATGCTGTGGTTTTAAAAACAAATCAGGGAATAGTTTTGAAACCAAACCTGGAAGAAATACAAAATCTCACTATAATCTGTTAAAGATTTGGGCGACAAAGAGGCAGAAAATCTTGCTGCTATCATTATAATCAATCATAAGATCACTCAAAATCAAAGAAGAACAATGATAATAGTCAGCAATAGAATAGTCCAATAAACCCTGACAAATGATTTCTCCACGTCACAATTGTAGCATATTCAGATTAACAACCAGCTAGCAAATATAATAAAATCATCTTGAACAGCGATATGGAAGAAGAGCGTTTCCCATTTTTCATATTCCCCCCTAACGGCTTTCTAGCACCGATTTAAAATATTGATGCATATGTGAAAAAGTGACGTTATTTGTACAAAACGTCGTCACGTTCAAGAATTATAACATGAATAAGCTCGTCACATGGAGGCATGTGGTGTTCTTATTCAGAATCACGAACGAAAACTGCATTAAACTCCCGATGGTTTGTTCCATGTGCAACTTAGTTTGCTTATTAAACAATGTAAGCAACGTTAATAACTGAATTAAAATTCTGGAAACAATTGGGGACGAATAAAAGTATCGCAAAGGATAATTATTTATCGGACTAAACTAAACTTGGTCAAGAAACGAGATTAACCCTCTTCTTTAGTTTTAAACTTTTGCTATGGGACAATTTTGACCGGTCAAGTCATGCGAAAGATGTCAGAAAAGGGAGAATGAGATAATTAAAAATCATTTTAGTGTTTCCTATCCTATGGACATGGCATGCTTTCTGGAAATGGTTTGATTACAGTAGCATTTCTAAAGCGCCAATGGTCGTGTTAGTTCGGGATGTGGAGCTCATGATTGGTATTGACAAGCGGCCAACTTTTTGTTTTGTCCGGTAGCGATAAACGGTGAGGAAAAACATTAGATTATTCCAATTAATTAAACGGTAATCCTATTCAAAGTACGTTGGCAAATGCTAACAAAGCCAAGGTTGTAGGCAGGAAGTCTAAAGTCAAGTACTAAAGAGAAGAAGGGCACGACCGAATAGGACAACATGCCCTATTTAATTGATTACCAAACTTAATTAAAGTAAAGAATAAGACAAACTCAACTCACATCTATGATGCTCTATGCTGTCTCTCCTGGTTTCTAATTAATATGGTTAGTTTCGGTTCTTCATGTGGCATCCAATGTGTAAAGATTCAAGCTACAAATTCACATTTGAAGAGAATTCTTTAGGCGGGTGTCAAGTCAGATGATCACTATTCACTAATCAAACAAAGATACAATGAAATCCAGTGGAAGATATAAATGAATATTTTTGGAGTTGGTGCCCACAGACCATTGAACATGGCGTGCTTCGAGGGGCTTGCTTCTTTTCATCTAACTTCGTTTGATATAGTTAGTGTACAGTTAAACAAAGTGTGGTATTCTCCTAGTAAGTGGAGCTGATCATCGACCCATCTGGAATGGATCAAAGAAGCAACAGTTGAATCCGTTTTAATTTCTTTTTATATTTTTAGACCAGCTTTTATTTCTCATTCGTTCTTGGTTACGTTCACCACTTGGATGGATTCATGGAAGGCATTTGGACTATCTTATACGCGTCTCGACTTATATTTTTGATTCTAATCTCCGAGCTGCCACGAGTCTAGATTTTTTGTCCAAATTTTGTAATGTTTTATTGTATTTAATAAATTTCAGTTATTTATTTACATGGATTCTACGTAGGTCTCACATAAATAAACGCAGATCCCGCATAAATAAATGGCTACAATTTTATAAGACGCAATAAAATATCATAAAATTAGACAGAAGATCTTGTCTCAGCTGTCACTGCCCAAATGCTTAGCTGACATGACGCAGGTTATGCAACGCAAGGAATATGTTGAAGCATTGAACTCGCATGATTAGGAAGTCAAGCCAAATAAAATCCCTAAACAAACAGTTCTCCCAAACGAAGCTTGTCAAAAATAAAGGAATGGGAGAACAGATGAAAAAAAAAATCCTTAAATTTTAGTATAACACATTTCGTGATTGTTTGATTACACCCAAACCATTTTATGTCTTATTGTCTCCTGATTTCTTAATTTGCTTGTCGTTTCTGTTCATGTGGTAATCTTGTTACACATCTTGACTGGTCAAATCATAAGATAACAAGAAAGTATGATAGCTTGGAATCCAAAGGCAGAAATTAAACATGGTAAGATCCAATAGTAGAAACCGTGTATATAATAATGAAGATTCAGAGCAAAATGCAAATAATACATCAAACATTGCACGATTCATGGAAGCCGCTCCTTTTTGTTGTAGAAATCACCGGTTGTTGAGAGATGATGCAGTTGGCTCAAACTTCTCCAGTAGTGTTTAAATAGCTTTTGCCTGCAGATGGTGACTAACGCAATTGCCTGTCTTTTGTGTCCAAAACAAAAATGGCTCCTTTCCAAGGTTTTTTTCTAACCAAGAAACATACTTGTCTGATATCTGTGGGAAGCTGAAGCACATTTTTGGGAAGATATGTTCTTCGTCTTAGTTTAATGAAGCTATGACTTTGCCGAGAGTTTAGTATACATGAACTTCACCAAACCAGTGATGAGTGACTAGTCGCATCAATAGTGTAATATAAATGCTATCTTGTCGAGGACATGAATACATTTAACTGAGACGAACTAATAATGAAGCCTGCTTCTCACCCCAATTGCTCTAAACTAATCAAACTGAGTGGAGTTAAATTGAAAGAGCACTTGCTTGCCGTTGTCGTATATGAAATATATTGAAAAAGATTCAATTAAATTTCACTGGCATGGAGGCAGAAAATCTACCTTACTTCCCTACAGATAAAAGCATTTAATTAGTTAAAGCCTAAAGGTAACTCTGGTTGCATAAGTTGTCCAAAGCAAACCACGTTCTAACTTCAGAAAGATTCTGACTGTTAAATTATTATTACTTCAAACAACTATATTGGAAACGATGCTTATTGTTGTTCCGTTGGTGACTAGGTCACTCTCTCATGTGTAGTAGATTAATATATGTTAAACTAAGTTCTAAAGATTTATTATCCCACGCTTTGACATTTCTGCAAAAGCTGAAGGAATGTAAATTTTGCTGTTCATTGATTCAGGCGCAATGCCATTGGTTTAACAAAACAAACCGGCAGCTTGGAGTTTATGATATTCTGAAGGAAACAAACAGAATCGACAAGATTGGCGTAGGAAGCCTGTAAGCGTTGAGTATCACTGATGATAAAGATTTAGTAAAAGTCACTACTTTTAAGGAATCCGAGTGCTTCAATGCATGTTTTAGGAAGCAGACTGTGGCATGCCACAGAGGAGAGACAGAAAGAAACAAATTACTTATATAGTCATTATCAGTAACCAGTCCAACGCCTTTAAAGTGACAGAAACATGCCCGTAAGGAGAATTAGCAAAGCTATATACCTATCACTGCAATGGGCAAGAGCATTGGAATTGGTACCCCAGCAAAAGTTAGAAGGTATTTCAGTATATGAAAGAAGAGGACAATTTATTATACTACTCCATTTGATCAACATTTTGGAAATTAAGTTAGAGCAAGATAATTAGAAAAAATGATGTTTTAGCCTCGTACGTCTTGAAGTTGAATGATTGGTTATATGGCATTAGATCTTAGTATGACTTTGAGACCCTGAGAAGTCTTAAGGAAACGATTGAGGAATTCTCAAATTAGCAACAGACAGGGAAATGCAGGAACAATCGGATGATGAGAAGGTTGCTTAAAAGGAGAGTAACAAAATTATCCTTGGAAGCAGTTCCTGCTTGTCCAACGAATGTTGACAGTATTAATTTACATTCCTTCAGCTTTTGCAGAAATGTACTTTTAGGACTTGTAACATCGTAATACTCGAATCATAATCGTTTCCCATGATGCTGATACCTTACTAGTCTGGGGGCCAGTAAATTCCATATGGACAAAAAATTGATACTTGAAGTTCAAGCACAAGCACGCAGATGCATGTAATCCTGGCAACGTTCACTTGATCATTTATTTATTTCCGTGCTCATTGCCCCAGAATGTATCGTATGCCTTGTGATGCTTATTTGTTATTAAGCTCTTCCTCGATTCAGTATCTCACTTGCACCAGTTGCTCTCAATTCAATTTGGCTCCTTATTCAGACTAAACAGAATCAAAAGAGAGACAGTTACCACAAAACCAACACTTTGTGTGACCCATCTGACTATTCAGATGCATGGGCACACCCTACAAACCCTTCGATCAGCTATTGTGCAAGACTTGAAACATTTGGTTTTAAGTTGTGAATCATTTGACACCATCACAAGTATTTCAGGAAACTAATTGTTCTAGTCCATGTTATCATATCCTTTTCAACCAAATACATACATACTGCATCTCAAATCAGTCATCACTGCAGTCCTCCATTACGTATTAGGGGACTATGTAGATATTATTAAAAGCCAATTTTATCCATTTGGCAGCAAACACCCCAAGATAAGTGCGACTCCATCGGTAGACATGTTCAAGTACCAAAATGACGCAAGGTAGGCATGGTAAATCACCAGTAGCATATGTATACGTGTTTGCAGGAGATTCCGTCTCTCGTGACAATTGACCGAAAGGACTAAAGGGGCGAGCCGGAAAGGACTTCTGGTCCCCGTGACGCGAGACACAGAGCTCAAGTTGACCCGACCGGACACGTGTGCAAAGGAACGAAACATAAGTTAAAATTTCTCAATTTCATCCAATCTATTTTAGAAAAAGATGGGCCCACTCATCGAAACTGGAAACCATGTGCACCATCTGATGGACACCACTAGGTCGTGATGCTCATCAATAATCACGTTACTCACTCCATCAACACTGCGTATTGTAACTCGTAATAATCTTCATCGATTTTTCCAATCCCAATTAAATTTAATCAAAATTTTCAGCTCAAAAGCCATAATAAAAGGTAAAAATTAACACAAGATCGTGCATTACTGAAGTTATTTTTGTGGGTGAATTATCCGTTGTTTATTGTATTAGTTAATAGGTGTTTATATATAAACATACAAATGTTATCTTCCCTATTTCCTAAATATATAAAAATACGGTATTTTTTTAATGTATACAAAAATCTCCTTAATATATAAGGGTTTATTATCTCCTAATATATAGAAAGATACTATATCTCTACCACTTTCTATTACTAAAAACGCATTGGTTGAATATGAAAGACACAAAGTGAAACCAGAAAAGATTTAAGCCACGTCAATTCACTACGGGCCACAATCATGGCCCGATACTCAACCTCAGTAGAAAAATGAGCAATAGTGGATTGTTTCTTAGTTTTTCTATAAATAAAGGAAGCACCAAGCAATACAAAATAACTAGACAAAGAATAATGTGTGATGAGACAAGTAGCCTAATATGAGTCATTATAGGATTATAATTGTAATTCACTATCAACACACACAAAAAAGACCTTGCTCAAGGCTTCCTTCAATGTAACTTATCACTCAAAAGTCGGCATATACATGCTCTTATTTGGGTGATAGGAGAAATTGTGATAAAACATTAACTAAATAACTAATCTTAGGTCGCGCAATTGTAAGATAGATTAAGCAACCAACAAGACACCTATAGAATATGGAATCATCAAGTAGAGGGCCAAAGCAGAAGCCAAATTATGCTTTTTTTTCCCTATAGGAAACAATGCAAGCTGAGAACCAAAAAGGTCAACTTTAGTTAAAATATCAAGAGCGTATTTATGTTGAGATAAAAAAAAACTCCTCAAGAATATGGGCAACTTCAATACCAAAAACGATTTTAAAGGACCCAAGTCCTTAATTTGAAAACAAGTTTGTTGATATTACGTAAATGCAACATAAGCTTCATAATTATTACCATGTAACATAAAAAAAAACCTATACTAAAATAGAAAGAAAAATATCTTCCTTACGATAGGTAAATAAAGTGTGATCAGCATATAATTGTTGGAAATCATAAGAGCATAAAGCAATGGTCAATTTTGCGAATTGATTACAAGGGGACTAACGTAGACCATATAATGACTTATGAAACTTGCAAACCTTATTGAGAGTAGAGGTAAAAAGGCCTAGGGGAAGCTTCATGTAAAATCAAGGAAAGCATTATGGACATCATATTCGTGAAGTTTCTAACCATTAATAACAGGAACAACAAGAAGTACTCAAATAGTAACAAGTTTAGCAACTAGAGCAAACGTATCAGTATTAATCAATAACAACTTAATGATTTCCCAAGATAATAAGATGCACCTTAAAAAACTCAATAGTACCATATGAATTATACTTAATTTGATAATCCCATTTGCAATTGATAACCTACTTATCTGGTGGGAGATCTTCAATTGTCCAAGTATCAGCACACTGCAACATATCAATTTTGAGTTGCATGGTCTCCCTCCATCATGGATCCTTGATAGCTTCTTTGTAATTATAGGGCTCTTGACTTGCGGTAACTGCAGTTGATAATTTCGTATGTGCAAAAAAAAAAAAAGATCACATATGACATAATTTACCCGCGATAAGGCATACATGAAGTGGTTGTCAAAGGCAAGTTTTAAAAACTAGACTGGAAGTTAAACAAATAAGATAAGAGTTTTTAAGATTTAAAAGGTTCAATTGGTATTAGACCGTCATAAAATCGATTAAAGATTAAATAAAATTAAAGAATTTAACATATGATCAAAAAAATTGCCTTTACCCATCAAAGAATTTAAAGGTTATTTAAAAAAAGATATTGTTAAATGAAATTAATTGATTTATTTTAGTTTATAAGAACTTATTAATTAATAAAATTTAATTGATTAATTAATAAATTGATCAGTTTTTAATAACAAAAATTATTAAATAAATAGAAGCAAAAAGTTAAACAGTTCAAGTTTTTATAGTTGAACCAATCGAATCGATTGGATTTTTTAATCATTGGTTAGAGGTTGCATTGCGAGATGGGGGGAATGACACAAGCCGATTGACACAAATAATTAGAGACATAAAGTCTTTCAAATAAATTGGCGGTTTACAATCTTATTAAGGGTGTTGCAAATCAAAAGGAGTTGTAAGAAAATTAGTAGAAGATTGAGAATGAGGCATAGGAATAGTGATATCAATTACAGCTTCTAGGCTGTTAAATTTTGTAACCAAAGGCACTCCCCTGAAATAGTATTTGGGGAAAAACAATAGAATTAGGTGTATAATCTAAGGTAAATAGTGTGACAAGTGGTTGTATTTTGCCTGGAGCAGCGAGTGAAGTGGGAAAGTTAGTGGCTACAATGAAAGGAGTAACATAAAATCAATCTTTAACACAGGTAATATTAAAAATTCAATCTATAGAAGACATGTCCTAAATGGCATAAGGAAAGAACACTTCATCAAAAATCACATCATGAGGTGTTAGACTTCTTTAGTTTGTACATCATACACCAATCATCCTTTTCTCCTATAGGTGTATCCCAAAAAAATGAAACGATGTCCTCTAAGAGTAAATTTATCCTTGTTGTATGGCTTATTATAAGCATAACGTAAACAACCAAAAACTCAAATATGTGAATATGAAGGCTGGGTAAAAAAAAATTCATAAGAGGTTTTCCTTGAAGAAGCATGTTTGGGGTATGAGTAATAATCAACAATTAAAACACATCCACCTCAAAATCAATAGGAAGATTTGCTTGAAAGCGAAGAGCACAAGTGACATCTAAACTGTGTCTATGTTTTCTCTCAACTCGAACAGTTTGTTGAGGAGTGTCATTATAGTTGTTTGATGCAATATTCCATAATCAACATAAAAATGAAGCATGGGTTGATAACAAAACTCCAAACCATTATCACTTCAAACAATTTTAACACTTTTCCTAAATTGGTTTTGTGCCATAATGCAAAAAGAAATTGCAAAAGAGAACTAGCTTCACTCTTTTCATCTATTAAATATACGACACTACTCTACCAGAATCATCCACCATAATTTAAAAAACTAAAGCACCATAAAAGAACTAATATGATGGGGACCCTAAATATTATAATAATTTAATTGAAATCAATATGTAACATGACTATCACTATTAGGAAAATTATTACGAGTATGTTCTGCTTGACAATACACATCATAAAGTTTATTTTTCTTACAAAAATTGATACTAATTCTAGGAACAAAAGATAGCGTTTGATTTGAAGGGTTCCCCAAATATTGATGCCATAATTTTGATGAATCATGAGCATTTGTAGCTGAAGTACTAGCAAGTGTTACCGACTTATAGTAATAGACGTCGTTACGCAACTCACCCATTCTAATCAACCTTTTTGAGGTGCAGTCCTATGAGATATGCAATAGATTAAAGAATTTTACAATGTAATCGAAATCAAATATAAGGCATCCTACAAAGATTAAATTGACAGAAATATTTGCGATATAAAAAACATGGTGCAAAGTATGCCCCAAAGAGAAAACAATAGTTCCTTCCTTACCAACACGAGTTTGAGCCCCATTTGGGAGACTAACATCCAAAGGGTTGACATCTTGAACATAAGTAAGAAAAGACAAATCTGCTATCATATGATGGGAGGTGTCATTGTCGATAAGTCAAAGACTAATATCAACTCGCTTACTAGAGAATTTCCCAGGGTTGGATAAAGGATGTAGTATATCAATAAATTTTGGATAACCTTATTTGACCAGCCAGGAATGACAGGAGCTGAACTAGATGCATTAGAGGACTCAGATGTAAAGATAAAGCCACAAGTTGTTGTCAATGTCTCTAAGGATTATGGAGTGGAGTTATTAGCACCTCCTATTTGAGAACCACCACGACCTCATTTGTGGCCATGAACCCTCCAATATGGAGGATAATTGTGAGTTATTTTATAGTAGGTTCCATAAACATGTCTGGGTAAATCATAATAAGTGTAATACGGTCACTAGTTGCCGTTAAAACTACAATCAAATGAGTTCAACTGATTTTGTGATGAAGAACCTAAAGACCTACCCCCTACTATTAGCCTCTTAACATTGCAAGACCCTTTTTGCTAGCCTTTGATGAGCCTTGGAAAAGGTCTAGCATGAATTAGGCATGAGGAAAGCATGACAAAGAGACCAAGGTAACGTAAACCAAGTAAGACCCAGCATATTTCAAGCTACAACTAGCTTTAATTGATTATGGACCATTGATTAGCTTGGTTAGGGTGAGTTGGACTTGCCTAAGACGTCTTGGTGGGACTAGCGATGAACTTATTCTCAAATGATGGACCATGGATGAACAGACTAGACCATAGGTGCCCTTTGGTTAGACCACGCTCAATAGTCAGACCACACATGAATTGACTCAAAACTTGGCTAACCTTAACCTTTGGATGAAAATCATGGGTAATATGGCAAAGTTAGTGGGATGAATCATCAAAAAAGTGGGAGGACATGGCAAAGAACAATAATGCGGTGGCGTGTAAGCATTTAAACATGTTTCTTTTACTTAGAAGTGGGATAATGGTAAGTTATGCAAACCACCCACTAAAGTATTGCCTAAAGTGGTTAGGGATGTCAGCCATCAACTAAGTTAGTTGCTTAATGTCCTTGAGACCACTTTCTTGTATTTTTGTCAAACAAGTCTCTAACAGCCTATAAATAGTGAATTTGAAAAATGACTTCATTCATTAAAGAGTGGAGCTTTGTATCCTTTATATCAATTGTGAGTAATTTAAAGGTTGGCAATTTTGTTTTAAAGCTTTGTGCATCTTTTTCTTCTTATTGCTATCCATTATATTATGTTGGCTTAGTGAATTTTGTGGGTTTAGTTTTCCTTTGTGGGAAACATCTTAAACACAAGAGATTTGGTAAAGTTGAGTTGAATTGCAAGAGTTCAACTACCAAACTTAAACTTTGGCACATTTTGTGTACAAACTTAGAGTTTCTTACAAAGTCTTTATAACAGTTGGTATTAGAAATATTTTGGTGATTCAATGGTAGGGGCAATAATCTTACTGATCGTGTTACAAGGATGGAAGCGTTCATCGGTCCCTTATCTACGAATGAAGAAGTCCCTTCTTATGCATCTCATTTTGATGCTTTGGACAGGCAAATCCAAGCATTGTAAAATCAAGTGACTGAACTGTTTAAAGCATAAGAGGATGCAAATTTCTAGATCATTGTCCTTAAACATGTCATTGCAATTGTGGATATGAAACATGCTGAAAGTACCATGCTAAAGGTGCATAAATCAAAAGTTTTCGAGGGCATTTGGAATGATAAGGAACTCAAGAACTTCCTGTAGAATATGAAGTAGTATTTTATAGTTGCTAAGGGGCCGTTTGATTCTATTTTTATTTTTTTGTTGTTATTTTTGGTTTCTGGTTTCT
>JANITW010000236.1:26330604-26342052 GCA_027564335.1 Erythroxylum williamsii | reverse complement strand
ATAATAATAATATTATTAATTATTATTAATTATTGTTATAAATTTTCTACTTACTATTTTTAATACTATTAATATTAATATTTTTATTTTTTATTATACCAAATTAATAATCTTATTATCATTATTAATTATTATTTATAATAATAATTATTATTATTATTATTATTATCGAGATAGAAAGCAGAGATATGTTAGTTTTCTGTCGAAGAAGACATGTCAAAATTAAGATAAACGATGTTTTCTGATTTTTGTAAATCTGTTGTGGTTTTTTTATTTTCAGAAATAAAAAATCGCAAGAGAATAAACCAAATACGTTTTAGTTACCTGTTTTTCCTTTTACAAACGACAATAAAAAATGGAAAAAAAAAACAGAAACAAACAACCCTAAGGTATTGGATGTGGAAAAATGAATGTTTTGGCAATGCATCTCAATGGAGATGCAAATTCATGAAGAACTCAAATCTCTACCGAAACTAGTGCTAGTCAACCTCCTATTGATACATGGGAGAGGATGAAAAAGGATCCAAGGGATGTTTTGGCAATATGTCAATGGAGATGCAAAATCATGGCGGAGAACTCAAACCTCTACTAAAACTAGTGCTAGTCGACCTCTTATTGATATATGGGAGAGGATGAAAAAGGATCCAAATGTTCAATTCCTTCCTAACAATACTACTTAGCTTGTAAGGGATGCCGTTAAGCCATTAAAGCATGATAGGTTGATAAGGGATTATGCTAAAAAATTTAGCTCCTTAATGTTTGATATTTGTCAGATGAAGACAAGCTATTCAACTTCATGTTGGGCCACAAATGAAGTTGCGAGGTAAAATGTCAAGAATGTTGTAGGTGCTATTGTGGTTGCAAATGCTTTGGTAAATTTTAAAGTGCTAAAGGAAACCAAAGTCTCTTTCTCTTCTCAAAAATCGAAAGGCACTTACCAAGAGAAGTGTGAAGGAAAGAAGAAGAAAGACCAAGATGAAAGAAGGGAGAATGATCACAAAGGAAAATCTAAGCAAACTGGGCAACCTAAACAAGGTGAGAAATTTTTGAAGGAAAGCCGTGGTTAGTTTTTATGCAATGGATCTCATTACACTCGTGATTGCTTGAGGAAGGAGAAGTTGAATGCCTTAATAGCGAACATGGATGATGAAAGTAATCATTTGAAAGTGGTGCTTAATCCTCTCTACTTGCTCGACGCTGTTAATGTGGAAGTAAGTCCCTTCGAACACCTAATGTATATCAAGATACAAGTCAATGAGAAAGAGCTCACATCTATGATGGAAATAGTTGCTACTCATTTGTTAAGGAATGGATGGCGTGAAAGTTGAGGTTAAAGTTTAGCAAGACCCTTACAAAAATAAAAACAACCAATTCCGAAAGCCTAAGTAGTTTAGGAGCTGCATATAATGTTCCTTTGAGTATGGAAGGTTGGTGTGAGAAGTGTAACATAATGGTAATACCTTTCAAAGATTTTAATTTGATTTTGAGCATTGACTTTGCCAAGATGGCAAAGGTAGTATTATATCCACACCTTGGACATATAATGCTTATAAATGATTAAAATTCATGTTACATCAATTATTGTAGGTCTAGCAATGGAATTGCAGACAAAACAACAATTGTAGCTCATGTTTCTACTATGGACATTTAAAAAGGCCTTAAGAAAGGTTTGGAGACTTACCTTACAGCCATGTGGGAAATTATAGAAGACCATGTGGTAGAAGTCCCAGTTGCGGTGAAAAAGTATTGAGGGAATTCAAGGATGTGATGCCTAAATAGTTACCAAAACTCTCCCTCCTCACCGTGAAGTTGATTGTAAGATTGAGCTGGTGCCAAATGCAACTCCGTTTACCCGTGCCCCTTATCGAATGTCACCATTAAAGTTGGCAGAACTACAGAAGAAACTTGATGAGTTGTTAAAAGCAAGATACATCTAACTATCAAACAACTCTTATGGAGCTTCAGTCTTGCTCTAAAAGAAGTAGCATGGCCTTGCAAATGTGTGTAGACCCTTGAGCTTTGAATAAGGTGACTATTAAAAATAAATATCTTATTCCTTTAGTTTAAGACTTGATGGACATATTATCGAGGGGCTAAAGTGTTCATAAAGTTAAACTTGGGGAGTGGGTATTGGTAAGTACAAAATATCGACGGTGACGAGTAAAAGACGACATGTGTAATTTAATATAACTCGTATGAATTTTTCATCAAGCCATTTGATTTGACTAATGCTCTACTATGTTTTGCAATTTGATGAATGAGGTGTTGTATAACCTTTTAGACAATTTTATGGTGGTCTACTTAGACGATATTATGGTCTATAACATTAACATGGTAGAACATAAATAACATTTAAGGATGGTGTTTAAGCGGTTGCAGTAATATAAACTTTTTGTGAAGATAAAGAAGTGTGAATTTGAACAATAAAACGTAAAGTTTTTAGTACAATTAGTGAGTAAGGGGCAAGTTGGCTTGATTAGGGCAAGTTGGACTTGCCTAAGATGTCTTCAATGGGACTAGGGGCGAAATTATGCTCAAATGATGGATCATGAATGAACGGACTAGCTCGTAGGTGTGTATTGGTCAAACTATGTGCGAATTGGCTTAGAACTTGGCTAACCTTCACCTTTGGATGAAGATCATAGGTGATACGAAAAATTTAGTGGGATGAACGATCAAAGAAGTGGGAGAATATGGTAAAGAGTGCATACTAGGTTTCTTGTGAGCATTTTACACCTGTTGCTTTTACTTAGAAGTGAGATAGTAATAAGTTATGTAAATCACCCACTAAAGCAATGCTTAAAGTAGTTGGGGATGTTAACCACCAATTAAGTGAGTGGTTTAGTGACCTTGAGATCACTTTCTTGTATTCTTACCCAACAAGTCTCCAAAAGTTTATAAATAGCTTATTTGAGTAATGACTTCATTTGTTAGAGAGAGTTGGAACTTTGTATCTTTTATATCACTTGTGAGCAATATCACAGTTGAAAATTTTGCTGTAAAGCTTTGTTAATTTTTCTCTTCTTATTGTTGTCTATTATATTGTGTTGCCTTAGTGAATTTCGAGAGTTTACTTTGCCTTTGTAGAAAACACCTTAAACATTAAGAAATTGGCAAGGTTGAGTTGAATTGCGATGGTTAACGTACTTAGTCTTTGGCTCATTTTATATCTGAACTTGGAATTTCTTGCAAAGTCTTTGTAACACATGCTATGTGGAACTCCTTGGGTAGTAAATCCTTTAAGAGATATAGGTTTAACATGAGACGAAAATACACTGAGACTTTTACTCGAAAGATCATAGAGTAGATGTGGGACAAAAGAGCAAGGAGATCCATGTAGAGTATTTGAGAATGAACAATGCCATAAATTGCATTATTGAAGCCCATAGAAATTGATAAGTTTTAAGTTCCTCAAACCATGCATTGAATTTTGGTATTGAATTTTGGTTCATCAGTCGATGCATGAATTGAAATTTCTTCTCAGATAGCCAAAAGCTTTATATAATACACCATGATGGACATAATTTGTTGCTTCGTAGATGAAAGATCAGACTATAATTGGTGTTGCTTAGCCCCATTCTTAATTAAAAATCGTGATTTTAGATAATCTCTAAGAACCTTTACATCATAAATTCGACTAACACTAGCATACAAAATAAAATCTTGAGTATTTTTAGTCCAAGCAACTAACATAGAGTTCACCACTTTCTAAGCGAAATAATTCGTAAATTTTTTGTCCAGTTTAGAAATTTAGTCAGTAATAAAATTCAATTTATTTTGAATCATTACATATAGTAGGTTCCCAAGTGTCATAACACTCGCCATTAAAACAATTTTATTAAACGTCAAACATGTACTATTGGATGGGTGCACATAATATGGTGATGCAGGATCACTAACGAAGAAGTCAGATTTGGGAGTATCTCATGACATGGTGATGGATTTGACAATCTTCAACTTGGTGTGAGAAAAAGGATTGAAGGTGTAACTTAAAGATCACAGTTTGATTTCTTGTGGCTTTGCTCTCACAATAGAGATGGTGGTATCTTTAGCTTTGATTTTACGGATAGATAGATGAAAAATATAGCAGATCAATCCAATGAGATGTGGTCAGATGATGAGGAGGAGAAACATTAGGCTTTGTTTGAACCTTGCTATGATACAATGGCCAGTTATTTTTTTGGTTGAGACTCCCATTCGTGGGTGCTTAATAGCCTAGTAACTTAAAAGTATTGGTGTACTCTATTTGGATTATATTCATGCGCTTGTTATTTCTCATAGGAATGGGAATCTATCCTTCGGATCCAATTACCAAAACCGTGATGAGAAACCAGTTTATGGGTCCCTCCCCCTCAGGACAATCCTACAGCTTAGAAAGGAACCATCAGGAATTGACTGATGAACTCCCTCGTTATGTCACTGTAGGTGATCCCAACCCGAGTGAGGGTATGTCGGCTCCATTCACATGTACAGTCACATCCACGTGATCATTTCACCTGTCGTAAGCAAAGCAAAAAAAAAAAAAAAAACTAATTGGATTTTGTTAGAGGTCGCCTTTCATTTGATTAACAAATTCTTGATTTTGAAAATTACTTGATGTCCGACAATACGAAATTAAAAGCAATAAAGCTGACTGATCTTAATGAAAAAGAGTTTTTTTTTTAATAAAAAAAGCAGAGTGTTGTATTAAAACTTATACATGTGTCTACTTGTTGTCTGGAAGCGTGAGTGATGGTGTGTGGTCGGTGGGTTATTTCAGCTCAAACTAGCCAACTCGGAAATCAAACTATCTACACTCTCTTTGAATAGTTGATACCGACTAAGCTCTTTCGTTCAGAAGTTGAGTGACAGCTGCTAAGTTCTTGGATTTTACGGGGACATCCATCCATCACCTTTTGAGGAGCTTCCAAATCCTTAACACAGTAGCATGATGAAGGATAATTCAGGTCTAAAATGATTCAACATTTTCCTACCAAAATCTCTTAACAATATATGACTATGCATGCAGATCTTTTTAAGCAAATCAGTTTACAAGCTCATTTATGTGGTACACACTTCATTATCCATTTCTGTCAATCTGTTTTTCCCCTTGAGCGCAAGCTTTTTCTGCTTACCTAGAAAGTCGCAGTTACAGGCAGGCTAACAGTAATAAGTTAATAACCCTTCTCATGCGTCGCACACACACTCGGCTCACGCTCAGTGAGATTTCGTGCATTAAATTCCCTCTCTCTACCACTTTCCCAGCCCATGACGTGTGTATTGGAAAGGAATCCACATTCGTATAATAATACTATCAAGTATTTATTATTTCCATTAAGATATTAATTAAATAAAACTAATTTTTGGTGGGGGGCCCTGGTGACTTATTATAAATACGAACTCTAACCCCGAAGTCTTTCTCCAATTCTCCCTCAGTGACTCGGTTTCATCAGTCGTCACACTCTCTTGTTTTCACTCACTCTACCTTCTTTGTTATCTCTCTCCCTCTATCTAGCTAACCCAGTCAAAGAGCGAAAGAGATTGCCATTTTTCTAGCCCTTTTTCTGTTCTTTGGGTTTATCTTTCTATGGCTACAACACTCACTCACAGTGCAAGTGCACCGCCGCAGTTATTTTTTGATGAGAAGTGGAGGCTCTCAAAGAAAGAAGGCTCGTCAAGAAGCCGCTCCTCTACTACTGCTCCTCTCATGAAGACTTCGTCGCAAAGAAGGTGTTCTTTTACAAGGAAATGTGCGAGATTGGTTAAAGAACAAAGAGCTAGGTTCTATATCATGAGGAGATGTGTTGCTATGCTTATATGCTGGCATGAATATAGTGATTCTTGAACGAGAAACAAAGATTAAAAAAAAAAAGAAGAGGGGATCTGAAGAGAGAAATTTGATCGAGGTTCTCTCTTTTCTTTTCTTCTTATATTTTGATCTCTTTCTTTCTATGAGATGGCTCTCGGGTTAGGTCCAAGTAGACGAGGCAAAGGCAATTTCTTGGCATCCGAGAAGAAAAGAGGATAGATAAATATGTATATAAAGATTGGTTCTTTTTCGAGTTATGGTATTTTTTGGAGTCTAAATCTCTCCCTCTTGGAGGAGATGAGTTCTTAATGTAGTGAGCAGTATAACAGAAAATGAATGAAATATAGCATTCAATTCCATTGTTCTTTTATGGGTTTTCTTTGGCTTCATAAAATCATGATTGAAGTGATGGGTCTATCTCTGATCTCACGACTCTCTCGACCGCTCTCTCTCTCAGATTCCTTTCAACCATTTCAGCAGGTGTGGATCTGATGTGTTTGGCTGCACAACTCACGATTATTTAGTCGGTTTTTTTTATTTTTTAAAACTAATAATACATTGGTTTTAGTTTCATCTGATGGATGGATGGGTTAGATTAGATTAGTAGTTGCAATTCGGCTAAAAAGATCTGAATCCCTTCCAATATTTTCGGTTCAGTTATTAAATTAAAGGCTCAGTTAAAATTAGTAGCATTAGTCATTCTTTCTAACCAAAAAAAAAAAAAAAAGTAGCATTTGTCATATCAGATGATGGATGAACGTGGGTACAAGTACTTTTGGGTGTTTGCAATTTGCCTCAAAAGAAAAGATCTGAACCCTACATTTTCGGCTCAGTCGCTAAAAGCTTAGTTCAAATAAGTAGATTAGGGTGATAGCTGAAGTTGTACAATCACCCAAATGACCAACTTATCCTGCAACGATGAATCTTTGACCAGTCTTTGGACGACTTGGACCATTATCCATCACTCACGCCTGCCATGCCATGCCATGCCATATTAGCAGGTAAATTATTCAGTTAATGTGAGCGACGTAAAACAGCTTGTAATGTGAGGGTATTTACGTCCATGAGAGGCTTTTACAGCTGGGTTTCCTGTTGTTGTTTGTATGATACTGTGGGTCTGGGTCTGACCATTCGTTAAAAAGATGGTCACCTTTGGGAGTCAGAACTAAAAGCTTTACTAAAACAAGTAAAAGCATGGAGGAATTTTGTGGAAATTGAAAAAAAAAAGTTTATAATATGCTTTGGAAATGGCCTCCACTTCTGACGTAATTGTAAAATTAGAATTACAATGGAAGCTGTTACCTCATTTTCCTTTTATAATCAATCATATGATATATGTATATATATATATATATATTATATAACAGTGAGTTAGTACTGTTTGTTTTACTTGACTCTGACTTCAATGGATCCCATCCTCCTTTTTTTTTATTTACTTTTAATTTATCTTTACTATCTCAAGTGAACAGTTAGTTCGTACTCGCATGAGGTTGGGGCTGGGCCCATTCTTTCGGCTTTCTTAGAGTAAGTGTTTTTAATTTCAAAAGGATGGAGGAGATTTGAGTACTAATCACTGGGTTCTTACTTTTAGAGTGGCGTGCCGGAGTAATAGTAGCCAAAAATGAAAAGAAAATTAGTGAAGGTGGGCTAGACTTTATAGATTCGGGGAGGAAGGAAAGTGAAACATAATCTCCGCACCCATTGCTTTTCTTAGTAGAAACAATCATTTTTCTTCTTTGCACTACAACTCTTTTGGACCGAGCTGCGTAAAATTGCAATAAGCATGGAAGTAAGACAAGATTGTTCCAATCCCTAGGGGCCACCGCAGAATCTGCAGTTATGATTACATGTCAATTCCGCGATTGAAATCTTTGAGCTATATCTTGGGTGATCTAAAGTTAATTATCAAATCCTCTTAAGGATAACTACACTGTATGGGGTAAGACTAGGCGGGAAAAGTTTGCAGTTTGGTCAACGGTCACATCAGGGACACGCATGCATGACCGAAGTAGCGCGATCAAGCGCCTGAGCACAAACCCAGGATTAGGACCCATAATACCGTATTGATTTGTACCCGAATTCATCCCTGGCTATGGACATCCCAAATTTGGGCTGAGTTAGAGAACGCGATAAGAAGTTAGGGGCGGTTATTGAAAATACCAATAGGTCCAAAGGCTAACTTGCACACATCCACATGACACACTGTCGCGCGTCCCTTTCCTTTGTTTGATATAGACTAACTTTAGCAAAGATCCAACATTGCAGTCCAACCCAAAAGGAAGCTCGTTGGCCTAGAGACACGCGCTAGATTGGCGAGTGGAATTCATTATCAGTAACCCGCTGTGGTGACTCATGACTGGTGGGAATACAAATTGACCTGCGTTGCATTTCCAGCAAAATAGCTTTACCAGGACGCCTATGGCAACTTCGATACCGACGGATATTTTCTCCGAGATATTGTGTTCGGTTCTTCTCCATCTTTCGATTTTTGTTTCTCCTGTTGAACCAGGTAAGTTCGTCGTTGTTCAATTATGGGAGTATGATTCATGGGATGCAAATATAACCCTAGGGTTTCCTTTTTTAATAGTTTATTTGAAGCTGTTTTACTTTTGTATTCAATTATTATTGTGAGAGGGATTACACGCTTGAGTATGTATTGAATTCGGTTTTTGAACTGTTAAGATCTTGATTTTTGGTACTCAATCAACCCTTGAAATATTAGTGCACGGTAAAAGCAAATCCTACTTTTAGGGATTTTGGTTGCAAAATAGCCTCGTGGTTTACACATATATTTCCAGTGTTGTGCCAATGCTGACATTGCGACGAGGTAGAAAGAATAAACAAGAATAACATTATTGTTACCTGAATTATATACATGTATAGGGAATTTCTCAAAAGCTTAGTTTGCTTGGATCTATACTAACAATGCTGGAGACTTCACCCTGTTCCTAGTACGTATAGAGCAGTTGACTAATTTTTTACAGTCTGTTGATTTATTTATCCATATAAATCACATTCTGTCATGGGTTTGTATTCATTTGTAAAGCTGTTAAGTTCTTGATATATAGTTACTAAGAGAACTTATTAATTGAAGTTGGTGATCTTTGTAAACCATTTGCAAGCTATTAAGGCGTATGTTTGCACATTATTTCACTTCTTGATTGCTATTTCTCAGTCAAAGCTCATATACCTAGTGACTATATATAATTGCTCTATGAATTGTTATGCTTGAGAGAATAATGCCTTTGAATTTCATTTCTCTAGGCTCTCCTTGGTGCAATTGTTTGTTAAGTTGAGCTCTTCGGATATATTTTTAAATGGATGTTTCCTTTCCCCAATCAGGAAATTCAGGTTTATGAAACATGGGTGACCCAATTGATCTGACTGGGGATGGAGGTGTCATGAAGGCAATCCTGAAGCAAGCAAAACCTGGGGCACTGCATCCTTCAGAGGATCTTCCTCTTGTTGATGGTATACTATTTTGAATATTATTTTAAAATTAACGCAGTCTTGATATTGATGGGATTATACATTGTTTAGGTGGTTGAAATGGTTCAATTTAGAATTGTCCTGGGTGGGTTTGCATCGATAATTGAAATACATGCAACATTTACTTCAATACTCCAATAGACCTCCAAAAGCTTACCATTTTGTAGTAGTGTTTTCACTTCAACCATCTAGCTGCTTTCTAGGTTTGTTGCATGGTACAACATCTTTTGACTGACAAGTAGTTGAACTGTTGGCCACTGGATCAAAATTTACATGTTCCAAGTCACATTAAGCTTGCTTCATGGTGATTAATGCACAATTTGCATGAATCTACAGGGCTTCTAATGTCTTTCTAACAGCCACTGACTAGCATATTTTGAAATACTGTGATGGTGGTTTGAACTTTTATTGTGTCCAGGATAGTATTCCTTGGTCCAGAACACATTGAAGTGGATCTTTTTGACTTTTTTTATCTTTTGCATTTTAGAATTTCAATACACTGTCAGCTTTGACTCTATGAGCACTACAATTTCCGTTTTTGTGCTGAATAGTTCATTATGAGGGCAAACTTGCTGAAACTGGCGAAGTCTTTGATACCACTCATGAGGATAATACTGTGTTCTCATTTGAAGTTGGAAAAGGTTCAGTAATTCAGGCATGGGACATTGCATTGAAGACTATGAAGGTGATGTGTGTTTTATTGCCGCAATTATTTGAAGCACATATAAGTTTGTAGGTTTATATCGTTTGGGTTCGACCAGGTTGGAGAAGTTGCAAAACTCACTTGCAAGCCAGAGTATGCCTATGGCAGTGCGGGTTCCCCACCAGATATCCCACCAGAGTAATGCTACTACCTCTTTCATATATCAATTTGTTGAAAAGTAAAGGAAATAATACTTAAAACGGTGCCAATTTTGGCTGAGCCTTTTAAGACCACTTGATTGGCAAGAAATTGGCCTGATTGTGATTAGAGTTGCAGATCTCTATTTATTAATTGGTTATTTTAGCAAACTAACTGATTTAAGGATCAGGGGTTGGCATCTTTAAGCAATTTATATTTTTATCATTAAAAATTTAAAGTTTCCAGAAAATACCTCTGTTGATAATCAATCAAAATGTGGCCAAGATATCTTTAGTGAGCCGTTATTTTGTTTGATGCAGTGCCACGCTTATCTTTGAGGTAGGGTTAGTAGCCTGCAAGCCTCGGAAGGGTTCCAGTTTAAGTAGTGTTTCAGAAGAGAGAGCCAGGCTTGAGTAAGTACTGGATCACCATTTATGTATTTTCTGTAATGAAAGATACATATGATTCCTATAGATGTTAATGAATTTGCTGAGAATTTTAACTGCAATAGGATACACTAACAAATGTCTCGGCTTTTTTTTTTTCCTTGAAAGATAACAAAGTATCGTTTTGCACATGAACAATGGTAAATCAGGGAGCTGAAGAAACAAAGGGAGCTTGCTGCTGCAACAAAAGAGGAAGAGAAGAAGAAGAGAGAAGAAGCAAAAGCTGCGGCTGCTGCACGAATGCAAGCTAAGCTGGAGTCGAAGAAAAGCCAGGGGAAGGGAAAGGGAAAATCTAAGTAGGACTAATCTCAGAAACGAGTGGAAGTTAGTAACTTAAATGATCAATTAATAAATACACTAGAACTAATCTAGTGTTAAATGGCGATGTCAATAACCCATAGTTAGAGGGTATTTCGTATTCAGCATATGCTATGAAACCAGCATGTCATGCATGTAATTGATCTTGATTCCTCCTGTTAGACCTCTCTCTTGAGGATGGAAGAATTCAAGTTAAACTAGCTTATTTTATCACAAAAACAAAGGTCCCTTGGCTGTATTATTCACATTAAACTAAAAAAAGAGAGTGTAGTCGGCTGTAGTCACTCTTTTTTCTTTCCCCTTTTTTATCCAAATTTAGGGGGCGCTTGGTTCACAGAAGGTAATGGGAATGGTAATGGGAATGAATATAGTGAGGAATGGGAATGGATATAATCATTATAATTATGATGGTTGGTTAAAATGAAGGAATGATTACCATTGCCATTGATAGTGGTTGGTTTATAAAAAATATTGTAATTAATTAATTACAAAATGAATTGTATTTTAATTAATGAATGAATTATATTTTAATTAATTAATTACAAAATGAATTATATTTTAATTAA
>JANITW010000236.1:26275767-26292171 GCA_027564335.1 Erythroxylum williamsii | reverse complement strand
TAATTAATCCCATTTAATCACCTAACCCTAAAACAACTTAATCATTAATCCATCCCATGCTAATGGCTCTACAAAATTCCAAAAATCATTTCTTCAAAAATTTCCAGTGCCTTAAAACAGAAATTTTTGGTACCGGAACCCAATCAGTCTGTCACTTGAAAATTTTTCGATCCGGACATCGATTCCCAAAATTTCCATAAAAATTTCCAAAATTCTCTAAAAATAGAAAACACACCTAGATCACCCCAAATCAATTTTTCAAACACAATAATCATATAAATCTCACAAAAATTGCATTTAGACTCATATGCCGGGAATGTCATGAATGCATGTACAGTTATTTTTCATGTGCAAAAAAATTCACTGTTCACAAGTACCAGTATGCATGAACATTCCTAATTAGTCCCAGTCACTCTTATCCTTTGCTAAATTACTATTCTACCCTTCGTGTCGAGGGTGGGATGTTACAATATTGCATGCAACACTTTATCTTTCCTTAGGCCTGATACACAACCTATAGCTTGGTCGTTTGCATCGCACATAACCTCAAATGGAAGTGTCCAATCTAGTGGTGGTAGAATTAGTGCTGATGTTAGTGCCTCCTTTAGTTTGTTGAAGGCAGACATACACTTGTCATTAAACATAAAGTGCACATCCTTGACTAACAGGTTTGTCAAAGGTTTTGCAATTTACGAGAAGTCTTTGATAAATCAACGATAAAATCCTGCATGATCTAAGATTCCGCACACATCTTTCACATTGCTTGGTTGTGGGAGTTTCGTTATAACTTCTGGTTTTGCTCGGTCCACTTCACATTATACCCTAGCAATATCCCCTCTTGCACCATAAAATGACATTTCTCTTAATTTACCACTAAATATGACTCTTCACTTATTGGAAGCATTATGTCCAAATTGGTTAAACACATTTCAAAAGAGTCACCAAAAATAGAAAAGTCATTCATGAACACCTCCATTATATCTTCAATCATATTGGAGAAAATAAACATCATACATCTTTGAAATGTAGTTGGGGCATTTCATAGTTTGAAAGGCATTCGTCTATACGGAAAGGTACCATAAGGGTAATGAATGTGGTCTTTTCTTGATCATCAGGGTAGACGAAGATCTGATTGTATTCCAAATATCCATTTAAGAAGTAATAAAATGAATGAACTGCCTCCTTTTCTATCATCTGGTTTATGAACAGGAGACGAAAATGATCTTTTTTAGTCATTGAGTTGAGTTTTCAATAATCTATGCACACTTTCCATCCTGTGGTTGTTCTTATTGAAATTACTTCTCCACTCTCACTTTCTATTACCACATTCCACCCTTTTTAGGTACACATTGTACTAGACTGACCCATTCACTATCAGAGATGGGATAAATTATCCTTGCATCTAAGAGTTTGATTATTTCCTTCTTGACCACCTCCTTTATGTTAGGGTTTAACCTTCGTTGACGCTTCCTCACCGTTCTACATCCTTCCTCGAGGTTTATTAGGTATATGCATGTAACACCTCCACTACCATAAAGTACGAACCGTAACACCCTAAGGATATTCTAGTATATAACCTATGATAATGGTGCGTTATGTTCAATCACAACATTCACTTAACAAGGCATCATCATTCTTTATTTTCTTATAATACATCATAATGAAAACACCATAATTTAAAACCCAAATTTCTCCTTTCATTTCATAAAACCAAATATTTACATTGACAGTTTACAATATCATCTGAATGTGAACATCATCATATCCTACTACAAAATACACTACATTAAAGAGGAAATACACAAAAAGATCTATTTAATATTCCAATCTCAACTTACTAACCTTTGAGCCATTTCTTCTTTTTCCCTAAAAGTACAAGACTATACTTCTTGTAGCGTCTCTTAGTAGCAAAAGTAGTCTCTCGATCCTGAAAAAATCAACGTTGCAATTTTGATGAGTTTTGCGAACTCAATGAGGTAACCATCATCAATGGTTCACTAAATTCATGCAACACATCACACATATAACATATAATTCACATTTTTGCATTTTGAATAAATTATCACATACCACCTTCTTACTTAAGGGTAAGATAATTTTGCATTTCAAACAATCAAATATACTTATTAAATTGTATATGAAATGCTTATGTGACTCTTTTCTAACTATTATGTTGTTGTGACCGAGTGCCTAAATTGTCCCATATCTATTGTAGATACCGGCCTCATTTATACTATCCCTTATCTGTTGGAGATATAGGGCTCATTTTTCATATTGAGCCTTTAGCTCTTAATCACATTTGGAGCTTTAAGCTCATTTTTAGTGGCTAATTAGGTCACAACTCTCATTATCTGATCATGCATTCATGTATGGAATGGAATGCATCTCTCATAATCAATCAATCATGTCAAGAAGCATTTAGTTCATCACATTCACATACAAGTAGCACTTAAATATCACATTCATCTATCAAGTCTCGAACCTTCATTGTCTGACATAAACATAATCAAATCACATTCATATCAAACATATTCTAAAGTAAACAAGTGATTGAGTGAAATCGTCTACGTTACTCACAGATTGCTCCTGAAGCTATTACCTCAAAGTTCCAACAACATCTGGATGTTGATGTTTCAATTGCTCCTCTAAAGCAAGCAATATACACATATCACACTTTTGCACAATTATAAGTGTTTGTTAATGCACTTGTATGTCTATGAAATATACACAATGCATGTTCATGACAATCCTAAGTATCTCCCTATTATTCTCATCATATAAACACCCATATTTCCAAACTCACTTAAGTATCATTTATACTTATGGTTTTGTACCTCAATAAAACCATTAAAATCAAAATTCATAACTCATTTCGTCAATTCAGATTTTTCTTAAGCCACACTTTTGGGTTTACTGTGCACGATCAATATGACAATGAAAAATGAAGTAAATTGGTAACACTTTCTTCTAGAAAAATGTTCCCCATTGTCTTAAGTTTCTAATGATGCCAATATCATTCAATTTGGTTCAGTACTCCAAAAGTTATACTCCAAATAATTCGGAATATTCTTAAACTAAAATAGTATTCTGTGCTCAACTTCAAGTCTGATTCTGGAACTCTAGAGACAAAATTAAAATTTGATTTCTTATAAAAATTGTATCCCTCGGTCTTTAGTTTAATCTAAATTAAGAATCATTCCATTTGGATAACTACAGAATAATATATTGACAAAATACCGAAGCATGTTTAATGAAAATACTCCATTCATCAATTTTCCAGAACTGTTCATTATTATCGTCCCAAAATTATCACTCAATCTCTCCCAAATGATTTCAGAAGATCATTATTTTTTTGTTAATTTCCCACTTTCATTTCACCATTTCAACTCTCATTCAGCTCAACACATTCTTAAACAAATTAAAAACCATAATTAACACCAAATATCATAAACTAGAAAATTCTCCATGCATGTTCTTCATTTCTGCACTTTCCTTCATTTTCTGCATTTTGTTCTTCTTCTTCTTTTCTTTTTATCAATATAACATTTATAATTTATATCTACCCCATTTTGGACTTCCATTTAACTCAAATAATCCAAAAACAAAGCCAAAATCCCATATTAAAACTCAAACATTAAAATAGAAAACTTCATGTATGTTCTTCACATTTTCTACACTTTCATTTTTCTGCATATTTATTCCCTACACATTCTTCAATTTTCTTCTCAGTCTTTCATTTTAAATCACTTTCCCATATGAAAACATCATCTTACATAGTTCATATTCCATACTTGATCATAAACACTCAAAGTAGAACATATTCTCATACTCTCAAAACAGAACACAAACATATACATTCATCCAATTTGTTGCACCTAGTTCTCAATTTCATTTCAAATTTTGAGACTCTTAAAGATAGAATTTAAATTTGATTTCTCACAAAATATGTAGCCTTATGTCTCTAGTTTAATCTAGATTAAGAATCATCTCATTTGGATAACTACAACTCAAGTTATAGGTAAAACACAGAAGCATAATCAGTGAACATGTTATTGCTATATTTTGTAGCACTCATCTTCTAATTTTCCAGATTTTACACGTAACACAACTTATACAAAGATCACTTTTCCAACTTCATTACTCTTAATTCTCAACTCCAATTCAACTCAATATCATTCACAAACTAATTCATGATCTATGTTTGATCATTAACTCAAAACAAAACACGTGCATATACCATTCATTATCAATTTTCTG
Organism: Erythroxylum williamsii; assembly: GCA_027564335.1. Taxonomy (NCBI): domain Eukaryota; kingdom Viridiplantae; phylum Streptophyta; class Magnoliopsida; order Malpighiales; family Erythroxylaceae; genus Erythroxylum; species Erythroxylum williamsii. The sequence goes on along the minus strand of JANITW010000236.1, from coordinate 26,287,914 downwards.
CACTCATCCTAACACCATTATGATGATAATTTACCTCTAAAACATATCTAAAATAATTTATGAATTATTACTCATCATACATATACAAAATCAAAACATTTACATCAACTATTCATCACCCATGACACACACATACACATTGCAAAAAATCAAGTCATCACTCTTAATTTACTCATCATTCTAGCTTCATTTAACCATACCCATAATATTTAAGGCATAACTTACTTATTAAAACTTCAATTTCTTCAAAAACTCTAAGAAGCCCTAATTATCATGCAACCCATGTACTTCATCTTGAAGGTAGATTGGGTAGGTTTTCTTGTAGTAAAAGAAAGAGACAATAAAATGGGAGTAGTAAAAGATAGATGAAAGCAAGGTGTAACTTTGGTGAGAAAACCATGAAGAAGATGAAGCTTAGAGAAGAAAGCCATGAAGAGGGAAATAAGACAAGACAAAAAAAAAAGAATGACTTGTATTTCAAAGATAGAAGAAACGTGACTTGGTTAGTTAAAATGAAATTGTATAGTAAAATTTAAACTAGACAAGTGACATTTGTCACTTATCTAACTTGTAAGGTTTTAACTAAGTTCTTATTGAACTATTCCCATAACTGCAATCTTTTTATTCCAATTATCTCTAAAATTTTCAATATCATCTTCTCACAAATTCTGAATTCATTTGAAAAAAATTCTCCAATATCATTTGATTTTTGTTTCTATTTCCATTCATCAATTTACTTGCCAAGTGACATTTTTCCTAGTATAATAATATTCAACAATTTTTGAAATTCTCCAAAAATTTTAATTTAACAAATACAGTCTCCAAATCAATTTTCAATACAAATAAATGAAAATTCTCAATAAAATCACATTCTACATAAATAAATCAATTATACCCAAAATGTCAATGAATGCATGTATAATCATTTTCATGTGCAAAAATATCTATATTAACGTGTATATGCATATCATATAATGCATAAGCATGAAATGCATTTTTTAATCTCTCATACACACACACACACACACACACACACACACACACACTAGCCTCAACGTAGGTAATGGGATGTTACAATGCAAACATTTAGGCTTATACCTCAAATATGAAAAATTTGTCATCTGATGGCCTTCATTCACTTTCTAACAATTGTTACCACCTTAATTTCTTGTTTCTCATTCAATTGATTGGAGATGATTATCGGTATATATGAGATGTGTAGGTAAAGGTTCAAGCTCTAATGTGGGTCTTTTTTTTTTTTTTTCTGTAGATGGTGGTATAGGTGCTTCAATCTGGACTAATTTATCTCGAAGCGTTTGAACATCTAACTCCTCCATCTTATCATCTCCTTTAGACTGAGGTTTCTCATATCCATTATCTGTCTCTGCTTCCACTGACTGTACTTCCGTGATGCAACTCTCAACTTGTTCTTGCAACTTTTGATCCATAATTTCAACCTTCATGTACGCGTTGCTGTTGGATTCTTTAAAGCCTTATTTATATTGAATTCGATTTAATCTTCGCCTGTTCAAAATGTTAATTTCCCTTTGTAAATGTTAATTATAACTTTCACTATATTCATAAACGGTCGACCAAGGATCAGTGGACAGTTCTTAACTTCTTCAAAATCGAGAACCACAAAATCTAAGGAATAATAAACTTCTCCAATTGCATCATAATGTTTTCCATTATTCCAAATGTCCCTTTAATAGATTGATCAGCCAGTTGAATTAACATCGATATTGGCTTGATCTCACTCAGCCCCAACTTCTTGAATATCGATAAAGGCATAAGATTAATACTTGCTCCTAAGTAGCACAAGAACTCTGTGAATTCAAATTCACCAACCACATAGGGTATTGTGAAACTCCTTGGATCCTTCAATTTTGATGGCATCTGGCTGCTGACTGTAGAACTGCAGGTGTTAGAGCTACCGTCTGGTTACCTTCCCAAGTATGCTTCTTTGATAATATGTCTTTCAAAATTTTGGTGTATTTAGGTATGTGTTCCAAAGCCTTTACAAATGAGAGATTTATTTGTAACATCTTTAATTTCTCAACGAATTTTACAAATTGTGCATCCAACTTCTTCTTTTATAATCGTTGAGGAAAGGGAATCTTGTGTTGATATGATGGAGGGGCGACATAAGGAGGGTATTCGCTAATATTCACTTCTTTCTCCTTTTCTTGATCTTTTTTAGCAGGAGGGAAGGGCTCCTCTATTGTCTTTTTGAGTGGTTCAAGTTCGTTCCCACTTCGAAGTGTAATAGCTTTTAGTTACTCCCTCGATTTTATTCATGAAGTGTTAGGAAGAATTCCCACATTTCATATAGAGGAAACGTTTGACAATTGGTTTGTTTGGACCTCTAGATTGTGTATTGAAGAGGTATGATTTTTTATTATTTATTTGATTCTACCTTCCAGAATCTTTTTTACATCCTATAGGATTCCAAGCTTGTCTAAGATTTTGTCAAGTTTGGATTTCATCGAACTAGGCTTATCTTGTTGGAAGCCTGCTGGTCCTTGAAGTCTGAACTGTCCTCTAGTATTATTTTATTAAGAGAAGTTTGGGTGACTTTTTCAGCCAATAATGTATGTGTTAGAGTAGGGATTGTTTCCCCTTGACTACACGTCATTACGCTAGTCAAAATAAAATAACTAGATTACTACTATAATAGTGGTGAGTCTAGGTTGATCCCACAAAGAGTGCATGTAAAGTTTATTATAATGAAATTAACCGGTGTTTAGGTTTAATAAGGGGAGAGGGAGATTGATTTTGAAAGAAGAAAATAAAATGAAACTAACTAATAAAAACAAATTAAAGAAAACATGCAAAAAATGATAAAGGTGGAGAATTCGGTAGGGACCCGGTTCTTTAGTTCAATCTTGGCCTACACCCTAATTAAGCATATTTCATTAATTTGTTGTTCTTTAACCTTTTTTAGCCACTATTAATTGTGGGTTAATAATAAACCCAAGTTTTCCCTGAGGTTTTGTTTAATCAAGATACGATCATTAATTAAACCTAACCATCGAACAACATAGGATACGATCTCTAGATTTAATTAGGCAGTAGCATTACGAATTAGAAAAATCGATTAATCAAGACAAAAACCACATACGATGCATCATTTAACCTAGGTCATATTATCCCTAATGATTACAAATCATTAATCGCTACACATGAATTTCAACATAACAATTACGGATTATATCGAAATTTTAGCAATGGGTTTAAAATTAACGATTCAATGAAGGCATTAAAATCATTAATTCACAATACCCAATGGATTCATATAAAAATAACCAAACAATAACAAAAATATGATTATTCATACACAAAACCTAAATCAATTAACATAGGATAACACAATCAATTCTTAATGAGAGAAAGAAACAACAAAATAATAAAAAAATTAGTTAACCCCGGTCATCAACGTCGATGTCACCTCTGAATCGGTGTTGGGACATCTAGCCCTTCATAGGTCTTTCACAAAAAAATACTTCAGCCCCCATCTTAATCCCTAGCCAAAACTCCCTTAATTTTTGTTCACTGCCGCAACTCTCCTCTTAATTTCACTACATTGTTCATTGATTTGATGAATAAGCATGTGGGTGTTTTTGGTCCTGTTCACACCCCCAGTTGCGTCCAACGCTAGCCTCCATGCTTGAGCCAGTAAGCCACACCAGCCGCATCTACAGCCACACCTGTGCTTGTGCCCCAGTTGCGCCTCTATGCTCTGCACTGCCCTCCTCTTGCACTATAATGTGTTCTCCACTGTAGCTGATTAGACAAATAAACTTTGACACTCTTTTAAATCCTTCTCCACAAGGCCTCCTCGTTAATGCACTTCTCCTAGTCTCCGTTTAATGCAAAAAATTTGCGTTAAATGTAGACCTCCACACTTGTGTCTAGCCTCGCCCCTTTAACGCCTCCACCCTAGGCCTTTTGTTGTTTTTATTGCTGCGCTCCCATTCACTGTGTAGCTGTTTTGACAATTTAATGAGCTAGGTTAGCACCAATTATTTTGCCGCATCAAACGAACACAAGTTGTTCCCTTATGAGACATGAAACGCTAACTCCGTATGCGTTAAACGCATTTTTTGGCAACGTTTTTTCCTACTGTGCTGCGTTTTGGCTACTCTCCTCCCCACTTAATTGATGTTGTTATTTATCTAATGGACTGCTGCATTTTATTCTCTTATTTCATTCTTCTATTGTCATTTTGTACTTCATTTTTCTTGTCTTCTTTTTTTCTTCTTGCTCCATGAAGACAAGCAAAAATAAATCTTCAGAAAATGACCCAAATGTAATGCTTCCGACTCACTTTAACTTCTTCGCTCCCAAATTGTACCTAAAATCATATATAAATTAAAATGAGTATCTTAAACATTTTCATGTCAATAATCGCTAAGTGTAAATGATTAAATATATCAATAATTAAACACATATCTATTTCTCCGAGCAAAACATCCAAATTAAATTCATTGACCCAAAGTATTTACTTATTTTCCATTTTTTTTCCAAAATTATATATTCACAATCAAAGATGAGTGACTTTCAAAAAATCATAGCAAGAAATCAACATTTCAAGCATTCATTCATAATCAATCAACATTCAATATCTTCAAAAATTGAACAATCTAATGGTAAACTCGAAAAACGTGTTTAATTAAAATTAATCCAAAGTTACACTCAACACTATTCATGACCATGACAATCCACCACTTTGCATATCATTTAATTTCTCCACCACTGAAATTCACATGCAAAATTATGAATCAAAGGACTTTTCAAGGTTGTAATGTGGGCGAAGGTAAGGTGAGATATATTTAGGTTAAGTAGCATGAAAATCATCAAAAACTGGGTACCGTCAGTTATGACGAATGCAACATTTACATTTCACAACCCCATTCAGCTCTTACACACAGACCACATGAAGCATATATTAATCCAAAGGAATCACTCATACAATTTATGCCAATGAAATCACAAAAAATGAACCTTCCAAGCCATCCTCTACCTCATCTTCAATATACTCAAATAACGCATCCATTACAACATTTACAAATCGGACTCGTTTTGTTTACGGTGTAAACCGTTTTGTTATAGAACTCTGGAGCCATTTGTGCGCATTTCATCATTAATTGTGTTTATGATGCATAATACGTGTTACGATTGATAGAAGTTCTCATGTTATGCCTTGTGTGATGATTTTGGTTGATTGTGCTTTATGTGATAATGCATAATATGTTAATTGCCAATGTTTTGGATTCTTGATTATGTGTTGTATGACTCATTACTCAATGGCTATAAACGTGTTAGCCACTGAGCCATGTTTGCTCACCCCACTCTCCCTCCTCAGGTGCAAATCAAGTCAAGCGTTGAACCTTGCAAGGCATCGGAAAAACTCCAAGACTTTAGATACTTTTGTATTAAGTTAGTAACTAGCTTTTGAATAGCTTTATAAGCATATCAAACATTGAGCATCTCATATAATTTGTATCCTGTGCTTAATTCGGGGTGGATGTGTTGTTATGTAACTAAAGCTATGCATGAACTCTTAATTATGATTGGAAAAGAGAATGAGTACTTTAGTATTCTCTTCCTTGTGTGTTTGTGTTGGTTTGCGAACTGTTTATGACCTTGCAAAGGAATGTGTATGTGCATTTATTCATTATTGAGTTGCTATTGGAGTTCGCTTGGAATAGCTCATTGGAAATTTGCAATGATTTAGGAGTTGTTGAAGTTAGGCGTAAGTGTTGCAATTTCTGGGCTAAGGTGTACATAGGGTTAGTTTTGGGTAAGATGTGCATTACGGCAATTTCTGGGCTGATATAGGTCGGATGGGATCAAGTAACCTTCTTGAGAGTTGCAAACGAGCTGTAGAGCTTTCCCATGATGTATAACGAGCTTTTTTTAGGATGTGCTAATTGGAAGAGGTGAGTTGTTAAAGTTGAGAGCAAGTGCTGCCAAAATGGCAAACTTCAGACAGAAGCTTTGAGTCCATTTTGACCCCTTATAGAGTTGGAAGTTGCTCTTCTAATCTTCATGGAAGTTGTAGAGCGTCCTTTTATCTATCCATAGACACTAAGTTTGTTAAATTTGGAGTTCTGGGGCAAAAGTTATGATGTTTACAAGTTTTAGTACTGTTGAGGAGCTTATTGATTGGTCACCTTGAAGCAAACTTTTGACCCCTTTAGAGACCGATCTTGCTTTTGACTCCTTCTTAAGAATGGTAGATCTGTCTTTTAGCTTTCCAACGATACTAAGTTTGTAAAATTTGGAGTTTGGAACCAAAAGATATGAAGGTTAGAAGTTAGGAGGTCAGAATCACGTGGCGAGCGCGATCGACCGAGTGCCTGCGCGCAGCATCTCAGGCGAGCGCAGCGCTCAGCCGCTCGCCCGCGTGCCTCTGCGCGCTCGTCGATCGGCCCGCGGGGTCGATTTTCGGCCTACCGACCTCCCTTCCTTCTTTTGGCCATAACTTCTTCGTCCGACCTCCGATCGACCTAATTTTTGAAGCGTTGGATTCCTAAAACATTTTTCTATCTTTCCATACTAAATATATCAGTTTTGAAATTAAATGGAGAAAGATCAATCGGATTAAAGTGAGCTGACCGGCGGAAAAAGTCTAAACATTGTTAGATATTTTGGAGATATCTTGAGCTATAGAGCTCCGATCGATCTCATTTTTCTTGAAAATTAAACTAGAGACATGGATATACAATTTATCTGAGAAGCTGATGTACAATTTAGCCTCTAAGACTTTCAATTTCTGACATGAAGTTGGGTAGGGTATCCAGTCTTGGTTTGTTTTCTTTAAGTTAGTATTTTGGTCATAACTTCTCCATTTCTAATCCAAATTGAGCGTTTTTGGTGGCGTTGGAATCGTTAGAATATGAGGAGCAATTTTCCTGAAGAAGCCGATCTGAAATCTCTATTGGAAGGTCCCCAATTTGTGATCAGTAGTTGTCAGTTTTGGGTCTTTTATGTTTTTTTATGCTTTCGAATGTTGGGCTTCGGAGACGGGGTCCAACATTCTTTCTTTTCCTTGTAAAAATTAAAATAAACCACATCAACATGGGAATTCAATGATAAGATATAAAATAGTATCCCAAGAATATAATCAACCCTCATATATGTACACTCCCACACTTAGAATGTTGTATATCTACAAACTCAAGAATCACAAATGTTCCACTAGCGTTATGACTTGGGTAGGACATTTGGTTAAGTTTAAAAGCATAAAATGTGGTTTATGCAAAAAGAAAGGTTAAAGCTCAAAGGGTTTTATCAAGGGAAAAATCATGTCAATAAGATAGGTTATTTGGCCAATGTAGTTTATGAAAAACAAAAAATACCTAATCATATCCATGTTAATGCATGTGATAAAAAATGTGGTCTCAAATAGAAATTCAATGCAAAATCGAGACATACATGTCATAAAGGTCACACATTATCAAAGGGCAATGAGATTGATATGGATGTGTCAGTCAAACAAGGCTCAAAATCTCATCGGTTTTGTTTACCATTAGTCACTACTCTTCTAAAGATAATGCATATCGATCAATCACAAGAGCAAAAGTACATACTAAAGTTGTTATGAAATTCTCTAGTCGATTCACACTCTAATCATGATTATATAATCCCAGAAGCAATAGAAAACGAGAAAATATTTGTTTTATTTGCTTTATTCTTTCTCTCATTTTGATAGAAAACTTAAAAACAAGTAGAACAAACAAATTCAAAAAGACACATGCATATAAAAAGTAATGCAGAAATGTAAAGGAAAAGAAATTTACTTCCTTTGGGTTGCCTCCCAAGAAGTGTCTTTGTTTAGGGTCGCTGCCTTGACTCCTTTTCATCACGTGACAAAATTATGATCTTTGGGTACTACAGTTAGCACCACTTCCATATGAGGTAGTTCTGGATAGGGCCTTAGTTGATCGTCATCCTCATTCAGCATCTTCCCTATCCTCAGATGCTCAGTCTTGACTGAGTCCATATACTCCGGAAATATTTTAAATGTCTCTTCATCATTTAACTCCTCCAACCTATTATGTAAAAGTAAAAAGTTAGTTTAAAAAATAATCATAGACTCAGTACTTACCTTTAAGCTCAAAGATGTGTCCTTTTTGGCTTCGAGCTCATTCTCAACTTCTTCAACACAGACAATTTGTTAAGGGTTGATCTCAAAATTCTCAAGCTCCTCATCACTTTGCAAAGTTTCCATACAAACATCCATTAGCTACACCTCGGGTTGATACAGTTGCTCCTTTTCGCTTTGCAAGTCTAGGCGATTAAGCCTTATTGCCATCTGACCTATTAGGTGTTCCATCCTTTATTGGCTTGCTTTTGTCTATTGTTGGAATTCTTGCAACTGCTGATGCGTTTCCTGTTGAAATTGTAAAGTGTTAGCAGCTAGATTCTTATCAAATTCTTTTAAAGATGCACCTGAATCGTGTTGGCTCTCCGAATCTTGGGCGTTAAATCATGTGTTTCTTAGAAATTACCCTCCATCCTTCTGGAATTGTAAACTATTCTGATGCATTTGCAAAGTATTAGCTTTCAAAATATTATTCAACTCTTCCAGAGATGGATTGGAGTCGTGATAGGAAGCTTCTGGTCTGTACGAGAATTGTTGTGCATCTTCCAAACTATCATGGAAGTAATTATGATGATTATCCCATCCATAACAAAAATTAGGTTGATCAGTCCAAACATTATTATAGGATTGAAAATATGAGCTATAAAAGAAATTACTTCCGTCCATATCAAAAAAAAATTTCAAACACAAAATAAAAAAATAAAAATTGAAAAGATCACCAAATATCAGAAAGGAAATTAATCACAAACAAATATATACAAAACACCAATTAAATCACAAAAAAACTAAAATATCACACTCCCCAACAACAGTGCCAAAATTTAACCACGCGTCGTTACACTAGTCAAAATAAAATAACTAGATTACTACTATAATAGTGGTGAGTCTAGGTCGATCCCACAGAGAATGCGTGTAAAGTTTATTATAATGAAATTAAACGGTATTTAGGTTTAATGGAGGGTTTTGATTTTGAAAGAAGAAAATAAAATGAAACTAACTAATAAAAACAAATTAAAGAAAACATGCAAAAAAATGATAAAGGTGAGGAATTCGGTAAGGACTTGGTTCTTTGGTTCAATCTCGACCTACACCCTAATTAAGCGTATTTCGTTAATTTGTTATTCTTTAACCTCTCTTAGCCACTATTAATCGTGGGTTAATAATTAACCCGAGTTTTCCCTTAGTTTTTTTTAATCAAGATATGATTGTTAATTAAACTTAACCAACGAACAACCTATGATACAATCTCTAGATTTAATTAGGCAGTAGCATTACGAATTAGAAAAATCAATTAATCAAGACAACAACCACATGCGATGCATCATTTAACCTAGGTCATGTTATCCTTAATAATTTCAAATCATTAGTCGCTACACATGAATTTCAATTTAACAATTACAGATTATATCAAAATTCTAGCAATGGGTTTAAAATTGGTGATTCAATCAACGCATTAAAATCATCAATTCACTATACCCAACTAATTCATACACAAATAACCGAACAATACCGAAAATTCAATTATCCATACAAAAAACCCAAATCAATTAACATAGGATAACACAATCAATTCTTAATGTGAGAAATAAACAACAAAATAATAAAAAATTACTTAACTCGGGTCATCAGCATCAATGTCACCTCCGAACTGGTATCGAGACGTCTAGCTCTTCATGAGTCTTTCCTAAAAAAATGCTTCAGCCCCCATCTTAATCCCTAGCCAAAACTCCCTTAATTTTTGTTCACTGCCGCAGCTCTCCTCTTAATTTCACCGCATTGTTCATTGATTTGACAAATAAGCATGGGAGTGTTTTTTTTTCCTGTTTACGCATCCAGTTGCGTCCAATGCCAACCTCCATACTTGATTCAGCAAGCTGCACCAACTACAACCACGCCTGTGCCTATGCCCCAGTTGTGCCTCTATGCTCTACGCTGCCATCCTCTTGCACTGTAGCATGTTCTCCACTGTAGCTGATTAGACAAATAAACTTTGACACTCTTTTAAATCCTTCTCCGCAAGGCCTCCTCGTTTGTGCACTACTCCTGGTCTGTGTTTAACGCAGATCTCCACACTTGCGTCTAGCCTCGCCCCTTTAGCGCCTCCACTCCATGCCTTCTGCTATTTTTATTGCTACGCTCCCATTCATTGTGTAGCTGATTTGACAATTTAATGAGCTAGGTTGTCATCAATTCTTTTTCCGCACCAAACGAACGGATTTTGTTCCCTTATGAGACATGAAATGCCAACCCTGTATGATTTAAACGCATTTTCTGTCTGCATTTTTTTCCTGGTGTGCTACGATTTGGCTACTCTCCTCCCCACTTTATTCACGTTGTTATTTATCTAATGGACTGCTACGTTTTATTATCTTATTTCATTCTTCTGTTGTTGTTTTGTACTTCATTTTGCTTGTCTTCTTTTTTACTTCTCGCTCCATGAAGACAAGAAAAAATAAATTATCGAAAAATGACCCAAATGTAATGCTTCTGACTCACTTTGGTTTCTTTGCTCCCAAATTGTACCTCAAATTATATATGAATTAAAGTGAGTATCTTAAGCATTTTCATGTTAATAATCGCTGAGTGTAAATGATTAAATATATCAACAATTAAACACGTATCACCCCTCCTCGACCATATTGAGTTCCCATATAGTTTACTTGCTTTGATTCATTATCCTTCATCAAGAAGCAATCCACTGTATCATGATCCATATACCCAAAAAGCTCACACTTAAGTTGAACAACTTTTACTATATTTGAGGATGAAGCCTTCATATTGTTTAGTTATCGAGTTAAATTATCAATTTTAACCTACATTTCTGTCATTTGATCAATAATTACCACTCCTTTTTGCTCACTGAGATTTGTAGGTTGTTTACTCTGCTCGTTCGTTCATAAACAACTATTACTCTCCATCTTCTAATAGCTCTTTTGCTTCATCTACCATTTTCCTCATAAGTGATCCTTCTGAAGTTGCATCAATTGTGCCTCTCATATGTGGCATTACTCTGTTTTAAAATGTTTGCAAAAGAAATTCTTTAGGTAGGTTATGGTGTGTACATTTTCTTTGCAAGTCTTTGTATCGTTCCTACGCTTCATAGATTAATTCCCCATCACCCTGCTAAAAGTTTGTGATCTCTTTGATGATCTTCATCGTCTTAGTAAGTAGAAAGTACTTATCTAAAAAGGCATGAACACCTCGACCATTGTTGCTTTTGCAGTTTCTTCTTCTTCTTCACGCCAAGCTATTCTAATTGAACATTTTAGACGAGTGATACTAAGCTCTACAATTTAAGCTATACGACTCAAGCTTCTTGTCTTGTTTTCATGCAAGAGCATGAAAACACATAGAAAGAATGGGAATAATATAAAAACTTAAAACTAATTAAAATGCCTTAGACTAAGAGAACTAAACTAATCTTCACCCTTCCCCAGCAATGGCGCCAAAAAACTAATTGTGTTGATCGAGTTTTAAAATTTATAAGCCCTCAAATATCGCAAATGCACAGGTCGCGATTATAGAATAAGAGGTGTCGATCCCATGAGGAGGTGGAGTAATCTAATCCTAAAATCTAAGGCTAAAAAGATATGAAACTTAAAATAAACTGTAACACCCCTTACTATAGGGTACACACCGGGACGTCCGGAGTTCATTCCGGTACATATCCTACAATAATGCCGTGCTACATTCGATCACTACATTCACTTCATGTAATATCATATCTTTAGTCACTTATAAAGCATTATACGACAATCACAATATTTTAAAAACTAACTTTTTCCTCTTTTCATTGCATAAAAACTGAAGTTTAGAATATATTTTTCAACACTTTTTACAAGTACATTATCAAAACCTAATACAAAAGTACTACATGAATGAGGAAATATAGAAAATCTATCTAATTTGTCCCTAAAATCTAGCTAACCGACCTTTGAGCCATAATTTCTGTAACATCCCGTTACCGGCGTGACGGGTATGTTGGTAATTTGGGATTGGATTTGGATAGAGTACAGGCAAAAGTGGCATTGCACATG
>JANITW010000236.1:26240809-26254014 GCA_027564335.1 Erythroxylum williamsii | reverse complement strand
AATCTCACAACATGCAAAGTTCAATAACTAGGATTCCGTACACCAAGAAATAAAATTTAGTTACCCAACATCATGATTTCTCGTTCTATTCTAAATATCACTGGCGTTGGGACTGTCGTGGGCATCCTTCTCTTCCTTTCTATCTGCGGCAATCACCAGAATTTAATTCTACACTGCTCTCTTTTCTTTTCTTTAATTCTCTCTACCTTATTTCTGTAACTTTGTTCTTCTTGCGCCCACCTCTGCTGCCTCTGCCTTTCTTCATTTTAACCCTCTCTCTTGCGTTATTTTCTCCATTAATTTTGGGATCTGCGTTGATTTTAGCAGCTGCTGCCGCACTCCTCATCTTGTTTCTGTTTGTTTTCACGCCTGCTAATTTATTCCTTTGTTTGCGCTTCAAACGTTGGGTCATCCAATGCGGCTTTCTCAGCTGTTTTCTCAACCATCTCCTGCTTCCGTAAGTTACGTTTTCATTTCAGCTATTCACCTTGCGCCTGCTGCCTGTCTACCATCCATTTTTCATTGTCGCGCCGCCAGCTGGTTGTATTTTATTCCACGTGAAACTCCTTCTATCAACACAGCTTTCCATAGCTCCCAATTCAACGCCTGCTTTTTTTTTCGTCAAGTTGATTTGACAATTAAACCTCCTGCGGCCACGCTTCTTGTGTTTTTCTCTGCGTATTTATTGCTTGCTGATTTTCTTCTTGTTGTGTGCGTCGACTCTCACGCCCAAGTCTCCCTTCTGGCCTTTTTAATTTTACTGCTGGGTCCCCTGTGGCTGACCACGTGACTAATTTGCTGAGGGCTTTTAATTAATGATTTATTGCTTTTCCGCCAACTTCGTTCATGCGTTGTTGCTCCATGTCTGTTTCTGCCTTTAATAATTTTGCTCTCCTCTTGTGCCAGTTGCCTCCACGTGTTAGCCTCCTTACTATTTGCTCTTTTAATTGATTTTAACAACTCCTTTGATTCATTGCCTTGTTACTCCAGCATCCACTATTCCTTGATAAGACAATTAAAGGTCATCTTCGTTTAAATCCTCTTGGTTCTTCTCTGTTGCTCTCCACTTGTAGCTGTCACGTGTAGTGTCCTTGGTTGCCAACACATGCTCTCCTCTCCACTTGATTTTCAACGCAGCACACTTCTTTAGCTACTCATTTATATTGCCGCTGGGTCCCTCTTAGCTGCCTTGGGTCACGCCTATGTCCCTTTAAAACCTCAGCTGCTTTATCTTGATTTTATCCTCCTTTCAGCGTCACCTATGTGAATGTCTCCTTAATTTCATTTGTTGCGTGACTTACAGCTCATTGCTTGTCCCACGTGCTTGCTGCCTATTGGTTTTAATTTGCTCCCATATCTAATTGTCTTTAAATCCTCTTCATAGTCATGGCTGCTTGTGCGTAGATGGGCTGCTCAATTTGTCCAATCAAATAAAGGCCTCCATCAATTGTAAACCTTGTTGTCTCCCACTCACTTTTGCTCCTGTGCATGTTATACGTGTCTTTGACAATTAAAATGCCACCCAACATGCTTCTGATTTAATTTCTCTCTTGCGTGATTTTTGTGCCTGAGTTATGCGTGTGGCTCTAGTGTCTACTGCTTCAATTTTATTTGCTAGGCCAATTTGCTCTCCACGTTGTTCAGTTGATAAGACATTTAATTTACAACCTCACCAAGCCTTCCAACTTCGTCGCTTTGGGCTGTCTTGCTTTTGCATTTTAAGTTTCTGGTTGTTGCACGAGGCCACGTCTAATTAGGGTCAACATCTAGCTCAGCTCTTTTTGTCCCAAAATCATCGCGATTCTTTCTATTTAGCTCCAAAATACACCTTGACATAAAACAAAATTAATTTATATTAAGTACAACTTCAAACCTCAAGAATAAAGAAAATTAATACATAAAAATATAGAAAATAAAGACACTAACACTCCTCCCTTCTTATTCTAAATCATCCCAAAATTTTGATATATCCTCAAAATTTGTACACAACTCAAATTTAGTATTCTTTTCTTAATAAGAGCAGACTGCCTTAAGTGGTGCTTGGAGACTAGGCACAATTGATCGAACTCCGTTATCAATTTTCAAATGTGTTTTTTCCTTATCTCTCTTATTTATTTTGCATTTATAGTATTCAATTTTTATTTGTTGAGTTTATTTTTATGAATAGTTTGAGTGTATAATTCTATTCTCTTGTACGTTGTTAATTTGTATATGGGTTTAGGTTGTGATAATATATTGTGCAAGTAAATTCTGTCTAGTAGTTTGGCTTTTAAGTGGGACCATTGTGACCCTTCTAAGCTTGATTGGGAATTTATTCAAAATGGTAATTCTATCTTAGGAGTCTATTTAATAGTCTTTCTTGAGAATTACCGAATCAGTAAAATTTATTAGTCATAATTTGAGTGAAAAATTGCTCGATTTTTCTAATAAGTGGTACCAGAGCCGAAGGTTCATTCTTGGTTTATTTGTAATATTGAATACTATTATTTGAGTCTATAATGAAGTCTGTAAATTCACCAATAACTAGGAACATAACAAATATGACACAAGTAGCATCGACTTCCTCATCCATATGGCAGAGGATTCCAATGTCAAATATGAAGTTGGCGGTGGAAATATTTGACGGTACTGGTCATTTTGGCATGTGGCAAGATGAGGTTCTGGATTCCCTTTTCCAACAAGGCCTTGACATAGCTATTAAAGAAAATAAACCAGAATATGTAGAAGATAAGGATTGTAGTATCATAAATCAATTGGTATGCAGAACAAGTCGATCATGTTTGTCTAGAGAGTAGAAGTATGCTTTCAAAAATGACATTTCTGTACACAAATTGTGGAAGGCATTGGAGGACAAATTTTTATAGAAAAGTTGTCAGAATAAGCTCTTTATGAAGAAAAGGTTTCTCCAATTTGAATGCTGACCAAGTATTACTATGAATGAATACTTCACTCTGTTTATCAATTAGTAGCAAACCTGTTGAATTTAGATGTACAATTTGAAGATGAAGACTTGGCTTTGATTTGTTATCATCCCTTCTGAATGAATTTGAAAACTTAGAAACTACTTTACTTTATGGGAAGGATAATGTATCTTTAGATGCTGTGTGTTCTGCTTTGTATAGTCATGAATTGCGAAAGCAAGATAAAAAGAAAAATAAAGTGGTTACAGAAGATGAAGCATTTGTGGCAAGAGGGTGTCAACAAAGCCGATCGGAGGGGAGAAGAGGAAGATCCAAATCAAAAAGCAGAGTTGCCAAAGTTGAGTGTGCTTTTTGTCATGAGAAAGAAAACTAGAATGTAAAAGTGATGCAGAGTCAGATGTCTCTTTGGTGGTATTACCTTCAACATTTCATTCAGATGAGAAGATTCTAGATTCAAGTTGCACCTATCATATGTCTCCCATCTGGGAGTGGTTTTTTGATTTTGAAGAAATTGATGGTGGAGTTGTTTACATGGGAAATGAAAATCCATGTAAAACAGCTAGGATAGGTTCAATCAAGTTGAGGAATCATGATGGATCCACCAAAATTTTGAAGGATGTCTGGTACGTGCCGACTTTTAAAAAAAATCTCATCTCTTTGGAGATCTTAGAATCAAAAGGTCTAGTTGTGATAATGCGAGGTGAAATTTTTAAGGCAACTTCGGGAGCAATTGTGATGTTGAAAGGTATAAGGAAAAATAATCTATATTACTACCAAGGAAGTATTGTTGTTAGGACAATAGCAGTAGCAACTTCTAGTAGCAAGAAGGATGCAAAGGCAACAAAGTTGTGGCATATGTGTTTGGGAATTAATGGTGAAATTTCCTTACAAATTCTTGTCAAGCAAGAATTATTCAAAGGTACGAAGACTTACAAATTGGAATTTTGTAAGCATTGTATTTTGGGAAAACAAAGGAGAGTGAAATTTGGCACTGCCATCTATGACAGTAAAGGTATTTTGGATTATGTGCACTCAGATATGTGGGAGCTTGCTAAGACTCCATCTCTTGGAGGTAAGCATTATTTTGTCACTTTTGTTTATAATTTTTTCAGAAGAGTATGGGTGTTTACTATGAAGAACAAAGGTGATGTGCCTGGAGTTTTCCTTAAGTGGAAAGCTCAAGTTGAAAACTAGACGGGAAGAAAGATCAAATTTCTCTGAACAAATAATGGTGGAGAATACAAGAGTGATCTTTTTTTGGAGGTATGTCGAGAGTCTAGCATAGTTTGACACGTTACAGTTAGAAAAACTCCACAGTATAATGGGGGTGTCGAAGCATATGAATAGGACACTAGTGGAGAAAGTCTATTGTATGTTGTCTAATGCTGAGTTAGGCATAAAGTTTTGGGCTGAGGCAGTGACATATGCTCAACATTTCGTTAATCGTTTGCCATCATCTGCAATTGGTGGCAAGACTTCTTTAAAGGTATGATATGGAAAACCTGTAATAAATTATAATTCTTTGCATATTTTTGGTTATACTACATATTATCATGTTAATGAATCAAAGTTAGATCCAATAGCAAAGAAGGCATTTTTAATGAGCTTCAATGCTGGAGTTAAAAGATAACATCTCTGGTGTTTAGAGGCAAAGAAGACTATCATTAGCAGAGATGTTACCTTTGATAAATTTACCATGTTGAATAAGGTGACACAAGAAGAGACTGATGGTACATTGACACAAGTGGAGTATACGTCAAAGCAAATGGAGTGTACGCCGGAGCAGGTGGAGTTTGAACAGATGATGGTGAGCCTAGCAAAAAGCAACATCAATGACTCTTCTTTGGTAGAAGAAAACTAAGTTGAAAAAGAGTTTCCAACCCAAGAATCTTAACAGTAGCCAAAATCAGTTGCCATTGGAAGGATAAGAAAAGAGATTCAAAAACTAGCTCGTTTTTCTAACTTGGTGGTCTATGCACTTCCAGTTGTTGATGATGTTCCATCCAAATTTTCAAAAGCCATCCGAAGTGAAAAAAATAGTGGATGGAAAGGTGCAATGGAAGAAGAGATGAAATCCCTTGAGAAAAACAAGACGTGAAAGTTGACACAACTACTAAAGGGAAAGAAGACAATTGGATGCAAATGGATATTTGCAAAGAAAGAAAGATTTCCTAACAAGAATGGTGTTCGTTATAAGGTTGGTAGCTAAAGGCTATGCTCAGAAGGAGGGAGTTGATTATAATGAGGCACTTTCTCTAGCTGTTAAACATTCCTCTATTAGAATTTTATTAGCCTTGGTAAAGCAGTTAAATTTGGAGCTAGCTTAACTTGATATGAAAATCACATTCCTACATGGCGATTTGGAGGAAGAATCTATATGTCTCAGCTAGATGGATTCAAAGTTGTTGGTAAAGAAAATTGGGTTTGTAAACTAAATAAATCGTTGTACAGATTGAAGCAATCACCGAGACAATGGTACAAACGATTTGACAAGTTTATGATGGGCTAGAAGTACACAAGAAGTAAATACAATCACTGTATGAATTTGCGCAAACTTCAAAATGGGTCATATATTTACTTACTCTTGTATGTTGATGATATGCTAATAGCATCCAAGAACCAAGATGAAATTAACAAAATGAAGGCTCTGTTGAATGAAGAGTTTAAGATGAAGGATTTGGAAGAAGCCAAGAAGATTCTAAGCCTGGAAATAAGCAGGAATAGACAGGGAGGCGAGCTTTGGCTGATTCAAAAGCAATATTTAAAGAAAGTATTACAACGTTTTGGCATAAATAAAGATAGAAAACCTGTCAGTACTCCGCTTGCTTGTCATTTGAAGCTTAGCAACCAGTTATCTCCAAAGATGGATGAAAATGAGAATACATGGCAAAAGTCCCTTATGCTAATGCAGTAGAAAGCTTGATGTATGCAATGGTTTGTACGAGACTCGATATTTCATAGGTAGTTAGAGTTGTGAGCAGATATATGCATGATCTTGGCAAGGTTCATTGGCAAGCTGTGAAATGGATTCTGCGAGATATTTAAGATACTGTAAATGTTGGCTTATTATTTGAGCGGGATAAATCACTTGGTCAATGCATAGTTGAATATTGTGATTCTGACTATGCAGGTGATTTGGATAAGCTATTATCTACAACTGGCTACTTATTCACTTATGCTAAGGTTCCAGTTAGTGGAAAGTCTACTTTATAGTTAACAGTGGCTTTGTCTACAACAGAGGCAGAGTATATGGCAATTACAGAGGTTGTGAAGGAAGCGATTTGGCTTCATGGATTGTTAAAAGATTTGAGAGTTGGTTAGAAACACCTTGTGGTGTATTGTAACATTTAAAATGCTATTCACTTAGCAAAGAACCAGTTTTTTCATACAAGGACGAAGCACATTGATATTCGCTATCACTTTGTGCGGGAGATTTTTCAAGAAGAGGAAATACTTCTCTAGAAGATACGAACTGCAGAAAATCCTGCAATTATGATGACCAAGGTAGTGACAAAAGCTAAGTTTAAGCATTATCTAAACTTAGTCAACATCTTGCATTTTTAAGTTGGCGTCCAAAGGCGCAAATTGGAAGCACTATAAAGACTGTTTTGTTTGATTGGGAGGACGAATGATGCTTACATTTGAAGGGATTTGAAGTTGTGCCAAGGTAGAGATTTGTTGGTTTTGATAGCTTTGATGGCCCAGTTTATATCCCATATTGGGAAGAGATGAGAATGGGAGGAGTTTTTCAAGTTATAAAATAACTCATTTCCTCTTATTCTAAATCATCTCAAAATTTTGATATATCCTCAAAATTTGTACACATCTTCAATTTAGTATTCTCTTTCTAATAAAAGCAGGTTGTCTTAAGTGGTACTCGGAGATTAGACACAATTGACCAAACTCTATTATCAATTTTTGAGTGTGTTCTTTCCTTATCTCTTTTATTTATTCTGCATTTATAGTATTCAATATTTATTTGTCGGGTTTATTTGTACGATTAGTTTGAGTGTATAATTCTATTCTCTTGTACGTTGTTGATTTGTACACGGGCTTAGGTTGTGATAACATACTGTGCAAGTAAATTCTATCTAGTAGATTGAGTTTTAAGTGGGGCCACTGTGATCTCTCCAGGTTTTACTAAGAATTTATTTGGAATGATAATTCTGTTTTAGAAGTCTGTTTAACAGTTTTTCCTGAAAATTACCGAATTAGTAAAATTCATTAGTCGTAATTTGAGTGAGGAATTACCCAATTTTCTTAACATTTATTACAATAACCAATTTACATGGTTCAAAAAAAGAATCATCAATTTGTTAAAAGATCCATCCATTTCGGTTTTTCTTCTATTCTATACCAAAATTATTATAGATTTGGCAAACATGTTTTTAGAGAATAAACTTTTGGTGTATTTGCTTGCTGGCGATGACTAGGTATTTCCTCTATCCAAAATTACAAGAAATGATATCCGACTATGCTTAAAAGCCCCATTAGCGAGCCATAATTGGCATGATATGAAGAAAGAAGCACAAAAAATTCAGTCGTCCCTTATCTGTCCTACTGTCCTACGATAAAAGATGGCTATCGTATTAATAACAAAGTCATACTTAAATAAAAATACAAATCAAATAAAACTAATTTACAACTTACTTTTCACGTATTTTTGTCAAACTCTTACAAATAAAAAAAAAAGAAAAGAAAAGGTGAACTGTATTGCCTTCCTCAATGATGAAGTCCTTTCGGCACTTAAAACTTTGTGCGTAGAAAAGCTGCCTCCCGCCTCAGGGCTTCCACTCTATTTTTTTCCGTCTTTATGGAATTGACCACTGCCCACAATAGACGCCTTTAGTTAAAGCTACTTTCAATATGGCTAGTCTTTAAGATTAAACTTATGTTGAAATAAATGAAAATTGAGCATTCGACGTATATAACGCAAAACATATAAAAAGTAATTCACCGAGTTTAACTGTTTGATATCTCGCAGTAAAAAGGAAAATAAGCTTATTAATTAACCCATGTCATTGTTATGTACATATGAATATGCTCTCATCAATATTAAAAAGGAACGTTACGTGTATTCAAAAATTTATTATACATTTGAAAAATAATTGCTGTCAATTTGTTTCGTCACTGGAAAAAGAAAAAAACACTACAAAGACTCACCGAGGTTGGTGATTCGATGAATGGCTGACAGAAACTACGAAGAAGAATTTTGGAATAACGACTGCAACATGAAGGATGTATGAATTAAATTAATAATAGAAAAGAGTCATAGTTGAATCACGTAAAACAAGCCGAAGGCGAAAATAATGCAAGCGGTGAATACCGAGGGCCGTCAGAATTGTTGAAGATTTGTACTGTTTGACTTTTTTTATTTGACTGTACATGGTGGTAAAAATAAGAATAATATACTAATTAGAAGTCACATGGCAGGACTTTCACCAACCAGCCATTGACTATGAAGTTTGTCTCGGGGAAATAAAAATGTCAAGGGCTACCTTAGCGAACAAGCAATAAGAATACGAAGAAACAACAAATACAAAGCAGCAGAGTTAAGAGCATAGATCTTTTGTCTAATTTTATACTCCCTCTAATTTATAATAAGAGTTATTTTAGATATATTTTAATTATTCAAAATAAGTGTTATTTTTGACTTTGTATGCATGTTTATAATTTTTCTTCTAAAATTAACCTTTCATTTCTCTCATCTTAATTATACAGATCACAATTTTAAGGCAATTTAATACTATGCAATTTCTCTCACATGCTAATTTTATGGGAGTATTAATAAAGGTATATCTATAATTTCATTAACTTTCTTAATAAGTATGTATTTTTCTAAAATGACTCTTATTATGAAACGGAGGGAGTAGTATTTTATTGTATTCAGTGAATCTTAATCATTTATTTATATGAATCATGCGTGGATCCCGTATAAATAAATGCAGGTCTTCTATAAATAAATAGCTGAGATTTACTAGATATAATAAAACACCATAAAATTGAACAGAAAATCTTATCCCCGTAATTATACGCTTCTTCTAATCTATGTAGCTAACCGAAGCAAGCCATAAGACTATATATGCCTGGTCAATATGATGATTGTTGGTGATTTCATTGCTTAACACACCCATAAATCTAGATTGTCTTTATAGGGACTAGAAAGATTAGAATAACCATGGTTTTTTTTTTGGCTACCAGCTTGAAAATTATTCCCAGCTCAGCTTACAGGATGACGGCATATTCATTTGCGTGGCAAAATTCACCAGGGATAAAACTAGAGTAATTTATCAAGTTCAGTCATTAAATTGTATGCAGAGATTGTTTCGTTTGTATGTATGATTGCTAATTCTTATATTTGTTCAATTAAACATTTAGAACACGCTTGAACCCTGCTGTTAGTGAGGTGGTCCGTAGTCAATCCCATTTCCATAATATGTTGGTATTTCATTTTCCCAAGCCTTGCACTGGATATGAAAAAACAGGCAAGAAGTCTTAACACGTAAGTGGTGTGGTAATTGAGACATTTGATGTAAAACGCTACGTTCTTAATGGGCTCCTTTTGTTCATACGCGTGTAGTTAGCTATATATATACAGAGTGAGAAAGAGATCATTATTCGGAAGGGGAGCCTAATGAAAGTAAAGGACGACAATAACTTGTGGTCCCGAGGAAATATCCAAGTTATATTATGCTCCATATTCCGTGATCTTATGAACATGTCTAAGTTATTCCCTTATGCTCGTTACGTTAGTGTCACAGAGTGCTTCGAACATGCAAAACAGAGGTGGAGGGAATCTCCAACACAAGTCCTCTGATACTAAAATCAACTTCAAACTTATTTAACTGAGAGAGGATTTTGTGTAGTCGCTTACCTTCCTCAATAAACACCTCTCTTGTATACTATTAGAAGGTAGCTAGTTCGAAAACAGGAGAATGGAAAAATGGGAGCTGATAGGTTGACACCATTGCCCTGAATCGGACAGGCATGAGTGACATGGAGTGTCTAATTGTTTTTGGTATGGACTAATCATCCATGAGACAAGGCAGGTGTCTCTCAGGAATCCATCAAATGGATTGAATCACAGCTCATCATTTTGGGGCCACAAATTGGGCTCATTTGCATCATATGCCCCGTAAGTCTTCACGAAGACGCTAGACTGAATAAAAGACAAATAATTTTCTTTGTATTCGGAAGTCGTACAGCAAAACGCCGGACCTAAATATTATGGCGCTATCTATAGGCTACCCGTATATATTTTAGGCAGCAAAATAATTTTTGCAGAAGATTCTTGAGAGGAGGTCGCCGAATAGCTGATGTATAGTTAAATTTAGGTATTTTTAATAAGTTAATTTATAGGCTAAATTAGGCTCATATTTATCTAAGACTTAATTTTTTAAAGCAAAATAACAATATTTAATTTAGAAGAATTATGTTTCGGATAGGTCTGAGTCGGGGTAATTCAAGTCCAAATTTAATTAAGAAAGGCGTTGTTTTAAATATATAATTTTAAAATTATTATCTTAAAAATTAGCAATACTTGGTTCATTGTCATCTCTATTTTCGAAGCAATCGTTTACTTTTATATAAACCCAAGGATGTTCAACATTGACTGACACATTTGGTTTCCCATTATAGGAAATTATATCATGTTTTATGATGGTTTGTTACTCATACGATGTAACGTCGGACTTTCTAAGCTTTTTTGTATTGTTTTGTATTTAAAAATACTACTATATATTGATATATACATGGTTGTATATGAGTTCAAAGATGTATTTGAATCCCTTTGGTATGTATGCCAATGATATATAATGTTATATGCTCGTATATAAATTTAGAGTTCATCGGTATACGAAATCTTAGAGATTTCTTATATGTAAGCTTCTAAGTGTGTAAAACTAAGTCTATTGGATAAATATGATCGTGGTGGTTGAATTAAATATGTTCTAATGCCTTAGAGGTGATTAGGCATAATTTATAGACTTATTGGTCACTTAGAAAGCTTAATTGGAAAAGTTGATGTACATAAGGGCTTAATTGCAAAATTTTTAAAAGTTAAAGGACTTAATTATTATTTTTCAATTCTTAGAGGACCAATTTGTAATTTTATAAAGTTAAGGGGCTTAATTATGATTTTTAAAAGTTTGAGGAATAAAATAAAAATAAAAGTTTTGGTGATTTTGAAATTTTGGCTTAACTGCAAATTTAGGAAAAGTTTGGAGGATAAAATGGTAATTTCACATAACATAAGGGCAAAAAGATAATTTTACCATATTTGGGTCAAAGAAGAGTCAATATTCTAGACCCTTCTTCATTCATAGTCGTTCATCCCATTCTTCATTCATGGTCGTACATCTCATTATTAAAGACTTAAAACATATTGTTTTAATTAAAAGAGAGGAGAAGAAAAGGATAAGAGAGGAGAAGAAGAAGCTAGTTTCGACCATTCCTAAAATTCCACCCTCTTTTTTATTCTCAAACCCAAACCAAGGTGTTCTAAGCTAATTTGGGTCAAGGAACTAAAATATATCATTAGATTTGAGAAATTTTCAAAGGATTTGAAGCTATCACCAAAGAAAGGTTTAGGTAAATTTGGTCTCATCTCTCTCTACATTAGGATTTGGAATTTGTTGTTAAGATATGTTATTCTCCACGATTGAATATGCATGAAACATGGTTTAGGTGAATGAAATGCGTCATGGAGATAAGTCAAAACCAAAATGTCCCCTTTTGGTGAAATTTGTGAATTTTTGAACATCTTTTGAAATTGATGGTCTAAATAAATTCTATGGTGTTAATTATACATGTATAATGTGAATTGATGGTGAAGAATGAAGAAGTATGTTGGAAAAGGTTGCATTGAAATGATGGAAGAAGAAGTGGATTAATGTAATGAGTTGTGTAATTGATAAAAGTAGCTTAAATAAAGGGAATTGGTTTGAATGGAGTGGTGGAATATGTCATTGACTGGAAGTGTTACTATATGACATGATAGGAGCATGAATTATTATGATAAAGTCTTGAAAATGTGACTTGAAAGTCATGCACATTAGTTGTTTGTTAAAATGCCTAAGTGAACTTGGCTTAGGATTTAAGGATTCGTAGTGATATACATTGAAAGCGACTTTCATGTTTACTTAGAGTAAACTTGAATCGTTGCTTAGATTGATGAATAATGGTCTAATGTGCTTGGATAAAAAAGTGCTTAATTATGTTTCGAAACGAGTTAGTATTGGATTAAAGGCATTAAATGCCTTAGAAAAAGTAAAAGAAAAGCTAATGTGAATAGTAAGGAAGTAACCATGTGAGGAGTTTAATGGTCGAATCCTATAGCTTAAAGTTTATATACTTATGTGATGGTGTATAAATATGAAACTCAAGTTTAAGTAGTAAATACATTGTATGTCCTTTTTTATGTATAAAGGCTTGGAAGCTATGAATCGAGGATCTCGTATCGAGGATTGTTGAAGTCAAGGGAGTGTACACCTTATTTTAAGGTCAGTTGGGAAAACCATATTTCTCATATGGGATTATGTTGGGCCCCGACCCGCTTTAAGCTTGTTTGATTTATTTTGAGGTTTAGATTGATAATTTCTTTTAGTTAGGATATTTTGGAATTTTAGTGCTTCGTTAATAACAATAAATTGAAGGGATCTAGTTAAAATTAGATTTTTAATAAGTTGTTAGAATTAAAAAGAATAAGATGGAGTTAGGGTAAATTAGGAAGTTTGCTTAGGTTTTAAGGCTTAAGGTTTATCAAGATGGGCTTTTAGCCCATTTACATGAAATTAAATGAAGAAAGAGGGAATTAAGTGATGAAATAAATGGAAAGTGTAAAGGTTATTAAAACATGAAGAAAGAAACGAAATTGCAAGGAAGGTTTTGTAACTTATGAAAACTACGTAGTTTTGATAAAAGGGGCTTAGGTTTTTAAAGCTTAAGAAATAAGTTCCTTAGGTTATTGAAGAAGCATACGAAACTTACATAGAAAAGAGAAAGAGGAGATTTTCGAAGGAGATAAGAAGAAGAAGAAGAAGAAGAAGAAGAAGAGAAGAAGAAAGAGCTTAGGTTTTTATGCTTGAAAAGGAGGGTTAAGAGTTTTATTCAAGAAGAAAGTGGAGAGGAAGGTTTAATCTTCCAATAGAAACAAAGAGAATTTCGTGGGTCATCTTCTAAGGTAAGAGAAATTCAAAATTTTTGGGTATTTTAGGTAGGTTTTGGTTTAAATAGCTTAGTTTAGGTATGGGTTAAGTTAGATGGTTGTTAATTCAAGTTTTCCTA
>JANITW010000236.1:26219582-26230807 GCA_027564335.1 Erythroxylum williamsii | reverse complement strand
CAGTTGACAAAATCTCTCCTTGGAGTCTTCTCGGACGTTGTAGAATTCGGAGTCCTCTTTGAAAGCGTCCTTAAATGACCTTAATCTGACATTCATAATAGAAGTTATGCCTTTCACTCCCAAAGTTTATCCGTTTGTACCTATCAAGCGACAAGGTTGAAATGTGTAAGAACTAACCAAATAAGGCTTCAAATTCATATAGAGATAAGTCAAATTTATTCCAATTTAACCCAAAATCATATAAGAATAATTTGACTTATCACACTACCACACCATCTACAAAGAGATTTTGGTTGTAAAGAAGGGCATTGAAAAGTTTAATTTCTATCTCAACCTTTATCACTTTGTGTTAGAAATAAACAATACATCTTATCCAAAAATCCTTAAGACTTACAAGAAGATATTGCCTGGAAACCAATTACTTCATTGGAAAGATTGATTTTCTTACTATAAATTCACAATCTACCATATCAATGGTCATCACAACATGTTAGTTGATTTCCTCTCAAGACCTGAAAGCCAATCCAAATTCTCACCCCTATCTTTAAAAAAAATTCCTTTCATCATCCTCCTAATTAGAGATATTCCCTCTATGTGAAAGTTAAGAAATATTTTCCTCCAATAACTAGAAATTCCCCCTACTAACTTAGAAGAAATAATTGTTCTTATAAGGAAAAGTCTATTTTATTACCTTCCTCTTGTTCTTACCACTTTGACCATTCCTTTGATATTCTGACTCCTTATCACACTCTACACCATCTCTATGATTTTCTTATTGAACCAACTATGTGGCATCTTTGGGCTTTATCTTCCTTTTATGCATGTCCTATTACTTTATCTTCCTTACATGTTTCTCAACCTTTAACTAATCCCGCCAATGCCAGTTCTCTATTATGGATATTCTTAGAATGGTTGCAACCATTAATAAATTGACATATTTAATGGGGTTAGATACATAACAAATACCAACTATGGAGTATTCCTCTGACATAACAAAAAGCTCAATCTTTCTTTATAGTCTGTTGCCCCTATAGTATGACTGAAAATGGTTACTTATACATCATTAATCATTTTCAACTTTGGAAGGCATCCATTAATTGGCCTAAAACATAGAAAAACATCATGTGTGATCTCTATCATTTTCTTGATCACATCAATTGTCATCCAAAATTCAGCAAACCTACTACCTGGACATCTTTAGGTCCATACCCTGAAGATTTCACTTTACCATAATGCATTTCACAAATTGCTAGTTACCAGTCTTCATTTGATCAATTTGCTCGCATGAATTTCAATATACTGGCAGGAGAATTACTAAGTCCACCTAGATTTGAACCCAAAAAAGAACTTATGAAATTGGATAAAACTTTACTGCTCATAAGCCTACAAATGAGCCCAAAAACCTTCCAGAACATTTCAGGATGCTCAAGATCTACGACCCCCAATTTGGACAGATGCCGAAATAATCCATTCATTAAAGAAATGGAAAATTTGGATGACGATGTGTTAGTATCATATAAAGACAATGGACCTCGATCCTTATCAACATCAGTCCGTTGAAGAAAAATTTCTTATTGTTTATGAATATTTTAGGACCTAGTGTCTCCCAATAATTTTTATTGTCATTATACAATTTTGTATTTTAGTTTACATTATTGTACTAAGTGGGGTTGCTTATATCTCTATTCAAAAGTTGTTTGCCTTATTCCTCCTTGTTAGTTCTATAAAAGCAAGGTCTCTCCTCCTTTGTAAGCAATGATTGAATCATTAATATCAAGTGTGCTTTCTATTTTGCAGATTTCTTTTAGTTTTTATCCCTCCTGAAGCTTAATTCTTGAATAATGTAGTTCTAGTTATACAGAAAGACAAATATGCTATACTCTTATGAGGATTTTGTATATCAGAACGTCTTAAATTATTGATCTTATTTGAGGTTTAAGTTATACGGGAAAAGATTGGTCAGTTAAGATCCCTGAAAGCTAGGCCTTTAGAGTTTACGTTCTTTAAAAGAAGAAGGGCTTGTGTCTCTCTAGCATAATTAGGATCTCAACTGCAATCATCTTTATTTGATCTTAATCTTTAATAGAGATTCAGTTTTCAAAATCACTTGAAAAGTATATTAGACGAAACCTATTATGCAACTCCTTTAAGGCTTATCAATGAAAGATTCCGCTAACCTAGGAATCAAGGAAAGAAAAGTTTTTCTCGATTCATGTAGTCTAACAATGCCACTTACTTGAATAGTTTCAATTATTCTCATAACCCTCTAACTAAGGGTTTTCGGAATGGTATAGTTATATTAAAAGTTATATTTTTTGTAATATTTGTATTTCTCATATAAAAAATCTTCAATTTTTCATGTTATTCAGTTGTATCATATTTTATTTTATTTGAAAGATTTCAGTTAAGATAACAATAAGTTGATTCGGGTCTAAATTGCATATGACTTCAGTTCAACTTGAAATTCAATCAAAATCGAGGTATTCAATTCAAATTTGAGTTTGATTGAGTTTTGATAGACTCAAAACTTGATCAAACTTGAGGCATTCGAATTTAAACTCAAACTTGACACCCATGTACATATACATCTTAAAAAGAGACTTTGATCCTAATATTGATGCACTGCTTGTCGAATGATCTTGTCCAAAGTCTACTATTAGAGGACATTAGATTAAGCTTAATTAATGGTGGACCTATGGAAAATAATATGCAACAAATGAGAAATGGATGGGGAATAAAAAAGAGCTTTGTAACCTTAGTTTTAATATAAATGTCTTTGTCATCAACCAAACCAAACGATCTCTTCTCTCACCAATAGTCAGAATAATCTAATAATAATTTTGATCAACTGAAACCGTCCTTCACTTTATATCACTAATTACTAGAAGAAGAGGAAACAAAACCAAAACATCAAAAAACATCAAAACATCGTTATTCTTTTGAATATATCTATCAAGTAACAAAATGATATCATATTTCAAATAATATATTAAAAGAGCTTTCGGTTGAGTTAGTATGTGGAGTTAAAACTCAAATTTGATTTCAACTTAAAGTTCAAAATTTTAAAAGAAACTTGAATTCAATTCAAATTTCAATTAATTTAGACATAATCAATTGACTCTAAATCGAATTAGACTGGATTGAACTAAAATTTTTGTCCCTAAACTTACTAAAGTAATGTCTTCCACTTTTAGATCACATGTTGAAACAACTCATAATTCATCAATATATACAACAAAAGATTTACAACTTATAGTATAACTTGTACATAATTTTTAAAATTTACTGAAATGATTTTTATTCTTTAGACTAGATTAAACAATATAATATTTAAACCACACTAAGTTAATATATGTAAATTTGATTTAGATTGTGCTTTTGAAATATTTTCTTTATAAAAATCTGTTTCTTAAGAGCAATTATTTATGGAAAAGATTAAGTTCAATGTAAATAACCATTCTTTAACTTTTAACTAGTCACTAGATAGTACCCAATTACTAAACGGTTAGTACTATTTTTTTCTTTTCCATCGAAAATATAGGAACTTACGAACAATATCCATCTATATACAAAAGCATAGCGAAGAAGAGAGGAAACGATAAATTTGGGACTACAGAAATTAGAAAGCTTTTTATTGATTTTTTTCTGCTATCCCAATGGCATGCCTACTTGGTATCCTTGTCATTCTTACTTTTCTTTACAGCTACGTTCCTAAACTCTTCATGGCTAATTTGTCTTGTAGAGTCAAATATAGTAAATCATGCCAACTGATATGAGTCAGTTCATTATACGGGACATTTTAGTCTTTTTACTTATTTGTCTGCTTGTTAAACGGTTAGAATTGTTTTTGCGTTGTTGAGTTTGTCAGAAACATTTGCCTATATACGGCCTTTGATCACTGAATGAAAGGATAACAATTTCCCTACAAATTATTCTGTCCTTATTCTACGAATTCTCTCTCCCTTTATTTCTCTGTCATTTCTCTCATCACAGCCAAGTGCTACCATTGGTATCAGAGCCCATCGATTCCGGCCATGGGTGACGGCGTCACAACACGTTTACAGAAGGATGTCTCTTCGCTTCAGCAAGATCTGGAAAAACTTGCCATCGAGTCACGTTCAGCTTCTGAAACGCTGAAAATGGAGCTTCGTATGGATTTTAAAGCGGGGTTTGACGCTTTGACAGCGGAAATACAACACGCTTTTGGGAAAACTCAGGAAAACCCAACATCTGAAACATGGAAACGTTCCGATGAGATTTTTCAGTCAGGGGTATCGGTGATCGGAGGAGTTGCGACAGACCGCACTTCACCGGGTTCTAATCGTCTCTAGACTAAGTTGTCCAAAATGGAGTGTCCTCATTTTAACGGTACATATTTTAAAGGGTGGTGGTTGAAAATAGAATAGTTCTTCGAGGCCGACCAAACTCCGGCGACGGACAAGGTCAGAATCGTAATGATGCATCTTGATGGCAAAGCTTTACAGTGGCACCAACGTTTCATGAAAAATCAGGGCTCCCTTAATGAGGTCACCTGGACCCATTACTTAGCTGAAATGAGATCTCGTTTCTCTGAGAATGAGTTTACAGATCCCATGTTTGAACTTGTTAGTCTGAAACATACAACTACTGTGGATGAGTATTATGATGAATTTGAATTTTTGTTGAACTTATTGCAACTCCCTGACGATTATGCCCTTAGTATCTTTACTAGCAATTTGAAACCTGCAGTAGCTCGGCCGGTGCGTCTGTTTTATCCCAAAACTATCACACATGCTTATAACCTGGCAAAACAAGTTGAATCCCTTGTTTTTCAAACACCACATCACTCCACTTTTCCTTATAGACATCCAGCACCTCCTACCTTGAGCACCACTATACACCAGCCTCCCCCAAAAACAGACTTACCTCCACTTTTACCAACTCCAAAGAATCTGTTTCCTTCTTACCCTGCATCCCCTAAACCAAACAGTTATTCCCCAACCACCCCACCTCCTTACCAAAAGCCTGATCATCATAGAACACCTACGAAAACACCTACCAGGGAGGAACGTGATGAAAGGCGAAAGAAAGGATTATGCATGTGGTGTGGAGTGAAGTATATCGTGGGTCACAAATGTATGCGATCTCAGCTCTATCACATTCTAGTTGATGAGAGTGATGATTCCCTGATTGAACCTGATGAGTTCTTGGATTGTATGGACACTATGGATAGTCCAGTTTCTGCTGCGTCTAAGCCACATAACAATCATGTTATTTCACTTCATGCACTCATTGGCACATCTGGTTCTCAGACAATGAGAGTTATGGGCAGGATAAAGAATCACAAGGTGATCTTCTTGATTGACACTGGATCCACTCACAATTTCATTGATTCTACACTGGTCAAGCAATTGGGCTTTTCCCCTCAGCAAATTAACGGTGTCAAAGTCTCTGTAGCTAATCGCGATGTGATGATGGCACGGGAAATTTGTAGGGGAGTTGAATGGAACTGTCAAGGCTACTCCATGAAGGCTGATTTCTAGGTTCTACCTATGCTGGGTTGTGATTCCGTCTTAGGAATTCAATGGCTAAAGGATTTGGGGAAAATTACTTGGGATTTCACTACTTTAGCTATGTCATTCACCTTGGGAGATGTTTCTTATACACTGCGGGGACTTAAGATGGCAGAAATATCTCACGCTTCTGATAAACAGATTACCAAGATCTTTAGTTGCTCTATGAAGGCTTGTACATTGTTCATGACAACTATGAGTGAGGAAATAGTGGTGCAGAAAGATCCCTTAGACAGGCTGTCTTCTCTTCCTTGGGCATTGCAACAGCTACTTGATGAGTTTTCTGAGGTTTTTCAAACACCTCATGGTTTACCTCCTTCCAGGGAACATGAGCATCGAATCTTACTCAAGGATGAAAATCAGATAGTCAAGCTGAAGCCATACAGGTACCCTGTTCTGCAGAAAAACGAGATTGAAAAGCTGGTGGCTGAGTTAAAGGAATCTGGGGTTATACGAGACAGCATTAGCCCTTTTGCTTCACCTGTGGTACTCGTAAAGAAGAAGGATGGGTCATGGAGAATGTGTGCGGACTATCGACAGCTTAACAAGCTGACTATAAAAGATAACTTTCCTATTCCTTTAATTGAGGAACTATTGGATGAGCTACATGGTTTTTTTTTTCACCAAGTTGGACTTGCAGGCAGGTTACCACCAAGTGAGGATGCACCCTTTAGATGTGCATAAAACCGCTTTTAGAACCCACCATGGCCACTTTGAATTCCTTGTAATGCCATTTGGCTTGACAAATGCACCATCTACCTTTCAATCCCTCATGAATAAAATTTTTCAGCCCTATTTGAGACGCTTTGTTTTGGTGTTTTTTGATGATATACTCATCTATTCAGCCACCTGGTCCGAGCATTTGCAGCACTTGGAACTGGTTTTCACATTACTTATTGCGAATTAGTTATTCCTCAAATTTTCCAAGTGTGAATTTGGGGCTCAGAAGATAGACTATTTAGGGCATATAATTAGTCCTACAGGTGTTTACATGGATGCTCAGAAGATTGAAAGCATTGTTACTTGGCCATTACCTCAATCTCTGAAAGACTTGAGGGGATTCTTAGGGATTACAGGTTACTATCGGAGATTCATAAAAGGTTATGGTGTCTTGGCTTTACCTTTAACATCCCTCTTAAAGAAGAATGCTTTTTCTTGGAATGATGAAGCCACTGCTGCTTGGACTAAATTGAAGGAAGCTATTACTTCTGCCCCTGTGCTCTCACTTCCAGATTTCAATACAACTTTTGTAGTTGAATCCGATGCATCTGCTACAGGTATTGGTGCCATTCTTACTCAAAATGGTAAACCAATAGCTTTCTTCAGTAAGGGTCTTTCCCCAAGGCATCAAGCCCTCTCCGTGTATGAAAAGGAGATGCTCGCAATCTTGACAGCAGTGAAGAAATGGAATGGTTATCTCTTGGGCAGACATTTTCATATCAAAACTGATCATGATAGCTTGAGATTTTTGCTGGATCAGAAGACCACCACCCCTGCTCAGCAACTTTGGGTTGTAAAAATGATGGGGTATGATTTCTCTTTAACTTTCAGGAAAGGTAGTCAGAACATCGTTGCTGATGCTTTATCTCGCATTCCCCAAGTTGAATGTAATGCTATCTCTTTGCTGCATACTGATTTGTTGCCGTTGATTAAATCTTCTTGGTATAATGATGAGAGGTTGACTGCCTTAATTGACAAGTTACAGCAGGGTACTAATCTGAATATGAAGTACACTTGGGCTGGTGATCAGTTGAGAAGGAACAACAAGCTCATGGTAGGCAATGATGCTGGTTTGCAACAGCAACTGCTTTCTTATTTTCATAGCTTATCCACTGGGGGTCACTCTGGTATAGAAGCCACCAGGAAACGAATGGCAAGTGTTCTTTACTGGAAGGGACTTAAGAAGGACATTCGCCAGTTTATTAGATCTTGTCCTACTTGTCAAACTTGTAAGTACGAGACTACAGCATATCCTGGTTTGCTGCAACCTCTAGCCATTCCAGAGCAGGTTTGGACTAAAATATCTCTTGATTTTGTGGAAGGCTTGCCAAAGTCTCAGGGCAAAGATACAATTCTTGTTGTAGTTGACCGATTGAGCAAGTATGCCCATTTTATAACACTGTCTCACCCTTTTACTGCTATCTCTGTTGCTCAGTTGTTCCTCGACAACATATACAGGCTTCATGGGGCACCTATAAGCATCGTAAGTGATAGAGATAAGATATTCCTCAGCATGTTTTGGAAGGAACTGTTTAGGCTCTTGGGCACTGATTTGAAGCTGTCTACATCTTATCACCCTCAGACCGATGGTCAAACCGAGGTGGTTAATAGGTGTTTGGAAACCTATCTTCAGTGCATGACTGCTGAGAGGCCTAAGGATTGGAGCAAATGGATTCTATTAGCTGAATTTTGGTATAACACCACCTACCATTCCGCCTCTAAGACCACTCCTTATGAAGTTGTTTATGGTCAGCCAGCTCCAACACATTTACCCTATTTCGCTGGTGACTCCCACATTGAATCCATTGACAGGAGTTTACAAATGCGCGAAGCTGCTATCAACTTGCTTAAATTTCACTTGCAACGAGCACAACATCGAATGACGCAGCAAGCAGATAAGCACCGCAAGGAAAGGAGCTTTTACATTGGTGATTCTATCTATCTTAAACTCCAACCTTACCGACAGATATCCCTTGCCAACAGATTTTGCATGAAGCTGGCTGCAAAATACTTTGGCCCCTTTAAAATCTTGGCTAAGATTGGTTCTGTGGCATATAAGTTGGATCTTCCTCCTACTACTCGCATCCACCCCACATTTCATGTTTCGCAATTTAAGCAGTACATTGGTTCTCTCCCTGTTTCACCTTCCTTACCTATACTTGATGATGATGGCCTCATTGCCAAGGAGCCCGTTGCCATCCTTGACCACCGACTGGTTAAGAAAAACAACCGAGCAGTTACTGAAGTGTTGATTCAATGGAGCAATACATTTCCGGAGGATGCAAGTTGGGAGAATTTCTATGACCTGCAGACCAAGTTTCCTCAGTTTGATCCGTGCGGACAAGTATCTTTTCGAGGAGAGGGTATTGATATGAGTCAATTTATTATACGGGACATTTTAGTCTTTTTTACTTATTTGTCTGGTTGTAAACGGTTAGAATTGTTTTGCATTGTTGAGTTGTCAGAAGCATTTGCCTATATACAGCCTTTGAACACTGAATGAAAGGATAACAATTTCTCTACAAATTATTTTGTCCTTATTCTACGAATTCTCTCTCCCTTTATTTCTCTGCATTTCTCTCATCACAGCCAAGTGCTACCAATTATCACCAAAGAGTTCAAAATCGTTGTTAAAACTAACTTTTAACATCGTAATTAAAAAAGAGTGGTCAAATATCTACCTTGTTATAGTGATTTAATCAAATTTATTAATTTAAATTTGATCACTAAATAATTAAATAATTTGTTGATTATTATATTTAGTTACTAAGTTAGCTCTGTATTGGCCAGTATCGTTAGTATTTCCGGCCCACCCGACAGAAAAAGAATGCGCTTTACATTGTTGCATGACCATGCCCATGTTATTCTTCACTTGATGTTGGGATACACGTAACTCGAACAATGTAAAGCAGCTGAACCTACGAGCCCATATGATATAACCCATCAATGTAAAGCAGTTAAAACCTACGAGCCCATTCAATGGCCCAAGGGCAAGGCCATATACCCGACCGGTAAGCCATTTGCTACGAACTGGAGAGGGTCTCTCAGTTCTAGGGCAAATGTTTCATTTTGTAGACGAGATTCGTATTTCGTACACTTTTATCTGTTTATCATCGGTATGCCTTTTAATAATTTAATAATAAGAAACTAAGGACCTGAATTAGTTTGATTCTTTAATCTGCTAAAAGCTTTTTAAAATTATATGCCGAAAGGCCAATAATCAACTTAGAGTGAAAGAGGCAGACCCGAATGGCACAGAGTATATATATATATATATATATATATATATAGATAGATATAGTGAGTGTGCACTCGATTTATTTATTTTATTTAAACCGCTGGCTAAAGAGTTGGCAGTAATCGTCTGTACCATTAACTCTGGCCCTATTCTGTCCCACATCAAAACGTCTGCGTTTTCGTTTTATTTAAACCAACTTCCACTTTGTTTTTCACCCAAGCCAAGCCGAACGTTTTCTCTGCCTAATCCAAGCCAAGAGAACGTCTTCTCTTTTTTATTTTGCTTCTCGCTTTATTTCTTCGATGTTGTTTTTAGATCCTTCTTCTCTGTTTGTTCTATTACAACCGCCCCTCTTTTTCACACAAGGACACTCTTTCTCTCCGCTAACTACTCACGTACTCTGTGATTTGGTATTCTGAGTTTAAGAAAACAGGTGCTTTGGCCACTTTTGAGGATCTGGTCTTCTGGGTTTTGGTTGATTGGAAACAGATAACTCGTATAAAATTTCTCATTTTTTTTGTATTTATGTGACTTCAATTGGCTTTAGGCAATTTTAGAGCTTCATTTCTGTTTCAAGCCTTGTTAAACCCACTCTTTTAAGAAATGATATGAACGTGTTGGGGGTCCTTTGTCCGACTTAAATATCCATCAGTTCATCCTCTGTTTCTGGTTTTGTTCCTTTACAGAGTTCATCACAGAGTTTTAGAGTAGTAGTGCGTATATCTAAGGTAAGGTTTATTCCTTTTATTTCTCGGTTTAATTGCTTTAGTTCACAATTTATTTTATAGATTCTACGTCTCTGAATTACGTTTCTACATAGGCATGACTGTATATTGTAGAATGCGGAAAAACTTGGGGATGTGAAGAGCAGAGGCTATCTTTATTCAGTTCTTGTTCTTTAGTGATGAGAGGAATAGTGATAAATTTGGTGCTTGTTAATTCTACAAAATGTATGAATCAATTTCTATTATCGCGATAATCTTGAGTTACCACCAATACAGCATTCCATATGGCAGCATAGTGCAGATCAATTTGAGAGACTGTTAAAGGAAATATGTTCTGATGAGGATAGAGACCTTCTAATAGATTCAGCAGTGAAAAGCATTCCAAAAGTTTTCGCTGTATCAACTTTGGTCAGTGTGACACCGGCCCAACCATTTTTATTCCTATAACTTTTTAACAGATAATAGTCTACTATTCAGAGTTTCAACTTATTAGTTCTGCTGCTTGGATACGTCTCTTTTGTTAGTGCAATCTGGGTGGTTTGCAATATTTATACCTCCTGTTTTCATATTGTTTTTCTTGCCTTATGCTTTCAATTTGCAGGATTAGGGTGGTTGGATTACGTGAGGATAGAAATAAAGCCATAGGGAAAGCAGGTCTAATAATGATCTGGAACCCAACTGAGAAGCAGGTGATTCCTTCTATGATATTTGGCTTTTTGAGTTCATTCTTTAGATAATTCCGTAGTATTGACACAAATTTACTAATTTTTAAACAGCAAGTTGAGCTAATTGAGGGCCAGGCCTATGCCGTATCTGGACTTTTACCAATGAATTCTAACACGAATACACTTTACTTGCAAGCAAGGGGATCTACTACCAAATGGCTACCTTTATCTCCCTTGGCAACCCAACGTTTTCAGTAAGTCTCTGTTTATTTTATCTAATATCGTAGTAGTTGACTCGAGTTAATAGTTGTCATCTGTAGGCCTT
>JANITW010000236.1:26196505-26219482 GCA_027564335.1 Erythroxylum williamsii | reverse complement strand
AAATCCCCAAAAGTGAACGAATTAAACATATCAACCTGTAAATAGTTATCCAAAAGGATCTTTAACTTCCTTTTTCCGTTTACTCACCCAACAAGCATTTAGTTACCAAGATCTGATGTTTGTAAGAACTATCCTAAACAAAGGGAAAGTAGGTAAATTACACAAACACATAACAAGCACAAAACTAGACCCTTAAGTTAAATAACAAGCACAAAACTAGACCCTTAAGTTAGCGGATTGAACTAATAAAAATCAGTACTCCAAACCCCAAACATGATGAAACGGCCAAACCCCAAACATGATGAAACGACCCGTAAGTAAGCTAAATAAAGGCCATAAAGTTTAAATTCAAGATTTATCAGTACACCCAATGTCTATTTTATACTTCTCTTGAAGATCTTGCAACAAAAGATACCCACACGCAGTGAATACAACTAAGGATTTAAAATGTGATAGTGGCTAACCGGAGAACAAGGAAAAATATCCGCAAGCAATTTCTTGTAACTCTTAATGGGGTGTCTTGATCTTGCGCGTAGTGCTTGACAGAAGAAACAAAAGCTCTCACAAAATGGAAACACCGTTCTTGAAACCACATCTATTTTTTATGCTACTCCCCCAACCCATACCCTTGTTAAAATTCGCGCACCATTAAAAGAATTCACCCATTTGAAAGGCAGGTGGGCGACAGAGTAGAAGAAACGAATGAGAGAAAGTGGGAGAGAAAAGGTATACGAGACTCATGGAAGAAACAAAAGTGAGAGAGTGGTAGAGCATATCTCAACCTTTCAGAATTCCAAAGCTCGATCTGAGATGTTCTATGAATTGAGGGGAAGTAAAGAATTGACGCGGGAAGCAAAATTAAAGGACGAACAAATCGGCTTGGCTAAAAATGAGCTGAGACGCAGACGTTGATTTAGTTAAAACAAAACGTTATTAAAACGCAGACGTTTTGTTATGATACAGAGTAGGGCTAGAATTAGTGGGACAGACGATCTGCACCGTAATTCATTCGTTACACAAACACATGACTCCTGTCTTAGTCAGTCCATTAGCATGATTGATTAGTTTACATATACATAACGCGTGTCTCAGTATTTAGTCTGTACGTTTCCAAGTTTCTCGACTGTCGTTGACATTAAAGTGCTTAAGAGAGAGCACTGAACTATAGGGTAATAGAAGATCTAAGTTTGTACAGTACAGGAATAATAATTTCAGAGACAGCGCGTCATACATATCATCTCTTGCGCGTCATTCAAGCAAAGTGTGGCTTTAGACAATTCTGTATGGGTTGGCTTAAGAGTTAAGATACGTAAATCTGGGCACTGACGGGTCACGTGATCTCCTAACCATGATATTTTAATCGGATCTGAACACCCTCACATGCTGAATTGGAAGTCATCTTTATCCGTTTAATATAATCACATTATAAATTTGCTTTGCACCTGGACACAACTAGTTCTAAGATATGCAAGCCTTCTCATCCAAAGAGCTAAAAGGGCATCTTACTTGGGCAGCCAGGACAATAAGTTTCTTTTTTGATATTTATACACCTATAGTTATTATTTTTTATATTAAACAAACTATCAAATGCATATAATAAATTATAAATTATGTGATTTATTCCAAAATTTCAAATTTAAGTAAAATCAATTCAAATTTCACAACTCAAAACTTTTAACTTTCTTAAATTGAAAAGGCCCTCGTAGGCATATTTAATATTTTTTGGCAATCTTATATTAACAGGTATGAAAGCAGCTATTCTCCTGATAATAACTGCAGTTGCTATGGGTCTTTGACGTGAGACTTGCTGGGAACAATTTAATGGTAGCCGAACGTCATATATGGGCCAATGTTGTTCAAGGCAAGTGGATAACAGAGAGAATTTTGGCATATTTCATTTGAAGCACGAATTCATGTCACGTTCCGAACCTATTCCGCAACCTATCACCTCTCCGTTTAATAGCATTCAGAACAACTACAAAAGTGTTGCTCGTAGATAGAATAATCAGAAAACTTTCACTTCAACTAAATGCTTCAATACGAAGAGCTAGAAATCGATGAACTTGTTTCTTTGTAATTATTAGCTGGGCATTTCTATTTTTTAGTTCCTAATCTTAGATTTTATCTTTATTATTTAGAAATAAAAACTTATATCATTATCAATATCAATATAGCTATACAAATATTCTCATAACCTATTATAAAATATTTATTAATAAATATTTATTAATAAAATAAATTAAAATTAAATTTTAAATTTCATATATCATATGATGAGATGGGAAATGAGCACAAGGTCAAATCCTGAACATAAAAAAATAATCACGGAATTTTTTTTGTATTTTGATTTTTTAAAAACCAAGGCCACTTTAATTCTATAAAATTATTGACACATAAATCATAATAAAGTGTGAATTTTAATTTGTACCTTATTTCAAAGCTTGATCATATTATTGTTGTATCCCACAAATTATTTCTGAAACTGATTCATCCGAACCATCGTAGCCGCACAATTATCCAGTTTATAACGGTTTCTGCAGAACAGATTGAAAGAACTCTGTAATTTTTATAAAGAGGTTAAGCAAAAAGTGTTTACTCCATTAAAGCTTAAATCTATTTGTAATAAGTTTTGCACATTTTAGTAATTTAATTGAAATTAAATTCTAATTTTATTTATACCCAAATAAGATCCAATATCTTATAGTGATCCTTATTTATTAAATATCTCATATATATTCATGAAGTTTGTCAAACTTTACAATCAAGTCCAACTTGATTAAAATATATTTGCTCTCTTCAACTCGTTCTTTATGTAAAACTCATTAGGTTCTCAAATATGTTGGCAATGATTATAAATTATAGTTTTATTTCATAATTAGAATTAGATAAATTAAAATTATTTTAATTTGTCTTTAATTCTTCAATCACAAATCAAGATTGATGTCTAGCAATATATCATGACCACCAAAATATTTAGGAATATCATAGGAGTTTTGACTAACATTTTCATGTATGATTTTTCATATAATTTAATCCTTTTATCATACAATGTTCTTATTAGACAAAATTAATGTCTACTCTATTTTAAGAATAATCATATTAGTTTTCTGTCGTTAGCTACTGAATTAATTAATGACATTTATAAACTATTTACAAAACTTGGTTCTACCTTGGCCAAGGATTTCTCAAATCAATACTAATTGAGAATAACAGAACATTATTCCTAATTACTTTAAGGTGATTAATCATATCTTAATCACTCAATTAATAAGCTATCTATCATTAGAATAGGTCATAAATAGCAAAATATAGCAATCTCCTATACAAAATAACTTTGAAAACCTCAAGTCAAAGAATCACTTATATAATCATCACAATGAGAATTTCATAGACATACAAGTAATGTTCCAAATAGATTTCTCATATCGGGTCAATTCAATGAACCTGTTCTCTAATAAACACCCAGGTGTTTGTTTAAGTATCTTCATACTCTAGCTTATGAGATCGACTATTTTCTTCGTAAAAAAAACATAACAAGTGTTAGTCCTTTTACATTTATTAATGTACAATATTAATAAAACAATGACTAAGAACAATTTAGAGATAATACATAAATGCAATATAAATCTCATAATTATAATCTCATTAAATGTCATTTGCAATGTATAATTATACTATGAAATTTATCATATACATCTAAACATGTAAAAGATAAAGAATGTTTTTAAATTATTTTATCACTAAACTATAACCAATCGATTGGCTATAGGGCACAAACCAATAATCTTCCACTTATACTAAATCAACCGTTTAATTATCTCATATCATATCACCATATGATGATTGCATTATTGCTAGGACAGTGGCTTAATAAGATAATTCTACAAGATT
This sequence comes from Erythroxylum williamsii, assembly GCA_027564335.1. Lineage (NCBI taxonomy): Eukaryota > Viridiplantae > Streptophyta > Magnoliopsida > Malpighiales > Erythroxylaceae > Erythroxylum > Erythroxylum williamsii. The sequence continues at coordinate 26,215,591 of JANITW010000236.1, read as the reverse complement.
TTCTATAGTACGCACTTGTTTAAATCTTACAACTTCTATCTTGATTATCATCATAATTAAGAAAATTTGCCTAAATACATCCTTAAATCGTTGATAATACCTTAGCTCCTTTGCATATGCAATGACTCTAATGTTCTATAGTACATTACTTTCTTGAAAATGTAAGGAATAATATCAAGTTTATTAAGAACTTATCAATGCAATTAATCATTTCTACTAACTGACAAATGTATTATGGCTTAGTTAGTAGCTATTGCTACATTGGAACCTTTCCAATCTTAAAATGATATTGTTCAAAATAAAATAAATCTTAGTTAGGAATTAACTCTAAAGTAAATATCCTTATCTCTTTAAACTCAAATATCAACTCATACATAAAATAATAGATATCTTCAATACTTCACAAGTATCTGATATCTCAAATACCAAACGTCTTTAGTACATTATCTATGTGCTTGGACTTCAAACAAGTAAACAACTTCCAATCTATCTATATAGATTTGATTCCCATAATTAAGTTGTTACCTTTTTCATATCCAATATGAGTTTTTCTTGGACAATTATATTTTCAATAGTCAAAAAATAGAATTGTTGTTTTCTATAAACAATATGTCTCTATATACTCCCGTTAAAGAAGGCAACTATACTCCGACTAACCTTTTTGTAGGCATGTTATACTCTGACTAACCTTCTTGTAGACATGATAAATTTACAATCATCTCAAAAACAAACTATTTGAATTTATCAAGAAAGTAAATCTTTTAATGTCTCGTAGCCTTTCAACTATACATCAAATATACCAACAAAGACATTAGTTGTAATTAGATGTAGGGTCATGAGATTTGAACTTTTTCAAATTTCATCTTATTCCCACTAGTTATCATGAGAACCATGCTCCTATAAGAATACATTGAATATTTGTTCAATGGAGCTGTAAGATTATATCCAACCTTTTGGATATCTCATAACCTTCTATTATCCATTTTATTTCTAAACTTAATGAATATTATATGCTTCAACTAAGCATCACATCCTTGAATCATTAACTTTGACTCTTTCAAAGACTTTGTATTTCATACCTAATATAAAATCTTACTAATTGATTTAATTGGAACAATTGAAGGTATTCATATAGTAGGCATCGCTATAAAAGAAATACTACTATAATCTATATTCTTATAAAATTTTGTTATAAAGGTATTCACTAGAGAATCTTATTCTGTAACGAACCGCTTCTATAGTGCATATGCCTGAACATTCAAAGGGTACTCGAGAACATACCCTATGAGAATGACACGTTAGAACAATCACTTTAACTAACTAAAACATCACACAAATCATAAGCATTCAAAAAGGTCAACTTTTCCCCGTTTCATTCACAAACATAAACTTACATTATGACATTACAATCCATAATCCATATATATACATTACATAACATTTGAGAGTTTACTACTCCATACAAAATATACAACATGAAATGGGATGCTAACTGAAATCATTCTAAACTAGGCTCCTCAAATATTAGTTGAGCAGATCTATGAGTCATTCTTGTTCCTAAAATGACAGTACTAGAATTCTACTAAATTGCCTTAGAAGCTAGAACTCCCTTGTACTTGAAAATCAACGTTGCAATTTTGATAAGTTTGCGAGCTCAATGAGTGAACCATCATCGATGTTCTCACTCAAGTTAGAATATAAACATCAAAAGTATATAACCAAGTTCAACAAGTATATCACCTCATTCAATATCAAATTCCACATCACATTTTATCATATTTCAATAAGTACAACATGCTTACAAACATTTGATATCATCATTTCAAGACAATCCAATAATTCATCTCAATCATTCATAATATACATGTAAAGTTATAAATATACAAATGCATATGAGACTTCATTTCTATTTTTAACTATGATGGTAATAATTGTTGTTCAAGAGAGGCTTTTTATGGTTAATAAAATTTCAAAGAGTCAATTTAGTTCTTTAAGTGACTTTTATTATTTGTGCCTATTGATCTAATTCCTCGGTAAATTTCGTGTGATTCTTATTCTCACGTTTCAACACTTATTTGTAATGGTTACATAATAATTATCATAAATGAGAGAAATTATGTAATTCACATGTAATTTTTTAATATAAAATTTATAAATTTAAAATCGTGTATATTTAATATGTTTATTCATATATTTCAAACATTATAATTATTATATTTCATTTAAATTACACTAATAAATATTTGACTATTTTAAATATTCAAAGGAGCAGGGAGATCGAAGCTGGATTAGAAGACTGTTTCTTGCAAATTCGATGTACATAGTAATGAGGAGTTCGACTTCAAATTCTATGAACCAGAGAAGCAGAAATTTGTCAGATGCAAGGACATAATCTTGTATAGGCATGAAGTAAGTGCATATCCAGACTACTGTATTTTAGATTTAACCCCTGTTTCAACTTCCACAAGTGAATAAGACGAATGACATGACTTGGCACAAGATGGTGATAATCAGGCGCATGAGCCACACCTTGTGGAAGTTGACTCTATATATAGGTTCAATTCCAAACAAAAACAAATTGCAGCCCCCATACCGTCTTTATCTTTGTTGCAAGTTACTTACAATGGAATTCTATAAATGAGTTACTTATCCTTCAAAGATCTTGTAATAGTTAGATTCCATAATCAACTGGGTATCAATGGCCAGTCAATTTAAAGTATTTTAATAAGTTTGATGACATTGTTTTCTCAGCTTGAGACAACAAAAGCGTACGCTGATTTTTGTCTTTACGAACGCAAAGAAGGTGTTAAAGAGTACTTGCATGTGTGTAGGACATGTATTATGCTGATTTGAAGTCCGGAAGTAAATTATAACTATGAATTTTTTCAATGTTAAGCCTATAAAGAAAAGGATGGTTTAATGTTAATGAAGCAAAAGGTCTAAGCCCTAAAATAATCTTGGATTAATTAACAGTTAAACTAAGGTGGCCGTAACTAAACATCTTTATTAGCCAAGTGTCAGTATTTATTTAGACATCCAATTCCAAACACGGAAACCTTAAAAAGTGGCATTACTTGTATTGTATTACAACAAAATTTTAAGAAAAGAAAAACAACGGAAAGCGCATAAATTAGACAGTTCTTGGTCATTAAATCACGGCGGAAATAAAACCCTAATACCTATTGTAAGAACATATACTCCCCGCGGTCACTTCTGAAATCCAACGGTCTAGATCTGTCCACCACTTTATGCTTATCACTCTCCTCCATTTCTTCACTTCAGTCTCTCTGTGCTTACTCTTTATCAGCCCAATCTGTCTCTTAAAAAGCATGGCGAGAGCCACCATCACCTTCTGTCATTTGCATCACTTCCCCATTTCTATCTGATCTCTTGTATATGCACGCAGATTTTCACAAAATCTACTATTCTTGCACACAACCAAGACTTGGGCTTTGGCGTTTTTTCTTTCTTCATTTGGATTTTTGGTCCAAGGATTTTGGTTTTGAGACTTTTGATCAACAAAACCAACTTATTTGAGACTTCTTGTCTATACTTTTAGCTTAAAGATTGAAATCTTTACCCTCTTATCTAATGATCACAGATACATATCCTAATATTTTACCCGATATATCAATCCGATCAATGCTAAAAAACGAGGACTTGGGCAAGCTGATCAGAGAGCAAAGGCTGCAACAAGAGGCAGCAGGCGAAAGAGAGAAAGAGCACATTTTCCGAAGTGGGTCGGCCCCGCCTACAGTGGAAGGGTCTTTAAGTTCACTTGGAGGATTGTTTGATGCTGGTGGGTTACGTGGTGTAAGAAAGAGCAATAAAGGTGGTTTCTTGAGTGAAGAAGAAATCAGGGCTGATCCAGCTTGTATTAATTATTATTATTCTAATGTGAACTTGAATCCTAGATTGCCACCTCCTCTTGTTTCAAAGGAGGATTGGAGGTATGCTCAGAAATTACACGGTGGTGGGGTCAATTCTGTTGTTGGAGATGGAAGAAAGGGGAGTAGAGTTGGTGATGAGGAAGGAAGGAGTTCATTTTTCTCTGTGCAGCCAGGATTTGGTGAAGGGAAGTATGAGAACGGGAGCGGGGATGGTGGAAATGAGGAGTGGGGAGGAGATGGGCTGATCGGGTTAGCGGGGTTAGGTCTAGGAGTGGGGCAAAAGAGCATTGCAGAGATGGTTCAGGTGAAAAGCTCGGAACTGTAGCATTCTTTGTTTCTTTTTTAACGGTTTTCATATGTGGTTGCTGGGTTTTATTTGCTTGTTGAAAATTTCCTTACAGTTACTTATATCCTTCGCGTTATCTCTTGAGCAAAGGATGTTTATTTTATTAATATGGTTTCTTCAATTATTGACCTACATACTGCCTTTCCTATGTTTTGTTGTCTGTTTACTTGGTTTGATTTTTTTAGATTCCTATATCATGACATATATATTATGCAATCAATAGTTGATGTGGGATACCAATCTAATTATCTTGGTGCCACCTACAGTGGTCTATGGGCTTTTCTGTTTTGAAACGCCTTATAACATAGACTTACTTCACCCCTCTTCTTATGATTAAACAAATATTATTGCACGTACAATCCTGCAGCATGTTTCTGCAAGTAATGCTTCCATCCCGTATAAAGTAACAATACTGAGTTTTTTGGTGCAATTTCGAATGAACTGTCTTTTATTATTATAAGTGAGTGCAGTAGCTCTGGTCACCGGAGTATGTTCATCTACCTTACATTCACATGCTTATTAATTTCTTGGAGATCAAGTCTAATTACTATGTTTGCTGAACTCGTTTATCTACATTAATTTTTATATATGGCTAGGTCAAGATCATCTAGCATTTTCTTTCTTATTCTGGTCCCTGTTTTAGTTTTACAATCTTGCTTTGCAATGCAGGATGGTCGGGGTCATTCAAAACCCATCTTGAGGCATTCGTCTCATCCAGCAAGCTGCAATGTCCTTAAGGAAGACATAGATCCTTCTGAAGCCCAGCTTGCTCATCTCCAACATGATTTGGGGTCTGTTGATATTTTGTGCAGTAATGGAAATAAACAGGGTGGGTCTTTGATCCCAAATACTGGTTCATCAGCGTCTCTTAGTTATGCTTCAGCCTTAGGTGCCTCATCACGAAGTGGCACGCCTGACCCTCAGATCATGGCCAGAGTTCCCAGTCCTCACATTCTACCCATTGGAGGAGGCAGGGCATGTTCTATGGACAAGAGAGATGGAAACGGTCTGAATATATTCACTGGGATTTCATCAAGTTTGACTGAATCTACTGAGCTGGTTGGTGCTTTTTCGGAACTAAATCTGTCGTCAAATCAGGTCGTTGATGGAGAGAATCACTCAAATTCTCAAGCTCAAAATGGACTTGATTATCACCAAAACCCCTTCAATATGGTAGGCGGCCATAACAATGTCAATCAACACTTGTATGCGAATTCTGTTTCTTCCAACTCTTACATGAAAGGACTGTCTACCCCAACTCTTAGTGGCAGATGTGGCTCTCCTATTAAGATCCCAAATATGAATTACCTAAATTCTTCACTCGCAAACCATAATTTAAGTGGGTATCTTATCAACCCTTCATCCCCATCTATGACTGGAGCTCAGCCTGGTAGCGGAAAATTTCGACCAATATTTGATAATATGGGTGCTGCATCTGCAATGGAGGGAACTGGGCTGGATGCTGGATCACTGGGTACATTAGACCTAAATTTGATGGCTGCTGCAGTAGAATTGCATAACCTTGATAGAGTTGGAAATCAAAGTGGAGGTAATGCTGCTCCTCAGGGCCTCCTTGTGGACCCATTATATCTGCAGTATCTTCAGTCCAATGACTATGGTGTTGTTAATCCTTCTGTTGGTAGAGATTACTTATGTAATCCATATGTTGATGTATTACAAAAGGCTTATCTTGGAGCATTGGTTGCACCTCAAAAATCACAATATGGGGTGCCCTACCCTGGCAAATCTGGTAGTATGAGTCATAATCTCTATGGAAATCCAGCACCTGGTTTTGATCTGTCTTATTCTGGAAGCTCATTAGTGGGGCCTCTGCTTCTGAACTCTCCTATTGGATCAGGTAGTCCAGTCAGGCAGAGTGAGAGAAATGTGCATTTTTCATCTGGGACGAGGAATCTTACTGGGGGTCTTGTTGGAGCCTGGAACTCGGAATCCGGTGTTAACCTGAATGACAATTTTCCTTCATCTTTACTGGATGAGTTCAAAAGCAATAAAACTAAATGTTTTGAACTTTCAGAAATTGCTAGTCATGTTGTTGAGTTCAGGTAGACGTACATGATTGCACTCTTCAATTCTATTTACCACGGGCCTTTATATATCTAATACTTTTCTTGAATGAACAGTGCTGATCAGTATGGGAGTCGATTTATTCAACAGAAACTTGAGACTGCCACAACAGAAGAGAAAAACATGGTCTTCAATGAAATTATGCCCCAGGTCCTTTCACTAATGACCGATGTGTTTGGTAATTATGTGATTCAAAAGGTATTTTCTGGTTGCATTGGACTTGTACTATCTTGAATTTGATCATGTGATGAAATGATTGCATTCAGAATCAGATACATCCAAAACGAAATTTGGGATGATATTCCTTTGGCCAAATTTCTCTTTGTCTGCAGTTTTTTGAGCATGGATCTGTGTCTCAAATAAGAGAACTGGCTGACCAGCTAGCTGGGCATGTGCTGACTCTTAGCCTTCAAATGTATGGTTGCCGGGTGATCCAAAAGGTATACTTATTTAATGATCCCTCTGTGACATTTCTTTGAGCAAGAGAACTGGTTATGCATATAACAAACTTACCGTGTTGAAGTTTTATGTACTTTTAGGGTTATATTTATGGAAAAGGGTGCATGCTTACATATCACACTTGTGTCTTGACTGTATTGATACATATTTAGATTGTGGAGATTGATCTTTGATACTGAAAGTTGACTTGGTGAAGAATTACATATTAAACTTGGCTATGAAACTTTACTTTTATTTTTACATATATTGATCTGAGTTATCAGGCTATAGAAGTTGTCAAGCTGGACCAGCAGACTAAAATGGTGAAAGAGCTTGATGGTCATATTATGCGATGTGTACGTGATCAGAATGGAAACCATGTCATCCAGAAGTGTATTGAATGTGTACCCGAAAATGCTATACAGTTTATTATTTCAACATTTTATGATCAAGTTGTCACATTATCCACCCATCCATATGGTTGTCGTGTTATACAGGTTTGTAAATGTAATCTCATCATTGCAGGATATATGTATGCTTTACCTGTTAATAAATTGATATGCAGTTACAACATTAAGGACTCTAACTTGGCAAATATGTTTTCTTATAGAGGGTTCTGGAGCATTGTCATGATGCAAAGACCCAGCAAATAATGATGGATGAAATTTTGCAGTCTGTTTGCTTGATGGCACAGGATCAATATGGGAATTATGTTGTACAGGTTTGTTTGCCATTTTGAATATTTTTCATCATAACAAACTGGGCAATGACATAGTCTGTGAATTCAGGATAAGGGTTCTTTGAATAGCTTGCCTTCTTTAGGTTAAGAAATCGTGTGCAATTGTCATAGCCTAATCATTTTCCAACCTCGCATGTGCTCTAAACAAGCATATAGTTGCTGAATTACTAACCTCTGATGCAAAAGGGAAATTTAGTTGCTGCCACCTCAAGTGTTGGGAAAATTTTCGGCCTTCAGTTACTGTTGGTTTTATCCATCATGAACCTAACACTTTTCCACCATCTCCATACATGTCCTTGCTTGCGATTAGTGTGAATTATTTGTCTGTTTTCACATGGGTGTTTTCAACAATGTTGCAGCATGTCCTGGAGCATGGAAAACCACATGAACGTTCAGCAATAATTACTAAGCTAACTGGGCAAATAGTTCAAATGAGCCAACAAAAGTTTGCCTCCAACGTTATAGAAAAGTGTCTAATTTTTGGTACTCCTACAGAAAGGCAGACCCTGGTTGATGAGATGCTTGGTTCTACTGATGAAAATGAGCCTCTTCAGGTAGGTGACTGTACTCTGCAAACTTCCAAATCTTTAGAATTTGGTTTTGTTGTCTTCATTTTCTTGTTTCTTTTTGTGCCTCTCCTTTATATTTACCTGTTTATTCATATACCATGTGTTACTATATTTCCATTCTATGTTACTGCCAACGATGTACTTCCTTATCTCAGAAAAGTAGTTGCAACATTTTAATCAAGAATATTAATCTTCTTCCTAAGTTCTATATTAGCTTCACAGGTCACCAGTTCCCTTCTTTGGTGCACCAGGGCCCTCCATCTCTCCCACTACCCCATCCCCTTCCCTCAAACATCTCCTTGAAAAAGATAAAAAGTAAAGGGAATAAAGAACCCTCCAATAATTATTCTTTTATGCTGTGAGAATGAAATATCTTGTGCATTTCCTCTCAAAGTAGGTGAACTCTCCATCAATGTTTGTAATGTTTGTTATTAACTCTCTCATATGCCTCATATGACTTGATTCTTTAATCGCCTAAAATTGTGCTACATTTGAAATCTTTGAGCTCGTAGTTATCTGTTTTTATGTTTCATCATATGCAGGTCATGATGAAAGACCAGTTTGCGAATTATGTTGTGCAGAAAGTGCTGGAAACTTGTGATGACCAGCAACTTGAATTGATTCTTAATCGAATAAAGGTTCACTTGAATGCTCTGAAGAAGTATACTTACGGGAAGCACATAGTTGCTCGTGTAGAGAAACTAGTTGCAGCTGGAGGTAATCTAATTGTTGCTGTTACCCTAATTTCGTCAATTCTTATTATGGTTCCTAGATGGAAATTTGTGTCATCTTAAATGGGAATAGAAGAATGGTAAAACTAAAAACAATTGGCATAATTTTATTGCAGAAAGGAGGATCAGTGTTCTTACGCTGCATCCAGCTGCATCAGTGGCATAGGAGAATGTACAGCTAACTGAGGAATAGTATGAGGCCTTCTTTCTTCCTTTCTTCCTTTCTTCCTTTCATGTCTAGATTGACGGCCCTGTCTATTTATTTAGGTGGACAGGAGCTGGATGAAAATAAATCTGTTGGTATGTACTTAAAACTGTAGATTGTTAGCTTGAGGTATGCTTAGAATCAAGGCTAGCTGAGGCTCAGATGGAAGCTGCTGATCCTTGCAGAGGAAAAAAAGTTAAAAAGTAGTACAAGTTTTAAAGATGTATAAAGAGAGAAGGTAGTATTCCCACATTTGAATGTGTCCTAACATACGGCCGTGTCGGCCTGTATTTAAAAGATTCTGAAATTTTCTTATGTATGGATCCTTCTAAGAAAAACAATAATTTGGAGGACCTTTTTTAGGTTTATCATGGCTGTGGTTCTTGTGATACGTCTGTTAATGTATTATTGTAGAAACTCACCATTTACCTCCATAACGTCACCAATATTTACTGCTGTGGCGTTTGGAACTGGTTTCACTGGGACCCAATTTTCTTTTTATCTAATCTGTGGTCCTGCGATTTCATCATCTTGTATAAGCATTGTTGTGGAGGTTGCATCGGAATACGGGCTAACGCCTAGAACTAGATCAGGTCTTGAACAAGGCGGATAGTAATTCATTCGCATTCCCAGCTTCATCTCCTTGTGCAATAGTTTCGGGCCATCCGTTTGCATTCCCATTCATAGAGATATATTGCCCAGAATCTTCTCGTTCACCCTGCAAATTTCTGTTTTGAGTACTCCTCTATTGGCTCCCTGTCAAGGAGAAAAAGAATTGGATTTCCGTTATAGTTGTTGACTAAGCAGATTACTAAGATGGTTCTGTCATAGTAGTTGTTGACATACTTGAAGCCTGGTATGGTCAACGGCCAGTACTTGATTGGGAATTTCAATGAGACTACAAGGTCGCAAGTCGCAACAATCAAGCAAGCTTTTGCTCCTTCGAGACTACATAGCCTTGGCCATATCCTTTAACATTTGTTGACGTTGCATCCTTCTTTTTGTCTTCCAGTGGAAGTTCAAAAAATGCTGCTACAGCTGTCTTCATTTTCTGTAGCACAACCTTGGGTACTCCAGTATTCGTGACCTGAAAAAGAAAAAAAGAACACACTCCTGGTCGTACGTTTATATGAAATAAGACACCGTCAGTTGAGGGAGGCACAATGGAGTTGGTTGCTACCTGAAAGAAGCCCCATTCCTTGCAGGCAAAATAAAGCTTTCTTCTCTCATCTTCTTCTCCATCCACAAGCAAGCATAAGTTTATCACTGGAATTTCAAATAAAGCTAGACACAATTCTGTATCCTGTGGTCTACGACTGAATTCTTGTACGTGACATTCAGGAACACACTCGATTAGATCCTCTGTGCCCACTTTCCAGTTCTTACCCTATGTTCGAGGATCTTATCCACGATCTGTTGTCTCATCCTGAAACACACAGAGCATCGTTTCCCACCCATCACGTCTACTGGCGCCCATGTTCAGGCCTATATACTGTTCAGTATCTTGGAATCGTTTCTTCTCCGTAGATGCCGTCAAGAAGGATTATGGAAATTTTCTTATCATGGTACCAAGCAAACGATATAACCGTTTTGATCTTCAGTTTTTGGTTTGCTTTGGCTTTTATTTCAGATTACAAGTTCAAACGCCAACCGAAATTCCTATTCCCAGAAAAGAAAGCTGATAAAAACAGTAACTTGGTGCAATTTCCTGATGGAAGTCTGTATCATTTTGCTACAAGACAGCCGGCAATCAAATTCTTATGAAATTGAGACGGCGAAAAGACTAGGAATGGCTTTCTATGCACCTAGTTCTTTTACACGGTGCTACAAGTCTTAAATCTTTTTGAGTTTTGGAGGTGATTAAATTGTCCTGGCGACTGCAAAATCTTGCATTCTCAACAGCCTGCTTTTGTAGATGATTCTCCCATTTTTGGCCTTTTTCATATTCATATCTCTAGATCAAATTCATATTTTCGCAAATATTCTGTCCACAACAAAATAAAACATTACTAGTTCGGGCCAAATAAGCAAAATGAAGCCATTTCCGCCACGGAATCACACAAAATGGCCCTGGAAAAAGAAAGATTCGAGATCCATGGTTATACTCTGTTTCGTTCAAGTTAAATTCAGAGGACAGAAACTGATAACATAAAGAGAAGCCCTACAAGTCTTAAGCCCCGAAGCTTCGTCGTACGCAAAACTGTAGGAATCGGGGCAAACTGCCTTAAACATTTGAGTAAAAGCAGTAGGCTTGCAACTTTCAGGACTTGAAAACTTCCCAGTACAGCAATATCTATCGGTCTTGGCAGCTAAACATGCACTCTTACAACCCACCACCTTCCCTCGTCGCTTGACAATTAATGAATAAGGGCAACAAGCATTCAAGTTGGTCTTGCATGCAGCAACTCCACACCCTGAACCACCACCAATAGGCACCATTGAAACTGGAATATTGAAACCATCAACCAAACTGACATCATAGTAATGTAAGGCAGATTTTGAAGTCCCAAATGTCATTTCTACTAATGTTGCAGGAGGCGTTCCACCAAGACCTCTGCAATGTAGAAGTCCTGCACAGCCTCCAGTTTGGCACGATCCTTTGCCAGTGTTCTTATCAAAGAAACAGGCTTGTCTTGCCCAAATTCTGCCCGACCATAGCTTGGGGACTTGAATGGTTGTTTGTTCACCACTACTGAGATGAAATCCTCCTTCGTTCGGAGTTAAATGACCTGCATTGCCTAGGATTCCTGGCCATATGCTCTCATTGCAGTTGTTTGCAATAATAAGTTGGGTTCCATCTGCAAGAAAAAAAGTCGAATCATTTGGGGGGATAAATTGCACATACGTGGGCTGAAGAGGAAAACAGGAACAGAACCTGTCATGAATGCAAAATTGCCGTGGAAGTAGAACAAAAACAAGAAGAGGAGATGCAAGTAAGTTGGCATTGCTTCTCAGTTTGCGATTGTTAACCTGGCAATTAAGTGCATCTTTATAGCACGGCACGTATTGAGAGAGTCTTCCTATTATTTGGCCATTAACAAAAACGGGAACGGTTATGTAGCTTAACAGTTGAGAAATTTTGGAAACTCAAAAGGTGGTATTCTGCAATATCCTCCTAATCCTTTCCTAAACCATGCAATATTACTCTCTGCAGTCTGCAGTCCAAAACTGCTTTTGTTTGTTCTGATAACTGTATCAGATGTTCCTTTTGCATTATCCTTTACTCAACATTCATTACGTTATGTATGGGATCCTTGTATGATGATATAAAGACTCTTCCATAAAATGGTCAATGCTATTTGGTTGAAGGTACTGACTCAAAGCACCAGTAACTGACCCTAACCCTAGCCCTTCTCAGTATCCCAGAAGACACTTCTTTCTTTGGTTGCTTCGGGTTGGAAAACAAATAAAACTGAAGGAAAGTTTGTAACTTTTTATATATTTTGAAAAAGATGGGTTAAAACCAAATTTGGGGGCGCACGGACAACTCGCGTTGTGAGTAAACCGTTTCAGGACTGGGTCCATGCCAGTGGCCTTCACGATCTGGGCTATGTAGGGTTCAAATATACGTGGCATCGTGGTCAGGTCAAAGCCCGACTGGATCGTGTGTTTGGCTCTTCAGATTGGCTCCAGGCGTTCCCTCATACGACGAACACACATCTACCTTTCTTGGGCTCGGACCATCGTCCCTTGTTTGTTCAATTTCACCCTCCTTTGCCTCGTCCCCCACGCGATATTCCCTTTCGCTTTCAGAATGCTTGGCTCTCTCACCCGGCTTTTGCGGCTGTAGTTGTAGCCCATTGGCTGCCGCCTACCGATACGATGAGTCAAGCTCTCACCCTCTTCTCCAAAGAGCTTATGCGATGGAACCTAAACGATTTTGGTAACATTTTTCAGAAAAAAAACGGCGACTAATGGCACAACTTGAGGGCATCCAGCGCACCATGACGGATGATAATTTAGACTCCCTCCTCGCTCTCGAGGCAAAACTGAGTGAGGATTTGCGCCAGGTTCTATGTGAAGAGAAATTATACTGGCATCAAAAAGCCCGGTGTGACTGGATCTCGTAAGGGGACCACAACACCAAATTCTACCATACCCTCACCCTGTCCTGGTGAAAGAAATTAATGGTGGCGAAGCTTTTGGATTCTAATGGGATCATCATTACCGATCCTGCCCAGCTTCAACAACTTGCCCGCTCTTACTTTGTCCAACTTTTTACCTCTGAGGCGGTGAACCCTCCCCCCTTTTCTATCACCGATGCTTTTCCGATTCTTCCCGCCGATCAACTCCAGGGCCTCTCTCAGCCCATTCATGCCGTTGAGGTCAAAGCTGTCGTTTTTGATATGAATCCCCATAAGGCTCTTGGGTTTGATGGTTTTAACGCTTTATTCTTCCAATCCCAGTGGGACACGATTGGGCCTTCGGTGGTGAATTTCATCATTCAGGTGTTTACTTAGGGTCATTGGGATGCAGCTTTAAACCATACCATTCTTGTTCTGATTCCCAAAACTCCTTCCCCGACTAATATGACTCATTTTCGTCCTATTAGCCTCTGCACTGTTCTTTATAAAGTCATTTCTAAAATCGTGATGAACCGCTTAAAACCCTTGATGTCGACCCTCGTGGCAGAAACCCAGTGTAGCTTTATCCCTAATCAGCATATCACGGACAATATTATTATAGCTCAGGAGGTCATTCATACCATGCGTAAGAAAAAGGGGAAGACAGGCTATCTTGCAATCAAGATGGACCTTGAGAAGGCCTACGACCCTCTCCGTTGGGAGTTTATCCTGAACACCTTGCAGGACATTGGACTGCTCGAGGAGTTGATTAAGGTTATCATGCAGTGTGTGACTTCTGTTACCATGCAAGTTGATTGGCAGGGTACTTTCACTTCCCCTTTCCACCCATCTCGGGGTATCAGACAAGGCGACCCACTTTCTCCTTACCTCTTTGTTTTGTGTATCGAACGGTTGGGACATAGCATCTCCCAGGCAATGGCCCTCGACGATTGGAAACCAATCAGGCTGAGTGTCACTGGCCCCCCGTCTCCCATCTATTTTTTGCCGATGATCTGATCCTCTTTGTTGAAGCTACGGACGCACAAGCACAGTTCATCAACCACACACTTGCGGCGTTCTGTACGACTTCTGGGCAGAAAGTTCAAGCTGACAAAACTAGGGTCCTTTTCTCTTAGAATGTTCCTCCCTCTACCGTGCGTAGACTTAGTCACCACCTCTGTTTTACTCGTACTAATAATCTCGGGCGATACTTGGGTGTTCCCCTGCTACATGAGCGTACCACGCGGCATACCTACTAGCATATTTTGGATACGACCCAACGGAAACTAGCTGGCTGGAAGGCTAAACATCTCTCCTTGGCAGGGAGAGTTACCCTCTCCCAATCAGTTCTCGCTACCCTTCCCCTCTATTCTATGCAAACTGTGCGACTCCCAAGGCAGCCTTGTGATGACCTGGAACATATCATGCGCCAATTTATTTGGGGGGCCACCACTGACATCGTCCTATGCACCTTTTTAAGTGGGACGATGTCTATACACCCAAACAAGTAGGGGGACTTGACCTCAAACTAGTTCGCATCTCTAATGATGCATTATTGGTCAAACTGGGCTGGGCTTTAGTTACTCAACCTGCCGCCCTTTGGGTGTGGCTTCTCAGCGCCAAGTATCGTCTATCTCTGGACCATCTTCCCCTCAGTATTGCTAGGCCCGGGGCTTCTGCTACATGGAGAGGTATTTCTGCTATTTGGTTTGTCCTGCGCCACGGTTTACAGTGGACTTTGGGGACGGGGCGGAAAATCTTCTTCTGGCTGGACAATTAGTTGGCTGATTGGGGACCTTTTGTAAACCTAGTTAGCTCGCCACTTCCCGACCATATGGTTTACGTCATTGTTTTAGATTATGTTATTGTCGAGGGTAACTGGCACTGGCAGCTGTTCCAACCTTACCTCCCCTCCGCGGTTTGCCTTGACCTAGCTGCTTCCCTCCCTCGTTAGGACGCTCCAGCTAAAGACACTTTTTGTTGGGGCCCTACGGCGAATGGGAAATTCACGACGGAGTCTGCTTATGATCTTCTTGCTGGTCACCTACCATCCGGTCCACACCGCCAGTGGGAGTCCATCTGGAAATGGGTTGGACCCCAACGCATTCGGGCCTTCCTGTGGTTACTATTTAAGCAAAAGCTTCTGACGAATCACCAGCGGGTAGTTCGATACCTCACGCTGGACAACACGTGCCCTTTTTTTCAGCACGAGGAGGCTATCCTACATGCTTTTCATGATTGTTGCCAGGTCAAAACCTTTTGGGGAATGTTTCCACCTGAAGTGATTACCCCCGATTTTTTTCAGTCTGACATAGAGTCCTAGGTGAATGCAAATCTTGCAATTCACCTTATTGTTCAACAATCTTCGTGGGCTACTATTTTTGGTGTAGCATGTTGGTTTCTTTGGAATTGGAGAAATCAGAGCCCCTTTGAGGAGGACTTCCAGAGGCCTAGTGATGGTCGTCATGCTGTTATGGATTATGTTCACTGGATCCAACGTGCATGCTCAGTGGAGTGGCGTGTTTTTCGGGGACTTGGGGGCTCAGTGGGCCCACAGAGCGGATAGTCCCTACCGCCAGCCGGCTAGGTCAAACTTAACACAGACGGTGCTTTTAAACCTAGTCCCCCCTTGCTACTGCCGGTGGTTTGATCAGAGACTGCCAGGGCCAGTGGCAACGTGGTTTCCTTCATTGGTTTCACCGTCGTTCCCCTCTTGAGGTAGGGGAGTCCTTTCAGGCCTGTAACTAGCTTGGGATCTCGGTTATCACTATCTTATCCTTGAAGTCGACTCTCTCAAGGTGATCAACATTCTTTCTACTTCTTGTTTCCCCAGTACTGATCAATCTGTTTTGGTGACAGGAATCTGGAGCCTACTATGGCCACCCTAGGAGGTGCAAATCCAGCATGTCTATCGTGATGGAAACCAGAGTGCTGATTGTTTGGCTGCCCTTGCAGTGTTTGCGAGTCCTGGATTTCATTTCCTTTCTGAGCCCCTGGCTTTCGTTTGGGCCCATATGCAGCGTGATTATCACGACTCTTTGTCTCAGCCGACCCTGTCTTAGTTAGGTGGGTCGTTTTTGTTTTATTTCCTTTCCTTTGTATGCCAAAAAAAAAGTAAACAGGGTATGGGTTTCCTAAGTTTGTTGGGAACTAGAAATGTGGTAGATTTATCTGATTCCTAGATATTAGATTCAGGAGCCACTAACTATGTTTGGAATTCTTTACAGGGGGTTCAGCAAAGGAAAAGACTACCTAAAAAATCAAGATAGCAGATGGATCCTATGTTTCAGTAGAATCAATAGAAGTAGTTATCTTGGACTTTCCTAGTGGTCATAGGTTATATTTAGAGGATGTTTATTCCATGCCAATGATTGTAAAGAACATGATTTTTGTTTTTTGTCTAATAAAATCTAGTTATTCCTTAAATTTTGAAAATGTTGTTTCAATATATGAGAATAAGGATTTTATTTATGATGCGATAATTAAACAAGGATTGTTTTTTTTATAGAACCTATGACAGGCTCACTAAACATCATATCAATCAGAAAAGACTTGACATATTAGTAAAGGATATGATCCATATGGGCTTGGATAATAATCAATTACCCACCTGTGAATCTTGTATTGAAGGAAAAATGACCAAGGCCTCATTTCATAATAAAGGAAACATATCTAAATTCACGTTGGACCTGGTACATGTAGATGTGTATGGGCCCATGAATGTACAAGCTAGAGGAGGTTATGGATATTTCATAACCTTTATAGATGACTACTCAAGACATGGCTATTTGTATTTGATGCATAAAAAGAGCGAATCTTTTGAAAAGTTCAAATAATTCAAAGCTAAAGCTGAAAAGCAGTTAGACAAGCCATTAAAACATCTTTAATCAAATCAAGGTGGTGAGTACTTATCTGGAGAGTTCTAGTAATATTTAATTGACAATTGAATTGTTTCCAATTTGTCAGCTCCTTGAACATCTCAATAGAATGGTGTAGCTGAGAGGAGAAATGGGGCTCTATTGGAAATGGTAAGATCAATGATGTCCTATGCTAGCCTTCTAGAATCATTCTAGGGATATGTCCTACAAATAGTAACATATCTTCTTAACTTTGCTCCATCCAAGTCGGTGCCTAAAACACCTAGGGAGTTGTGGACTAGTCGAGTGCCTTCATTACGACATTTAAGGACTTAGGGATGCCCAGCCCTTGTGCTAAGACTTGAATCCACAAAGATGGAACCAAGGACAGAAGTATGTTTGTTTGTGGGATATTCTAAGGGAACTCAAAGGTACTATTTTTACAATCCTTAGAATAGGAAGGTATTTGTGTCGACAAATACGACCTTCCTAGGGGAAGAGTTTGTGAGAAATCACAAAGTAAGAAGTGAAGTAGTATTAAAGGAGTTAGCTATTTCATCCAATTCAAGAGTTGATATGGATATAATAGAACAAGATGTCGAAATGGTTTCAAGGGTTGAACCAAAAGTGCAACCTGAACATCAAGTAATGCCTAGATGTAGTGGGAGGTTTGTGAGACAACCAAATAGATATCTAGGTCCAGGAGAAGGCTTTTTGGCCATCTTATACCAAGAAGGAACGGATCCCATTACATATACATAGGCTATTATTGATGTTGATGCAGAAAAATGGGTCAATGTGATGGAATCAGAAATAGATTCCATGAATGCCAATGAAGTCTAGATACTTGTAGATTTACCACCAGATGTAAAAGCCATAGGGTGTAAATGGATCTATAAAACAAAAATAGGACTAGATAGAAAGGTAGAGTCCTTTAAAGCTAGATTGGTAGCTAAGGGCTATGCTCAAAAAGAGGGTATAGACTATTAGGAGACTTTTTCTCCGGTTGCCATTCTTAAGTCCATTAGGACTCTTTTGGCCATAGCAGCCTATTTCGATTATGAAATATGACAAATGGATGTTAAGACTGCATTTCTTAATGAGGATCTTAAGGAGACCATTTATATGGCCCAACTAGAAGGATTCATTAAGCCAGGTAATGAACATAAGGTATGCAAGTTGCAAAGGTCCATTTATGGACTTAAGCAAGCATCTAAGTCTTGAAACATTAGGTTTGATAAGTCTATTAAAGCCTATGAGTTCATGCAAAACCTAGATGAGCCTTGCATCTATAAAAGGATATAAGATAGAAGGGTTATTTTTCTAATCCTGTATGTTGATGTCATTCTGCTCATTGGGAATGATGTGAGAATGTTATCTAGAGTTAATGGGATATACAAATTTCAATTTCCAATCAGATGTTCATTTAAGGAAATCAACTTCTGGTTCTATATTTGTTTTAGTAGGTGGAGCCATAGTCTAGAGGAGTATCAAGCAATCTTGTGTTGCTGATTCGACTACGGAGGTTGAGTATGTTGCTGCTTGTGAAGTAGCAAAAGAAGCAGTTCAGCTTCACAAGTTCCTAAATAATTTGGAGGTGGTTCCTGAGGCAGAAAAGGTGATTACACTTTATTATGATAATAGTAGGGCAGTGGCTAATTCTAAAGAACCTTGAAATCACAAAGCTGCGAAACACATTGAGTGAAAGTACCATCTCATAAGGGAGTTAATACAACGTGGAGAGGTGAATGTGGAAAAGATTCCCACAGAGCAAAACCTTGCTTATCTGTTCACAAAGACATTGTCTCAAAAGAGCTTCGAGAGTCACCTAAAAGGGATGGGAATGAGGGATATGTCATACTTGCTTTAGGGCAAGTGGGAGATTGTTTGAGTTATGTAAATATAGTGCCCTGGAAAGCAAGTGTATTTGCATGTAACTTAATTTTTTTCTAGTTATCATTTTGTAATGAAAATATTTATTATTAATGAAACAAAAAAGTTTAGTTTTTATATATATGACCATTATATATCTAGTAAAAAGGTACCAAGATTTTTTTGTAAAAAATATACATATACATAGAGATTTATGGGAAACATGTATATTATTAGAATCTAAATTAATTGATTCACAGTTGAATAATCAAGTTGGTCGCTTGATTATG
>JANITW010000236.1:26183619-26196405 GCA_027564335.1 Erythroxylum williamsii | reverse complement strand
AACAGTTACAAGTAATTAATTAAAATACTCATAAATTATACAACTTTTCATCTTCAAATTCCATAACCTCTTCATTTTCGTAACTCCTTCAGCCATTCATGAATCAAGTTTAACTTCCAACAGGGCCATGGGTTATCTTCGGGCACGTGTTATCAATCCAACCTTGGCAGCCTACCTTCTGACCTCTCCATTGGATTGTGACCTGTGCGGTGGTGTGGGTTCGGGTGCTCAACCTCCCTATCACGCGATACCATCGCCATATTCTTACTGCAGTTGGAAATTTGGTGGCTCACATAGTCCGAATTGACGTTGCGACGATGCTGAAATCGCAGGGCAAGTATGCTCGTTTGGCTATCGACGTTGACCTCGCTTCCCCGTTGCGCCACAGTGTTGAGCTAGATGGTGAAACTTTGTTATTGGCATATGAAGGCCTCCCACAACTTTGTTTTGTTTGTGGGAGGATCGAGCATATGGAGTCTGCCTGTCCTCATACCTCCCCTCCTCCACCGGCGTCTGGTTCCATTGCTGGCATCGTTTCGGTGCCCGAAGCCGCAGCTCCCTCTCCAGGCGCACCCGCAATGGCTCCTTCCTCTACTGGCTATGGTGAGTGGACGCGGGTCACTCGGAAAGGACCACACAACGCACAGGCTCGCAGAGGCGCTAATAATAGGGATCAGTCACGTCCACGTCAGGGAGGCTCACGGTTTGATGTCTTGGCGCGTCAGGAGAACATAGATGGACTGAATGCGGGCAAGTCTGTGGACCCACCTGCTCCCCAACCAGTCGGGACTTGGATTTTCTCGCCCAACACTGCCCGTGGGTCTAACAGCAGGCAGATTGCTCCCCCATTAGTGTTTAAAACCCCTGGGCTCAAGAACCCAGTGAAGCCCGCCCCTAGGGGCCCCTCTGCAGCCATCACTCGCCGGCCTAAAGGGGCCAGCTCTCAGGCTCCGGCCCCTACAGTGGCCTGTGATACGACTCCGGCGCATCTCCCCCTCCAGCCGTCAGCCCAACACAATAACCGGGCTATCGCCTTTTCCTCCCACACCGATATGGCGTGTGATCCCCATATCATAGCGGATCGACCACTTCCTCCCGACCCCGTCCTTTCTCGTATGGAGGGAGTAGAGGCCCCACCTGTCATACCCTCCTTGGTTGACCCAACCGAATCTGGGCCCGCCCTTGCAGATATAGCTACGAGTGACACGGAGACTCGAATGCCATTCCCGGTCGACAAGGCCAGTGAAGGGACCTCCACCGATGATAGTTCTTTGTCAGCTACTGTAAGAGGAATTATACTGGCATCAAAAAGCCCGGTGTGATTGGATCTCATAAGGTGACCGCAACACCAAATTCTACCATATCCTCACACTGTCCCAGTGAAAGAAATTGATGGTGCCGAAGCTTCTGGATTCTAATGGGATCCTCATTACCGATCCTGCCCAGCTTTGATAACTTGCCCGCTCTTACTTTGTCCACCTTTTTACCTCTGAGGCGGTGAACCCTCCCTCCTTTCCTATCACCGATGCTTTTCCGATTCTTCCCGCCGATCAACTCCAGGACCTCTCTCAGCCAATTCATGCCGTTGAGGTCAAAGCTGCAATTTTTGATATGAATCCCC
Organism: Erythroxylum williamsii; assembly: GCA_027564335.1. NCBI lineage: Eukaryota > Viridiplantae > Streptophyta > Magnoliopsida > Malpighiales > Erythroxylaceae > Erythroxylum > Erythroxylum williamsii. The sequence goes on along the minus strand of JANITW010000236.1, from coordinate 26,194,784 downwards.
ATAAGGCTCCTGGGTTTGATGGTTTTAACGCTTTATTTTTCCAGTCCCAGTGGGGCACAATTGGGCCTTCGGTGGTGAACTTCATCACTCAGGTGTTTACTCAGGGTCATTGGGATGCGGCTTTAAACCATACCATTCTTGTTCTAATTCCCAAAAATCCTTCCCCGACTACTATGGCTCATTTCCGTCCTATTAGCCTTTGCACTGTCCTTTATAAAGTCATTTCTAAAATTGTGGTGAACCACTTAAAACCTTTGATGTCGACTCTCATGGCCGAAACACAGTGTAGCTTTATCCCTAGTCGGCATATCACGGACAACATTATTATAGCTCAGGAGGTCATTCATACCATGCGTAAGAAAAAGGAGAAGACAGACTATCTTGCAATCAAGGTGGATCTTGAGAAAGCCTACGACCGTCTCCGTTGGGAGTTTATCCTGAGCACCTATCGGGACAATGGACTGCCCGAGGAGTTGATTAAGGTTATCATGCAGTGTGTGACCTCTGTTACCATGCAAGTTGATTGGCAGGGTACTTTGACTTCCCCTTTCCACCCCTCCCGGGGTATCTGACAAGGCGACCTGCTTTCGCCTTACCTCCTTTTTTTGTGTATAGAACAGCTGAGACATAGTATCTCCCAGGCAGCGGCCCTCGGCGATTGGAAACCGATTAGGCTGAGTGTCACTGGCCCCCCCATCTCCCATCTATTTTTCGCCGATGATCTTATCCTCTTTACTGAAGCTACGGACACACAAGCACAGTTCATCAACCACACTCTTGCGGCGTTCTGTACGACTTCTGGGCAGAAAGTTCATGCTGACAAAACTAGAGTCTTTTTTCTCTCAGAATGTTCCTCCCTCTACCGCGCGCAAACTTATTCACCTCCTCCGTTTTACTCGTACTAACAATCTCGGGCGATACTTGGGTGTTCCCCTGCTACATGAGCGTACCACGCGGAATACCTACCAGCATATTTTGGATACGGCCCAACGGAAACTGGCTGGTTGGAAGGCCCGACATCTCTCCTTGGCAGGGCGAGTTACCTTCGCCCAATCTGTTCTCGCTGCCCTTCCCCTCTATTATATGCAAACTGTGTGCCTCCCAAGACAGCTTTGTGACGACCTGGAACGTATCATGCGCCAATTTATTTGGGGGGCCACCGCTGACCATCATCCTATGCACCTTGTTAAGTGGGACGACGTCTGTACACCCAAACAAGGAGAGGGACTTGGCCTCAAACGTGTTCGCATCTCTAATGATGCACTCTTGGCCAAACTGGGCTGGGCTTTAGTTACTCAACCTGGCGCCTTATGGGTGCGGCTTCTAAGCGCCAAGTATCGCCTGTCTCTGGACCACCTTCCTGTCACTATTGCTAGGCCCGGCGCTTCTGCTACTTGGAGAGGTATTTCAGCTATTTGGTCTGTCCTGCGCCACGGTTTACAGTAGACTTTGGGGACGGGGCGGAAAATCTTCTTCTGGCTAGACAATTGGTTGGCTAACTGGGGACCCCTTGTCAACCTAGTTAGCTCGACACTTCCTGACCATATGCTCTACGCCACTGTTCTAGATTATGTTACTGTCAAGGGTAACTGGCACTGGCAGTTATTCCAATATTACCTCCCCTCCGCAGTTTGCCTTGACCTAGCTGCTTCCCTCCCTCGTCAGGACCCTCCAGCTGAGGACACTTTTTGTTGGGGGCCCACGGCGAATGGAAAATTCACGACGACGTCCGCCTATGATTTTATTGCTGGTCACCTTCCATCCGGTCCACACCGCCAGTGGGAGTCCATCTGGAAATGGGTTGGACCCCAACGCATCCGGGTTTTCCTGTGGTTACTGTTTAAGCAAAAGCTTATGACGAATCACCAGCGGGTAGTTCGGCACCTCACGCTGGACGACACGTGCCCTTTTTGTCAGTACGAGGAGACTGTCCTACATGCTTTTCGTGATTGTTCCCAAGTCAAAACCTTCTGGGGCACGTTTCCTTCTGAAGTGATTACCCCCGATTTTTTTTAGTCTGACGTAGAGTCTTGGGTGAACGCAAATCTTGCAACTCACCTTACTGTTCAACAATCCTCGTGGGCTACTATTTTTGGTGTAGCTTGCTGGTTCCTCTGGAGGTGGAGAAATCAGAGTCTCTTTGAGGAGGGCTTCCAGAGGCCTAGCAACGGTCATCATGGCGTTATGGATTATGTTCACTTAAACCTAGTCCCCCCTTGCTACTGCCGGGGGTTTGATCAGAGACTGCCAGGGCCAGTGGCAAGGTGGTTTCCTTCATCGGTTTCACCGATGTTCCCCTCTTGAGGCCGAACTTGGGGGCGTCCTTTCGGGCTTGCAACTAGCTTGGGACCTCGGTTATCGCTATCTTATCCTTGAAGTCGACTCTCTCGAGGTGATCAACATTCTCTCTACTTCTCGTTTCCCTGGTACTGATCAATCTGTTTTGGTGACAGGTATCCGAAGCCTACTACGGCTACCATGGGAGGTGCAGATCCAGCACGTCTATCATGATGGCAACCAGAGTGCTGATAATTTGGCTGCCCTAGCAACAATTGCGAGTCCTGGCTTTCATTTCTTTTCAGAGCCCCCGACTTTCGTCCGGGTCCACATACAGCGTGATTATCACGCCTCTTTGTCTCAGCCGACCCTGTCTTAGCTAGGAGGGTCTTTTTGCTTTATTTCATTTCCTTTCCTTTGTATGAAAAAAAAAGAAAAAAAAAGAAAAAGATGGGTTAAAAAAAGCACAACAGTGATTTTATTTATTTTAAATTATTAAAAACATTAGTAATTATAGAAAGAACCTGTCAAATTTTAACATAAAATATTAGATAATTAACTGTTATTTATTTTATTACAGTTTATTGCTTAATTTATCCTATTTTTAAAATATATAATACAAGATAGATGGCTTTATAATATTGCATAGTTATTTTTGAAACATATTTTGAAATAAGAAAAATTTTAAAATAAATAATTAGAATATCTAGCTAGTTTCTCATTGTTTAAAATTTGTTTAATTGGAAGATTTAGTAACTAATAATGATTAAAGTCAAAATGGATAAAGTTTATCTAATCCCTATTCAAACTCTTTCTTCAGTAGATCGACCTAAATCTCTAGTCTCGATTCCTCATTTTAACAATTCGTTTTGAACAAAAATAAAAACATAAAATAAATTTTTTTTCTTATATGTGACTTCTATTCTTGGGTCGTTATTGTTGTAATGATGAAGATAGACTTGAGGAATATTGATTTGTTAATTCAATTTACCTTGTTGAAGTTGGATAGTATGTTGTATACAAAGTAAAGTAATTTTTTTTTCAAGTTCTTTGCATATAGAGATCTTAATCGAACAATTAAGTTTGAGAGATTATGAATTCTTAGATTTTGAAATAAACAAAGACGTAGTTCATCTATGATTACAAAGGGTCTTGGACCTAAAACAGTGTTACTTCTTAAACCTGGACAATAATAAAGGAGATATCTTCTCGCTAAAATTAAAAGAGATATAAAATAAAAACTAACAAACACACAAAACTTTTATTAAACAGTTTGAGTATCTAAAATTTAAGTACATATATTTATTTGGAACTACGGCTTAAAAACACATAAAAAATGACATCTTTTTTTAAAATAATTTCAACAAACCGTAATCCCATAAAACCATAAAATGCTAAAATATCTACTACAAACTAACATACACAAAAATTAAGACAATTTTTGACTAATAAAACTAAAAAAACATTAATAAATTTTTGCATTATTTATAATACTCTCCATTAATGCATAGACTTTTAATACTAATCAAATGTCTAAAATACTCCAATGTTGAAGGAACTGCTCTTGTAAATATGTCAACCTGATGCTCATTGGTGTTGTAATAAGCTATTTGGATGCTTCCTTCTATTACCAACTCTTTAATAAAGTAACATAGACTTAGATAATCTTTGTTGTACCAAAGACAACACGAACTTGTTCTCTTCAAGTATCTCAACACTTTTTTAACTGTATCATAATGTATCTTGTTTAGATTGTGCGTAAATTTGGCTAAGGGACTCATGGCTGGTAAAATGTTAGGTTGAATGTTAGTGATTTATACCCATAAGAGTCTTTATAGCATTACATTCTTGCATTTAGATATTTTCAAGAAGATACTTCACATATTTATATTATAGATAAAAATTGCAGCACCACATTATTGCACTTGTAACCTTAACAAAAAACTCATTAACCCTATATCAGTCATATGGAATTCTTTAATCATAAGCTTCTTAAAATTAATAATCAAATAAACCTTATTACTTGTATAAAAAAATTATCAATATAAAGGAAAATTATTGTTACCTCACTAATTCTCTCAGTTTTTTCACACAAAGTTAGTTCCGTACATTTTTTTAGAAGTTATTTATAATAAAATTTCCATTAATACTCTCGTACTAGGCCTTGGTGCGTGCTGAACCTATATAGAGCTTTCTTTAATCAATATGTTTTCTTTTCTTGGCCTTGAATCTCATATCATATTGGTTGTTTTTATAAATATTTGTTATTTAAAAATTTAAAAATATGATTTCACATCAAAATATTACACATGTTATTTATAATAAACATCTATAGCCAAAACAATTAGAATAATGTCAAATCCAACTATCAGAGAAAAATTTTCTTCCAAATTGATATTTTTTTGTTACATGTATCCCCGTGGTACCAACCTTACTTTATACTTTTGAATCGGCCCATCAAGTTTTAACTTGAGCTTAGAGATCCATTTTAACCTAACATTATAATATTTTAGTAGATCTACTAGCTTTCATGTTTGATCTCTTTCTAATCCCTCTATTTCTACCATCCATAGTATCAAAACAAGCTTTTGAAATTACAACATCTTTGAATCAACGTGGCTCTTGAATTTAGGTAGCTTGATACCTTTTTGGCATTTGAATCTGGTAAAGGCATAACTTATTTGATAAAATTCTTATGTGTTCATTCAATTTTTTTATACCTCTATATATTTTATAGTATAAAAGAGGAACTCTTTAATTCATTATTGCATATATTAGAAGAAACATTTGGTATTAAAGTTGCATAGCCCCAGACAATGTGAACTTATTTTGCTATTGTGAATCCAACAATTCTTTCAATTCAGTGTTCAAAGGAATTTTCTTTAATGTTTGGAGCACTAAAATGAAGACTCTCTTCATCTTCTAAAATCATAAGGAGTTGGTAAAGAAATGCTACTATGATGTCAAAGTTTTAGCTGATATACTCAAAGATTTTAGGAAGAAAGTTGTTAAGGAGCTCTATTTCATATAACAAGTTACGAACGATGTTATTTATCCTTGATTTTCAGTTGCAAAAAAAAAGCATGGGATGAACTAAAAAATGGGTATCTAGGTACTTCAAAGATTTTTATATGCAAGCTTCAAACTCTATGTCAACATTTTGAAAGCTCTTTTATGAAAGACAACAATTGTATAGAGAGTCGCTTCAATGAGATGATACAAGTAGTAAATTAAATGAGAAATTGTGGTGAGTTAGTGATTAATCAAAAGGTTGAGAAAATTTTGAAGAGTTTGCTCTAGAAGCATGATTCAATAGTGGCAATAAATAAAGAGGCAAAATATTTGACTGATTTAATGGTGGATGAGCTATTTTTGTTCTTTGCAATCTTATGAAGAAAGGAGAAAATGTATCAAGAAAGCTATATTGAAAAGGCATTCCATACCAAGCTGAATTTTTACAAAGATAGAAACACATTCAAAGAGGAGGGTGATTAGATAGTTTTAACCTGATAATGCAACTGACAATATGTTAGATTGGAAAAAGAAAGCATGCCATATTTGAAGAAACAGTAGATTTTAAAACTTTTTAGAAATCTAAATTGCAGCAAAAGCAATATATCCAAATCATCATACCAATCTATACATGATATGGTATAAGGATAATAATAAACATAAACAAGATACAGATTATATTACCGACTCTTTCGCTACAGCTTTAATTCCTCGCAGCGCTATCCTGTCCTTGGCAATATATCCTCTCTTAAGTGATGTATCCTCTTTTCTTGTTATTGTTTCCACTTCTCGATATTAGATCCTCGACCAATTCGATCTACCACTTGTTCTTCTTGGACAACTTAGTTAATAAGATCATTTGGTGGGAAAGGAGAAGAAAACTTTGGAGGAGAATTTTCTTAGAAGAAATAAGACCAAGAATGAGACATTCTCATGCAGTTTTTGATTTTTTCATGCAAGATAGGAGAGAAAGTGATAAAAATGTAAGAACCCATTCTTACTCCCTCACACTTTCGGTTAACAAAAAAGGAAAGAAGAGTTTTCCAACCAATGCATCATTTCTTCATTTAATCAATCATAAATAAGCCATTAAATGAGACTCTTCTCAATTGTCTTTAAGATGACTATATGAAAAGTCTATTAACCTAAATGAGACCTATCAATTTCATTGTTGATGATGAAAGAAGGAAGATGGTCCATCCACTGTACATCTTTCTTCTTTAATTCAATGGACGCTAATAGGTTACATGCTATCATTAAAAGATAACCATTAAACTATTTAATGGTAAGTTTATAACTCCATTTAATGATGAAAAACAATAATAAAGATCATCTTTATTTAGCAATTTAATGTTAAATGTGCAGCTGCACATTCAGTCCTAATGAAAGACGAAATTGCACTTTACTTTCTTAAAACTTTTTTTTAATTTAATTAATCCAATTAATCAAATTAAACAAAGTCTAGCCCATTTCTAAATGTACATTTGGGCTTCTAATTAACCATTAATTAGTGCAAGCGCAATATTCAATTATGGGCTTCTAAAACCTCCATTTATATTTCTTACTTTGCTTGATAACCTTCCTTGAAGTCAAGTGGAGAATCTTATTGGACTAGATAATTCAAGCTCCAATAAGCTCATAATTAATTTAATCTCATTAGAATAAATTCTAGCTTATTAACTAAATATCATTACACTAAAGCCAATTAGTTGAATTCTTAAATTACTAAATATTATGAGGACACATGTTTCAAATAATATGTCTAATTCTAAACCCTATCATGAACCTTATTATAGCCATCCGCACAATAAAAGGGTAAAATTATTGTTTTACCCTTATGCTGTTTTTTCCTTCTAGATCTCCCGTTTTATTTTATATGGTGATTAACACACAAAATCTCATTTTGGTGATAAGGGTAGCTAGCCTATCAAACTATTGGTGACAGTTTAATCACCAAATCTCCTTAAAATATCTAGAAGTGATGATATCACTATAAACTCTTTATTTAAGTCAATGTTCCCTGATACATGTTTCAATTAATAATTTCAACATGCAGACACTGGATTAATACTCTATAAAAATCCATTATGATCATATCAAGAATTATAATGAAACATATATGAGTTCACCATTCATCAAGATTATGGTCCATAATAAGCGAATGCTTAAGTTGTATGTTTTAAGATTAAAGTAACGAAGTACTTTATTCTTTAAAACATACTTGATTCCAGATTCATTTAATAGCGCCATTATTGATAGTCAACTACTATCATGATATGAAACTCATCATTCCTTTGAAGTAAACTCCTTTACTTACATGGAGATAAATCGCTACACTACAATCTAAACTATAATCAAGCGACCAACTTGATTATTCAACTGTGAATCCATTATTTTATATTCTTATAATATACATGTTTTCAATACATCTATAAGTATATGTATATTGCTTACAAAAGAATCTCGTTACCTCATGGCTAGATATGTAATGCTTATAAAAACCAAACTCTTTTGTTTTATTAATAATAACTATTTTCATTACAAAACTATAACTGAAGAAGATTAAGTTACATATAAATACACTTACTTTTTAGGGCACTATATTTACATAACTCTAATAAAAATTCTTTTCTTGGAGTGTCAGAAGGTCGACATATATCAAGGTGTATAATTTTAAGGAGTTGAGTATTTCTTGTCATTATTTTCTTACTATGTTTGATTTAATTTCTCTTAATATAATCTACATTTATATTAAGATCAGCAAAATCTAAATTCAAAATAATTTTACTTTTTTCTAATTATTCTTTGTATATATGACACAAACATTTATGCCATAAGAAACTTGAATTACCGTTCATTATGCTACGTTGGCTCCAATGGTATGATAAACAAAAAAATAGGGATTTAAAAAATTAACATCAAGTTTAAATTTATATAAGTCATCCATAAAAATTCCAAAACCAATAATGGAATTATGTTTAAATAAATTGAAACAACCATCAACAAACTTAAAGGTGAACTTTCATCAAGTTTAGAAATAGAAATTATTTTTATAAAAATTGAAGGTACATAGAGAATTTGTATTAGATCTAGGTAATAACTAATATCTAATATTAGACAATAAGGCCTAATGCTTTCAATTGGGACCTTCTTACTACTTCCAACAAATAGAAAGTTCTTAGTTAGGTTTACAGTTTGGATTGTAAAGAATCCTTGCATCATATTATAAACATGAGTTGTAGCCAAAAAATTAAGCCATCAATTATTGAAAGGAGCTTCAGTTAAGTTTAGTTTAGACCATAAAGAAAGCCTTACATTTTAAACAATCTTTCTGATAGTGTCCTTTTTTCTTACAGAAATAAAAATTAGCTATCTTTTGTTCCTTCTTGTTAATATTAACATAAACCTATGTCACTTTAGTAGGCGCTTTCTTTTTAAGTTTCTTAGCCTTTGAATTGTGAATCTTTGTAGCTCCTTGACCCACAAAGTTAATTGAAAGTGCTTTTTAATTCTTTAACCTTGTTTCCTCCTGAGTAAGCATATTGGACAATTTTATAATATTCCACTTATCCTTTATAGTATTGTAGTTAATTTGAAAAGGTCAAAGTAATAAGTTCATAATGAACTACACTAAAGAGCCATAACTATCATATACAAGGTCTTTAAACTTCATGTTTGTAAGTTAGCCATTACTGTACCAACAAGAGACTTATCTACAAAATGGAAATGTTCTTCCACAAGTTTACACTACAAAAAAATTATAAATTATCGACAAAACAAATTTTGTACTAACTTAGCAACAGAAATTGAGTTTTCGTTATAATTTTGAGATGGAAAAAAACCTGTCAATAAAGGTAAAGGAAATTTATCCGCAAAATTTTACCGATAAAATTTGGCGATAGAATAGCGAAGGTCATCATAAAAATAAGCGACAATGTTAGTGGGAATAATAAGTTTCAAGGTTTACCAATGGAAGAAATGTCCATCGATAAAATTTAAAGTTAAATGACATCGTTTGAGTCTTCGACTTCAATGTTTTTAATCAAAGGAAACGACATCGTTTGGTTAACACTACCAAACGATGTCATTTTCCTTTGAACTTAAACCTACAGTCGAAGGCCTCCTGCCTCCCCTGCTTATTTTTTCAAAGGAAAACATGGTGCTTTACTTAATTTTTGTATATGATTTTAGTGATTGATGAGGAGACGATTAGCCAATCGTGTGCTAGGTACAACTGATTAAGTGACCCCCGTACCCTTGACGCTGGTACATGAAAGTCAAGTCACCATATTAACACTTTTCTATAGGACTCGCGGGTGATTTTATACTTAGGGTCTGGACACTGACGAGGTTATCACATAAGGTCATGAGGCTTTTGTCGATTGTAGTCCGGACTCACCACAGATGAAAGTTGAGCCAACATCGATAATCGGTGGGTGTACATATTAGTTTGGTCGATTAGTGGTATCACGCATGATTGTTTTGGCTTATTATGATATTTATTTTTTGACGAGATTTGATTTATACATCTGATGTTTTTATGCATTTGCATACTGGAACTAGAACTTATATTCGTTGGATGGTTGATTAATAGGCTGGGCCTATGTGGTTTCTAACCAATATATGATGAGACATAGGCTAGGCCTATGTGTTTTTATGTCATGTATATTTACTTCATAGATTATCTACACCGTCTTAGTATGATCAAATTCTATTTGTGTTACATGTTTTTCCTGCTCTCTAAGTACCTGGTGTACTCACCCCCTCTGCTTCCCAACTATGCAGATTAATTTAGTGACTTCAAAGCTCTAAGTGGATCGAGTGGTCTTTTGACATTTTCGAGGTTTTACCACATGTGGGTAGTTTCTTAGTTTTTGTTTTTGTTGTAAAGTTGCTCATGAACTGTTTTACTGTTTTTATTAGTTTGGTTGTGTTATGATTATATAAACTTAACTTTTGACTGTTTGTTGTTGTAAAAGACTTTATGTATAAACTTTCAATACTGTTGTTGAGATTGCCTTGAGTAGACTTTAAAGTCCTGAAGTTGTGGTTGGTTGTGAATATAGAAGTATGTTTGAAATTGTTTGCAAGTTTTGAAATTTTTAGAATACAATCGTTGTGTTGCCTGACTTTTTCAAAAAAATAAAATAATAAAAAGAAAAAAGATATTTAGTTAGCCTTGCATAGATGGATTAAGGATACCGACAGTGTCCTTAGCTTGGTTATACAATGGTTGTGATGGGCTCAATGTAGTATCGAGTCGTGACAATTATTCATAAATGTTCCTAATCATTGTTCTATTAAAATTGGACATTAATATAACGTAAAAAGACTAGCACACGCTTTCTTTTTCCTTATAAAAGAAGTATTCGATCTCATAAGTTAAAGTATAGAGACACTTAAACAAACGTGTGGGTGTTTGCTAAAGAACAAGTTCACTGAACAGACCTGATATAAGAAATTCATTTAGAACATTACTTGTATGTCTATGGAATTCTCATTGTATTGATTGTATAGGTGGTCCTTTGACTTGAGGTTATCAAAGTTATCTTGTATACAAGTTCACTGAACAGACCTGATATAAGAAATCCATTTAGAACATTACTTGTATGTCTATAGAATTCTCATTGTATTGATTGTATAGGTGATCCTTTGACTTGAGGTTATCAAAGTTATCTTGTATGAGGATTGCTATGTTTTGATACTACTTATGATTTATTTAATCATAGGTCGTTTAATCAGTTGTTATTAGATGTAGCATGAACTATATGGGGATAGTTGAAAGCTCAATATAGGATCCATCACCCTAAAATAATTAGGAAGAATGTTTCGTTATTCTCGATTAGTATTAATTCAAGAAATCCTTGGCCAAGGTG
>JANITW010000236.1:26153281-26168732 GCA_027564335.1 Erythroxylum williamsii | reverse complement strand
GATATATGTAATGAGTTGTGTAATTATGATAAATGTAGCTTAAATGAAGGGAATTGGATTGAATGGAGTGGTGAAATGTGTTATTGTTTGGAAGTATTTACTATATAACAAGATAGGAGCATGAATTACTATGATGAAGTCTTGAAAATGTGACTTGAAAGTCATGCACATTAGGTGTTTGATCAAATATCTAAATAAACTTGGCTTAGGAATTAAGGATTTGTGGTGATATACATTGAAAACGACATTCATGTTTATTTAGAGTAAACTTGAATTGTTGCTTAGATTAATGAATAATGGCCTAATGTGCTTGGATAAAAAAGTGCTTGATTATATTTTGAAATGAGTAAGTATTGGATTAAAGGTACTAAATGCCTTAGAAAATGCAAAAGAAAAGCTAATGTGAATAGTAAGAAAGTAACCATGTGAGAAGTTTAATGGTCAAATCCTATAACTTAAAAAGAGTGATATTGTGTTTTATACACTTATGTGATGGTGTATAAATATGTCGTATATGTTTGAGGAGTAAATAAATTGTATATTTTTTTGTATAAAGACTCCGAAGCTATGAATCAATGAGCTCATACCGAAGATTGTTGCAGTTAAGGGAGTATACACCTTCTTTGAGATCAGTTGGGGAAACTATATCTCTCAAATGAGATTAGAACATCTTAAGACATGCATGATGACTTAATGTGAATTTTGATCCTAGGTAATGCATAGTATAATTGAATCCCAATAAATGTTAGTATACTTGTGTATTTGATAAATGATATTGTTTCAAATAACTCTTCGCATTTGGAGTGCAACTGATGTTTTTATTATGTATTTTCAAAAGTGATATTGTTTTCAACAAACCTGTAGTTGAAGTGCAAAGAACAATTTTTTATTTTTCGAAACTACATTTTTAACAACTTTGCACTTGGATTTGTAAAAGATGACTTTTATTGCATGCAATAATGTTTGCGAATTTATATATGCATAATTGAGTCATATATGTTGCGTATATTTGTTCTCTTTTAGCTTAGAGCCATCACACGGTTTTATTTTATCAATTAGACCGATAAATAAAGGCATGGTGTGTTACTTAATTTTTGTACCTAATTTTTGTGATTGGTGAGGAAATGATTGGCCAATCATGTGTTGGGCACAACATATTAAGCAAACCGCGTACCCTTGATGTTGGTACATAAAAATCAAGTCCCCGTATCGACATCTTTCTATGGGAATTGTAGGTGATTCCACACCTAGGATCTAGACACCAATGATGTCATCACCTAGGGTCATAACGCTCTTATCGATTGTAGTTCGGACTCATCACGGATGAAAATCGAGCCAACACTGAAAATCGATAGGTGTGCACATTAATTTAGCTTACTAGTGGTGACACACACGATTGTTTTAGCTTATTCTAATATTTGTTTTCTGACAAGATTTGATTTATAAATGTTATGGTTTTCTTCTTATGTGTACTGGAACATATGTTCACCCGATAAGTGATTAATAACCTAGGTCTATATAGTTCCTAACCAATATACGTTGAGTCATAGGCTAGGCCTATGTATTTATATGTAATATATGTTCACCTCATAGGTTATTTATACCGTCTTGATATGTACGGAGTTCTATTTGTGATTTATGTTTTTCTCGCTCACCGAGTACATAATGTACTCACTCCCTCAGCCTTCCAACCATGCAGGTTGATTTAGTGAACTTAAAGCTCGAAGTGGATCGTGCGGTCTTTTGATATTTTTGGGATATTACCGCATGTGAGTAGTTTCTGTTTTGTACTTTAGTTGCATAGTAGTTCATAAACTATTTTATTATTTTTATTATATTAGTTATGTTGATATGCTTTATGACTTTATAACCTGACTGTTTGGTAGTTTGTAAAAGATTTTATATGTGAACTTTTGGTACTGTTGCTGAGATTGCTTTTGAGTGGACTTAAAGTCCTGAAGTTTTGGTAAAATTTTGTATGTGAATATAGAAGTGTGTTTAAAATTATTTGTAGGTATTTGATTGAATTTTTAGATTTTTAAAATACAATCATTGTGTTGTCTAAATTTTTTTCAACAAAAAAAGGGAGAGATTTTCAGTTAGCCTTGCATAGTTGGATTAAGGATACTTACAACTCAATTATGCAACGGTTGTTAAAGACGCGATGTAATACCGGATCATGATATTGGGTTCATTAAGACCAATTTTTAATTATAATTAGATATAGGCTTTATTTATAGTTTAGTGTTAATTGTATTAGAAAGAAAACTTACTCTTTCTTTTTAAAAGGGAAAGACTCAAGCGAGCTAGCACTCATATCAATTCCTCTTAATTGTTGAGTTCTTTTTTCTTCTTTTCTTTTGAGACTAGAATAGTTGTTTACTAAGTGTTATATGTTTTATGATAGTTATATCTTATAAGAATTCTAAACATGTGATTTCATTAATAATGTAAACTGAGTTTATAACTCCTTTTGAGGCTTAAGGCTAGAGTACATGCTAAGTAATTGATGAACTTCATTGAAAGAATAGTTTATGTAATTTTTAGGCCGATCAAATTTCACTATGATAACTTATTTGTCGTATTTTTTTACTAATAATATAAAGAGAATAGTTGGTACCATGTATGTTGAGTTTAAGCACTTTAAACTTAGAGGATGAGTCATTGTTGTTGTTTTTGTTGTTTTTGATGATGATGATTATGATGAGTTTATGAGTACATTATCACTGTAGACATAGCAGTTGACTCATGGCTAAGAGACTTAAACCCGTAGATTTTCATAAACATAGAGGCAACGTGTGTATTACGTTAGTCTTTTAATGTTCTAACTTAGTGAGAGTTTGTAATCGTTACGTTACATCTATTATAGTGCCTGAGATGAATACAGTTACAGTACTTATTTATTGTATTGTGATGTTTGAAACTTATGTAGGTGGTTATCTTTTGGAATATGATTCTTTGTTTTTTTTATCTTAAGATATAATTATGATTTCCTTATGGAAGTAGACAGATTTTTTTCATGATTAATCTTTACGGTTAATAGCTCTTTATAGAATAGGTCATATTTTAATAATTAATTTTTTTGGTGAGGTTGATAGTCTTTTTAAAGGTGGATGGCAATTGGTTGGGCCAAAGTGTATGAGTTTGGGCTTAATTGAAGCCTAATTGAGCCTAAGATACACAGCCCAAATTTGAGTTCGATCAGGCTTAGGTGACCTGAAGCCCTTATCAAGTCCAATGCTAGCCTTTTTTTTAAAAAAATTAAAATTTTAAAAATTACAGTTTTTTAAAAATTTTTGACTGCAAGTTAATTTGAATCCAAGAATGATGTGATTATGCATTATGTATGACTTTATGTGTCACGGAAACAGGTCACACTGAATAGTAATACACTTGAGAAGTCAGCTAGTAAATTGTTTACATTGTGATTATGGGAACCGTATATTGATTATAGCGTATTAACTACTATGGTTTAGTATGGATGGTTTTGTTGAATTGAGCTTTTTATACTGAAATGTTTTAAAATTTTGTGTAAATTTATTATTTAACTCATATAAATCATTTTGAAAATGCTTTTAATTATATTTAATTGGGACAAATTAGAATTTTTATGGATAAAATACTACTAACTATTCTTTTGTTTTAGAATTAGGTCAGTAGACCTATAAATTTATGATTATGTTTGTGATTCTGTTTTGACCTTGTTGTGGTCGACAAGTCTATTGAGAGTGATCAGTTGGCTAGAGCGATTATAATATTTGTAATATCAGTAAGGGATATTTTAAAAACATTATTATGTAAACTTTCAGAAACAAAAAAGAAAGTGATTTTATATACTTTCAGGTAATAGAAAAAATATCTTATAATCCAGATATTAGTGATAACCTATTTTGTTTTTGAAATTGTATAATTAAGGTGCTTAATGGTAATCCACCATGCAATTACATTTCGTGTATAACGTATTTGCTATTACATTTTCGTGTGCAATGCATTTCCCAGGAAATTAAATGACGAAGAACATTTCATGAAACTCACTCCGTACTTTTAAGCAGTTTGATCTTTGTTCAAGTAATACAAAGCTATCGCCCCTACAGACAAAACATTTCAAAATTGCAATGAACGGGACGGGAAAATATGAACATTAACTAGTCCCATCTGCTTATTCACTTTTTGCAACACATTCAACTTTGCAGTTGGAAAGATTTAAGCATCCTGTCATGCCATGACCATAAACCCTCTACAAGCATGGTTACCTTGCCAGAGGCTTCGATGCTTTACCATTACAATTTCCTGATCTGCCCATCATAATCGGCGAATTGCTCCAATAATGTTGGTAACGAACAACAAACAGTCGGAGCCAATCTGCAGTTTGCCCCCATTAAGAAACCGCCACAATGATAATCACTCAGCAGCATTTTAATTTTCAGGCAGGACTAAAGCATCCAAATTTGCAAGCTAACCCAACGGAACTTCCATATTTCTAAATTCTACAATAGATGCTTACACTGCTTGCCTGCTCGGTTTTACATAATTGCCAAATGATACAATTACATATTCCCCTAGTTGAAGGCATCATCCAACTGCCACCAACATAAAAATGTCCTGGGACTCTTGAATCCTGCAGGACCTTACCAATTATCCATAGTGACTGCACATTAGACATTATCAATTACAGTAGACTGTTCATCTTCCTCAGGATTTGAAGCCAAGTTTCAAAATGAGGGTATTTGGAAGGGAAAGTAACATCTTCAAAAACCTCAAGCCAAAACAGGTTTCTACTTTAAAGGTCGTCCTCTAAATTATCTTCGCCGCCTCACCGGTGATTTGGATCTAGACCTCCTTCCCCTGTGCAAATTGGCATTAGTCAGCAACTCAAAGACCATCACAGGTTAAAATCTCATTGGCCTTTCACCTGTGTAGCATATGATCTCTATGTCTTAAACATTAAGACAATCTTAATCTTATAGACAGCAGGGCAACATACCTCGAGGGCTCAAGAGAAGAATAGGGAGAATGCCTGCGCTGAGAATGCTTGCTATGAGGTGACCGCGAAACTTGTCTAGAAATGAACACCCATCATACTTGATTTGTGAGTTTAACTTACACAATTCAATAGAGAAATGCTTAGCCTTAGTCTAGATTCAAATTTGATGAGAATTGCTCTGTCAGCAAAAGCTTATCTGCTGTCAAAGACATAACAAGAGATGTACATAGCAGACCCCAAGTTTTATGACTAAAAGGAGAGCATGTATACAGCCTTGTTAAGTGGAGCTGATCCTTAAACATGACTTCTTTAATCTTGCTAATGTGATGTTAATCTTCATTAATCAGAATTTTATCTACATGAGTTCACCTCAACTGAATTAGAAGTCTAATAGTCCACAAAGCAGGGTAAAAATGTAAAAGATGGGCCAAGATGATGGGTCACCCAAAAACATAGAGTTCTAACATCATAGTCGTAAATATCTTGCTCATATTAGCTCTTCCAGAATTGTAGAACCATATAAAACAAAAAACAGGCAGACAAATCTTCATGTAATATATTATTCTTTACATGGTTAAAGAATTTTCGGAAAAAAATGAAATGAAACACGGACCCAATAAAACTCTTCTGCTGGAAAAGATAAGGAAAAGGAGGTTTGTACTCTAGATGCTGCAACTTATAACCTGGTCAAGATACCTCTTGGCCGTCATCTCTGTCCAACATTACCATCCCAATGATTTAAACTTTAAACTATGGATTTCAACTTCCAAATCCTAAGTTCAAGCCTTAGAAAAATTGGGGTGAAAATTCATGAAAATGAGAGAGTGCTAGCCCACTGATCATGTAAATAGGCCCCATAAAAGGACAAGGAAATGAAACAACATTTGAAATATGGTGAGAATTAATTAGTCAATTAAACATGAGCAAACAAACAACCACTGCCAAACAGGCAAATAAAAAGCATTCATATCCCTCTTTGAAATACCTACTGAAAAAATGTCTAAAAGCTGAAAGACGAACTCAAATGAACATATTTGTATCACAATGGGTTTCCACAGATGGCAACTAAAAAATGAACTTCTTAGTAAGGTGAATTCTCAAATCACCATCATTCGATACACTGATTTTATATTTATTAAAGCATATGGATGACTTGTCACAGGTAGTTCAAGCACACTAGTAAAACTTCAGGACATTAATCTGCTCAGGAACTAAAGATTGCAAAAGAAAAAAAGCAATGCCACAAAATGCAAAGACTTGTATACCTTCTCCTAGACCTAACAGGAGATGGCGATGACTCCCGCCTCCTTAAATATGTTTTCCTGCAGAACAGTAGCAAAATATGAGTAGCCAAGCATATACCACAACAAGAATCAGGAAATGACAAAATCTAAAGGGTGAACCTCTTAGAATCATCTGATGATCCATCATTTGACCCATTATCCTTACTGTTTCCACCCCTACTGTCAATTGATGAGGAGCGTTGTCTTTTATGTCTGCTCAAGTCACTTGTACTTTTTGGCCTTGGCCTGTCTTCCCCCTTGTCCTTTGCTTGTTCTCTTTTTCCACTGGTATCTACCTTTGAACTAGTTCTCTGAAATTTCTCTTTCTTATCCTCTTTGACATCCAGATGGGAGGATCTTTTCCTTGAGTCAGATTGTTTAGCTTTTTCACCATTTTTATCATCTTGCTCTTTTCTATGCCTTGAACCATTACGGTCATCTGCCTTTTCCCTTCTTAGATGTTTTTCATCTAACCTCTTATGATAATCATCACCCCTTTCATCTACCCTGCTCCTGTGTTCTGCATCCTTTAAAGAGGCTTTTGCAGAATGACTCCTATTTTCAAGTTGAATATTTTGGTCTGTTTTCATATTCGAATCCCTGATGAGAGAAACATCTACTTTTGACTTTTTCGCAACGACATTGTCTCCATGCTGTTCAGATTGCATTAGGACATTTCCCTCAAAAGTAACTTTTGATTCAACCTTATTAATGTCGTCAAGTGTTTTGCCACCATCAAGGTCATTATCAGCACCAGTGGTTCCAGAGAACCCCTTGCCAGAATATGCACATTCAGTCATCTCACTGACATTAGATTTCACCTCTTTCTTTGATTCAATCAAATTAGTTTGGCTCAGAACAGTATCAGAAGGATTTTGTCCCCTGTTATTACTTCCAAGTTCAAGTTCTGAACTTCCATGTGCATTGTACATATGTTTTGGCACGCTTGACTGCTCAACCGTATCATTTTGCCTAGAGTTTATGACGCCAGAACTCTGGATTTCATCGTCATCATCTTCATCAGAGGCATAATTAACAAGACCCAACACATTTCCAGGGGCGCTGGAACTGGATTTCTCACTGACATCTTCAGTCTCAGACTCGTTTTCTTTAATTGGAATTAATATCTTTGCAGAAGCCTTGGAAGATGGCACTGCCCGGGGAGTTGTTGGTGCCTTATGATTTGAAGACAATTCCACTGCAAAACCAGAAACAGTTGTTACTATGTCAAAATCATACAAGTAACAAAATGGAGTTAGCCAACTGCAGAGTTGGATCAAATACGGACAGCAGAAGGAAAGACTAAGTTATTACTTTCATGTGGCAGATTATCTTCATTGAGGACTTTCGTCGCAATTTCATCAAACAGTTCCTCCGTAACCTAATCAGTAACATTGAAGTCAGAAAAACTATCTTAAAAAATTATCAAAAGCAATTAGGAATCACATGATTTTCAAGAGCTGTGACCTTTAAAAGAACTTCAGTTAAAACACGTTTTATTTCATGGTTGATGGCTGCAGTTCTAGCCACTTCAGCATCATCCTGTTAATGGCCAAGAGGGAAAGATAATAAAACAGTCCATCAGTCAATTCTCAAGGCCATAAAGAAAGCATTAACAAAAAATGTTAAGAAGGAATTGCTATTCACTGGGGGAAAGTATGCTAGGTAAAAAATATAAGCAAGTTTAGAAGTGCACAGTTCAGAATTCAATAGAACCTCATCATCATCCTCTTCCTCAGTTGACTTAGAAGAATCAATGCTTTTGCTATCTGCATGATCAACCTTCTCAATAGATTTATCAATCACTTCTTCATCAACTGATTGTGTTTGCTCCTTAGGATGCTCCAGAGAAGTCCTTGTAATGACAGATGCATTCTTAATTATTTCTTCCTTAAGCCAATTAGGAACAGACGCCTGGGCAATTTACAAGTCAATTAGTCAACATTACTTGTTTTAATTCATTAGAAACACAATAATATACTACCCACCTTCTTAGGACGTTCAGACATGTTGGAAGTCCCAAAAGCATCAATAGGGAAGGCTGAGGGGAGAAGTGTAGCTTCTGCACCGATTCCATAAGGTGCACCAGCAGTTGGAATTGTTGGCTGAAAACTAGATCCAGGAAAGCCTCCAAATGGTGGTGCAGGTGGTCCAGCAGAATGTATGGCCATTGACGGATCATGCTAAAATACAAAATAAAATTAGGCTTTTGGTCCAAAGCCGTCTAAAATGAGCAGAAAACCAAACAGTACCTGAGTCCCTGATGGAAGACCTGGAGGAATAGGAGCATAAAGTGCACCTGTCGGAACAACTGGAGTCCAGGAATTGATGGAAGGTACTGGTGCAACAGGACTAATGCTCTTTATAGTTCCTGCTGAATCATAATTCACAGCATAAGTGAATTACATCATAAATCATTATCACAGATAAAAGTAAGTCCAACATATAAAATGTTGATAATTTAAGGTCAGCCAAGAAATCAGCGCCCTGGCTGCTCTATGCAAAGTTCTGTTTGGTGAAATTGATCTACCAGTAGCAGGCAGTGAAGATTGAACAGGATATTGCCCTTCTAGAACCGAGGAAATAGGCAACGGTGATGAATTATACATCCGCTCGTTATGATCTGCAGTCTCTTCATTACCTGCCATTTAGAAAATTGACCAAACTGAATACTTTATGATATATAAGCCTTTTAGGAACTTGGATCTGATTATCATGTGCATAATTTTAGTGCAGATAATGGTAATTAATGGTGCATTTGTTCTATGATCACAGTAGATTTCATATATTAATTAAGTCAGCGACAACTTGAACGATGGAAAGAAAAAGACTGAGACAGCTTGCAAATGACATATATACCACCAAGGTCTGTGACTGAATACCTCATATATTCAACACAAATGGTAGATCTAGAAGGCCTCATAATGGTTATTTCTAAAATAGAACTAAAGAATACTAAAAAGAACATGTCTTGTTCCAAATCAACAGTTCTTCAATACAATCTTCACATGCATTTACACTATACTAAATGAATTATTACCTGTAACAGAAGAATAACTAGAAGGTACCTCCTGCTGATGAACAGATGGACTTGTAGTAGGAGCGGCAGCTGAAATTCCACCTCCAATGTTGTAAGCTAGATGCCCATCAGAAACATAAGATGATTGTCCAGAGTTGAAAGACGCAGTCTCCTGTGCATAAACTAGTGGTGGCGGTTGTGCTGCTGCTGAAACTGGAAACTGTTGATAGCCAGATGCATTAAATTGCTGTTGCTGAAAATCATGATAATGAGACTCCAACGGTTGAGAATACTGATCTTGATACTGCACATGGTGATCCTCCATAGAACCTTTTTTCAAAGCTGCCCACGCTCTTGCCCGAGCAGCCCAATCTTCCACATTGTTATTGGCTGATAATATTATAACACCCATTGCCATTATTAAAAAGAGAGAGATAGATCTGCTCTCTCAATAAAAATAAGATAAAAATGACGCATTCAAAATTTTCCAATGCAACTTAATGATTAATGCCAATATAAAAGCCTATGCTAAGTCTTCTAACTTCAGCGACCTTTAAGAAAATTGACAGCATATTTCCCAAAGTTAAATGGTAAGAAGAAAAAGTTTACACATTAAATTCATAATAACTTATACAAAAAGAAGTTTGAAGAAACTAAAACAAAAAGTTAAGCAAATGAAGTAACCAGAGAAATCCCAGGATTGTTGCTGGCCCCAACTTGGATTCCCCCATTCCTACAATTAATTGAACATACATGTAAGTAATTAGCAAATCCAATCAAAGACAAAAAGGAAGACATCATCAAAATTAAAGGACTGAAATTTTGCAGTAAAGTCAACAGAGTATACTCGAGACCCTAAATTTAAATCTCATATATAATAGAAACAACAAAACATTGAGTTACCTGATTGGCCGGAGGGTAAGGAGGAGGATGGACTTGCGAGAGAGCCGGAGGCGGAGGTGGAGGCTGAGGATGAGGAGGAGCGAACTGATGGTTTTGCGGAGGGTAAGAATGAGGCTGCGGCAGCGAAGGAAACCCGGAGGGATGAGGAAGAGCGACGTGGTCGGAATGAGAAGGCGGAGGTGGAGGCGGAGGCGCCCAATGTTGCGGCGGAGGTGGAGAGGGAGGAGGGTGGTAGTGGAATTGGTTGGAGTACCAAGGAGCTTGAGGAGGAGGAGGAGGAGGAGGAAGAGATGGTCTTTGGTGGTGGTAGTGGAGGGGATCCGCCGCTGGTTGCGGCAGCGGAGGGGGTGGTGGTTGCGGTGGTCGCATGTACCTGTTCGGATGCTGCTGTTGTTGGTAGTCCATTTTGTTGTTTGGAGTGATTTTAGGTTTTGTGGGTTTTTTGATTCTTCGTTGTTTGCTTTGGCGTATTTTATTATGTTACCCAAAAGAAGAACAAATTTGGTTCAGAATATTATTTATATTTCATTTTCTTTTCAGGAACATTTAATTAATGATTTTATTTTTAACTCGGAGAATTGATTTTGACAATATGTAACATTTCATTTCACCTTCTTCGATTTTGAATATGATTTCATAATATAAAAAATTTACTTAAAAAAAAGGAGATTAATGAATTATGAGACAGTATTGTTGGTGGACTGATCTTGTACAGTATTGATGGTGGACTGATCTTGTATTAATCATAATTTACTAATCAATTTATTCTAAAGTTTATTAGATTGTAAAAAGTCCTTAATAATATTATACCTATATTTAGTTGAGTTTATACGAGTAAAGTTTTTGTTAATAGAGCTTTTTTTTCTGTAAATCTTTTCTGAACAGAACTTTTCTAAGAAACCAGTCGAGTGTTTGGTTGTTATTTTAAAAATAACTTTTTTGAAAGAGCTTCATACAGTAAACTATTTAGCAACATAAAAATAAACAATACTTTTGGTTTTAACTATATTTTATTTTGTAATAAAAACTATTTATACATATAAATATTATTTAAAATATATTAAACAATATGCAAAGCACAATATATTAATTATTATATAATTTTAAACACTATGAAACATAAATAAAAATATATCTAACCAAATCTTTTATATGGATTATAATATAAGCAAAATTAATATCAACAATAAATATTAAAACATATAAAAAGTCAAATAATATTATATAAATCTCAAAATAAACGTGAAGATGTGTTTGTGGGTATCGTGAGAATTATGTGTAAAAACATAAGGGTAAAGGGGAATAAAAAATAGGTTCTTTAATTTATCTGAAAAATCTACCTAAAAAGTATTGTTTTTAAAAAAGCTTCAAGTTAGAGCTTCTCAAAAAACTGTATTTTAGTTTCCAAAAAATTTATTTATATGAAAAAAGTTCTTTTGAATTTTACAAACAAATACTCAATTTTTTTAAAAACAACTTTTACAGTGAAAAAAAGTGCTTAATCACTCTCTAAAAGCTCCCAATCACTTTCACTAGGAACACCTTTATTATTTTTATTCTCACCTCTGCTATTCTTCTTCTTATAAAGGTCTTCAATATACTTAGAATCTTGACTCTTCAATAAATCAAATGCTTTCTGAAATTTCAAAGTTAACTCTAACATTAAATAAGTAGAATCCTATCTTGTTTCAACATCTACACAAACAATACTTTTGCTATCTATTTCCTTTTTTTCTATACAAGACTTGAACTTTTCCATTCTAACAGGAGAAGACCGGACATATTTCACTGCATTGCGAATCCTAGTGATTGAATAATCCAATTCTGACAGCCCCTCTTTCACAATTAAACCTAAGATGTGTGCAGCACATCTCATTTGTGTGAACTCACCTTTCAATACATCACCCTTCCAACTATTAATTCTTTTTCTCAAGTATTAAATAGCTACATCATTTGAACTTGCATTATCCACAGTTATAGTGAATACTTTTTCAATATCCCAACTAACCAAACAAGTCTCAACAACCCTACCAATTATATTACCTGAATGACCAAAAATTGGGCAAAAGTTTATAATTCTTTTGCATAATTTCCAATCATCATCAATAAAATGTGCTATGAGACATATATAACTGAGATTTTGATATGATTTCCAAGTGTTTGTAGTAAGACAAACCCTCAAAGGCAATTTCTTAAAAAACTCCTTTATCTTCTTTCTCTCTTCTAAGTAAAGTGCATAACAATCTCTAGTCACTATAGTGCGAGAAAGAACTTTAAATTTTGGTTGGATATCTGCGCAAAAATCACGAAACCCTTCTTGCTCTACATGATGAAAAGGTAACTCATCAACAATAATCATTCTAGCAAGTGCCTTCCTACATCTTTCTTGATCAAACATCCATGTTATTACTCTACGTGATGTGCCATCTTCATTTTCACTTTTTCTGCTATTGATCCTTCTATAGTTTTTTGTCCACTTTTGGTTTCCGTTTACTTGTTATATGGATACTTAACACATCTATTCAAGTGATTAATTAGGTTGGTAGTCATTATTCTTTTTACAAGCAATAGATTTTTTATAGTAATGACATACACCAACCTTATCGTTAGCTTCACCTAACTTGACATAGTGTTCCAAAACTCAAGGTCGTTTCTTGTTTGAAGAGGTGGTAGGAGATTTAGAGAGATTTGATACATTAGAATCAAGTGTTTGGGGATTACCAGAAGTTGTTATAGAAGCTATGTTAACACCACCAATGCTCTGAGAAGTGAGAAGTATCTCCATTAGTTTCGTTCCATGAGTCAATGATGGGGCATTGCTAGTGTAGTCCATGGAGGTTGACATCTGATCAAAAAATAAAAAAAAATTAAAGCTTTTGTAGTTGTAAATTTCATGAACAATAAAAAAGAATAATT
The DNA here is from genome assembly GCA_027564335.1 of Erythroxylum williamsii. Classification (NCBI taxonomy): domain Eukaryota; kingdom Viridiplantae; phylum Streptophyta; class Magnoliopsida; order Malpighiales; family Erythroxylaceae; genus Erythroxylum; species Erythroxylum williamsii. The sequence goes on along the minus strand of JANITW010000236.1, from coordinate 26,155,627 downwards.
TGGGATATTGAAAAGAAAAGGTTCTACATGTAAGAATCAATATCCATACCTTAGGCGGAACCACCTACAATTGCCTCAAGTTAGTTTGGATGGGTTTGGTAAGTTCTTTTATGAAGTAATTGCGTGTCTCAGGCATTATCTGTCAAATCAAACATGAGCACCTGCAAATATTAAGCGATTAACTTACAGAAAGCCAAACCTGCTTTAATTGAATCTTAAATTTAATCATTCAAAGAAAATTGGACCAATGGGCATTGATAAACCTAACTCAGAAAATTTTTAACAAAAGCATTAATTATTTGGAATTAATCACAAACATAAGATGCATATATGAACAACCTCAGGATTCCCTATGCATAAAAAAAGAAAAAAAGCCTTTTAGGAATCCAGTGCATAAAAAGTTGAGACAATAAACATCTTATATTAAATAGGCACCTTACTAGACTCAACAAAGCATATAGTATTATGACCTTCAAGTCATCTAAACCTTCAGGCCACAAGCATACAAGAAAACTACATATTTTTTTACTACAACTCAACCTATTATAGAATATCCCTTTCGACGATGGAAAAGACAACTCAAAAGATAACAGCCAAAGGCTCAATAGATAGACATCAAAGTGTTTTCTATACTGTTTTGTAAGGATATATATGTATATAGTCACTTGGACATAACTTTTAAGTTCAACACAGTAATATTTATTGTTGGGCCATGCTGAGTCCTATGAAAAAACTGAATAGGAAAAGGACTGTGATCAAAATGTCAAACACAATAAAATCACAAACTATGTTTATAACTCATGGTAGTTGAGATCATTTGACTTATTGTAATCATAATATAAACATAACATCCAGTAATAGAATTACTTTCCACTGAAATCATACTCTCACCACAAAATGAAAAACCAAAATTATTGGCATGCATGGAGAAGTCTCTTTTGAAAATTACATTTTTTTTAATGTGTTAGTAAAGAGAGAATTAAAGTCACTCACAACTGGAAATGTTTTCTGATGAAAAACGATAAGTTTTTGCTATAAGTTGAAGCTATATATAGGATCGATGATAACTTTAGTTTATAGTTCTAGGCTTATAGTTAAGGCAACAAACTGTTTCCGGAAGGAGAATTTGTAGCAAGAGGCTAGGAGAGCCACGCTCAATTAAGCCACTTGTCACTCAACCAATGATGCCAAATGTCAATGCATTAGCTATGCCAAATGTCACTAACTTATAAGCTTAGTCATTCTAATTTTTCATGTACCAACTTGTCAATTTTTCTAGTCCAAATGTACATTTTAATACCTCAATTCTCTAATGATATAAATTAATTCTAAATCACTAAATATGATCCATTAAACCAAAATTCAAACATATACAACTTACACTCATGTCACAATTTTAACACCTATCATGATTACCTTCATGAACATATAACATTTCAACTAGGGTATAATTTGGAGCCTTACAGGGTCTTAATTTTTGTGTGAAGGTAACCAAGTTGAAGGGAGCTTTTTAAACTTAGTGTAGCATGTTTGAACCTTTTACATAATCTTACTCAAGTAGTATATTGAATTTTGCTTTATGCCATCTTCTTAGACCAGGACAAAACTTACAGCTTTGTTTGCCACAACAAGGTATAGATACAATCTTTATTTGTGAGGTGGTTGAGAGCAATGGGGGTACTTATAAGTATGTTTTTAGTTAATTAAAGGTCGATTCACATTCTTTGCTCAAGAGAAATCCCTTTTGTTAACTTAAGATTCATGGAAAAAAAAAGGAGATAGTGATATGAAATTTTGATCAGAGCATAGCAGGTTAAAGGGATTTATGGTTCTATTTTGTTAAAGGAGAAGAAATATATTTCCTAGTAAGTGCCAAAATGCTAGTCTTCCTTATGAATGGCTCACATAGAAGCTTCCCCTTCTAGGTGCCACTTAGGGATGGCAATGGGTAGGGTTCGGCTCGGGTTTTACTCTACCTATATCCATATCCACTTTTTATGACTCAACCCATATCCATATCCATATCTATCAGTTTTTACGATTTACTACCCATATCCAAATTCATTGGGTTGTTCGGATTTTTGGATATCTATCGGGTTGTATAGCACATAAAAATATAACTTCTAAATAAAAAATATAAAGACTAGATTTTTGCGAACGCTTCAAATCAAAATAACTTTAATAATAATAAATCAAGATTTTGATTTGTATGTATTAAAAAAATCATAAAATTGGAATAATAAAAATCATAATATTTAGTACAAAGACGATATACATTTTTCACAATTTAGAACTGGAACAAAGATTGAAATAACTAAAGCTTCAAATTGTCTTTGCGTGAACTCT
>JANITW010000236.1:26139017-26153181 GCA_027564335.1 Erythroxylum williamsii | reverse complement strand
AGATTGAAATAACTAAAGCTTCAAATTGTCTTTGCGTGAACTCTACAACATTCAAAACTCCATCTCCATATCATTTGTATTATTATCATCCTATAAGAAAAATAAAATATGATGAAAAATGTGAGTACTGAGGAGTAAAATGAAGATTTTAAAGTTGTTTCTTCGTACAAAATTTTAATATTTTATTATATTTAACCATAAATATTCAAGAAAAAATAGAAAAATAGAGTTAATAAAAAATGGGTAGGATATGGGTATCCATGGTTCGGGTTTTACTCTACCCATATCCATATCCATTTTTTATGACTCAACTCATATCCATATCCATATCCATTTTTTATGACTCAACTCTACCCACTGTCATCGCTAGTGCCACTATATGATATACAATTTTGGGCTGAAACAACTGAATCAAATAAATCAACATTTAAAATTTGGATGTCTAGATTAAATGGGTAGTCAAGATTTAGAAGTGGTAGATTGGTATGGAGATCCCTAATGTTTTAAGTCAGAAACTATCACTAAGGTATGTGATTATGTAATTTATTTTTTCAACTAGGAATTTGTTTAAATTAGGTAATTATTAAAATTTATTGGTGTAAAATGTAGAAACTTTAGATATTTAGAGGCAAGAAGTAATAAGTTTATACGTTATTCTGTCTCCATTTTGTTTATACATCATATTTATTTTCATTTGTAATTTTCCTTCATGGTCCATGTGAGATACTTAAACTGAACCCTAGCTATAAAGCTCCACTTGATTATAAATCTTTGATGAAGGAAGACAGAGTACCTATTCTCGCGAGTAAATTTTTGTGGCTTAATTATCTTATCTTTTCTAGTGCTTCAATTCCATTATTGAAAAATGGTATTTGTTATTTAGAAATTCATAAGGATCCACATTACTCTATTCCATAAAATTTATCGAGGAATATAGCTATTTAGTTTCTCTCTTATGCTTGTTATTTCATGAAATGAAGATTAAAGTTTAATAAGCTGCATTTTGAAGTTGATATGTGGCTGCTTTCTTTATTCTTGCTTAAGGTATATTGGGTCTGTCCATTTGATGTTAATTGATAGTGCTAGCATGTTCCATACCATCTGTAGTGCATTATTTATCTATGAAAACATACATTAGTTCACTAGTAGGGAGTAAACTGCAATTTAGATTAAGAACATTTTACTACATGGAACTTTCTAATAGGTGCTAGGTTTTGAATTAGGTATATATGCTACTTAGTGCAGGAACATAAACTTAACTTTTATCTTTGAACTCCTTATTTTCTCTTTATCTTATCTATAACATATCATATCAAATTGCCTAACTATTACCTTTCTTTGTTAACCTCTATGTCTGGATTTGCTACATGTAGCTACTAATGCATCTATGGTATATGCTTCCTCATTAGGTCAAAGAATACCCTTGATATATTTTTCTCAATCTAATATTTGGTTCTTAAGGTGAGAGTCAAAATCAATTGGAGAGTGTAAGTAGTTTGGTTGATAAAATTGTAATGTTTTGGCTAAATAGAAAAAAAGCAAATAAATGATATTAGTAAGGGATTTGGATGTTCTAGTATTGTTTGGAAAGTTTAAGTTAGTTTCATTATACTTTTCATTTTTTGAACTAAGAGACTAGAGCCAAAATACGAGTTTATGGTACTAAAGCAAACACTAGAGAGAAGGTAATGTATTGAATGATATTACTCTCTTAAAGAGGATTTTGCATATATTTCTCTAATTTGCTATTTACCTCTCCTGATTCTTTCCATAACCCACTATATATCGCCTTATCTCGTTTTACCATGTCTAAGTATAAATCTAGATAACATTGTTATTTGGCAGCTTGCTCTCCCATATTGAAATTTCTCCATCTAATGAGAATAAAATTAGGAGTGGTTATGAAGATCTAAACATTCATATACCAGTCGATGCATTTGAGAAAGTTAATGTAGTAATTAGTCCAACTGAATCGCTACTCTTTGTGAGTTTTTACTTACTTTTTTAAGATTAAAGATAATTTATTTATTATTAGTACTTTACAGATACAACTTACTTGGACAAAATATTTTTCTTTTGTATGTGTGCATCTTTTATGGTTGTTTCGGTAAGTAATCCATTTCTTGTTCCAGTAAGTTGACCTTGGTGATTCTGTATATAGGAAAATCTAGCAGCTGGAGATGATAATGCATCTGCTGGCAATCAATGTTGATCAAAGAAATGAATGGGACAAAAGCCTGGTTTATCTTAAATGTTCTCAAGCCACTTAGAGAAACCTAAATCACCATCAACAACAACATTAAGCTTTTTGGATAATTACACATTCATGGATATGGATAACACTAAGTAGTCATTCAGGTTATGCTCTAATATTTTTGTAATATAGGCATGACATATTATAATTTGTAAACTACTCTTTTTATTTATTGTTTTGTCTATAAGAATTATCAAGTTGTCATTTATATCTTGTATGGGAACAAATGATCATTCTTTAATGTTATATTCTTCTTGTTTTAATTTAATGATATTTATATAATTTTATTTTATATATACAATGTTCGTTTTTTGAATGAATAATATTCTTCTTTGATTTAATTTTATAATAATATGGAAATAATTCACAATAAAAAAAACATGTTAATACATTATATACAAAACATATTATTTAATATTATGAATTAAAAAGTAACAAATAACATATTACGACATTATTAAAAATGTAATAAATTAAATAGCATTCGGTTACACTATGTAAAACGTAGAAAATAACATCTAGCTAGTAGCTACGCTATAAAAAATGTAGCCAATAACATTTGACTAAATGATGTTTTACGATAATACAGAGTTGTCACAAACAAATAACTATAGGCGGCATTTTTAAAATAAAAAATTAGCTACATTCTTTTTGTAGACAATACTCTACTTTGATGTCCCCGTGGCTTCCATTCTTCATAAAGAAAAATATTCCCCTGAATGACTTTGATTATTTAAACTTTAAGTTTTAAATTTATCTTATATGAAATCTCTATATTCTACAATGCAAAACTCAATTAGATTTTATTGAAATTCAATTAAAATTTAACAATTTATGATACATTAAATAAAGATAATATACACAAATCTTATTGCCTTTAGCAATACAGCTTGATTTCCTCCTAACATATTAAAAATCTTGTATATTTGGAAAAAAGTAACAATAATAATTCAGAACAGATCGACATAACAGGGGCATTATTGCATGATTCATATTCATGTGTTTCCAATTGCCTTCGTGATCAGCACACATGCAAATATATTTAAGTAAAAAAAAGAAGAAGAAGAAGAAGAAGATACCGCTTAGATCTGGACGTATTACTGTCATATTTCACAAAATCTCCTACGATAAAAGAGTATATATCTCCCATTGTGCCCGTAAAAAGAAAGAATCACCAAAATCAGCATGATAGCCAGTATAATTATCAAGTTAAAAATGACACTTTGCTGCAAATAGTGAGCAGATAATGAATAGTGATCACAGAATAAAAGAATATCAACAAATATTGATAGGTTCAAGATCAAAGTCAAACTTCAGTGATTACCAGATGTGTATTTTCCTTTTGCTTCTAAATATACAAACGTAAGCAAGTCAGTGTATTGATACCTGTTGTGACGGATATTTCTGCGCATTAGGAGTTCCTACGTAGCACGTCATAGGTCTCGATAAAATTCCTGCAGTCGGAATTCTATAAAGTTTTGGTATTCTTTTAATGTTGACAGCTCAAGCTAGGAAGCTGCAGAAAATGTGGAAAGAACGCCCGTCTGCGAACGCCCGTCTTAGATTCCCTTCAAATTTAACTGCGGCTGCTTTTCAATCAATTTAATTCAAATCTAAACTCTATTTTATCATCAATGTCCTGTTAATGTTCTCTCATTTTTGTTTACGATGAATCAAAGAATAAAACCATTTTCAAGCTCAAATCTTTGTCAGTTAAATCCTAGGTTCACCCAACACAAACTCTTAGGCCATCACTTTCACGAATCCTCTTAAGACAAATCTCAGTCTAGCTCATCAGATCATTTCTTTGTCTTTATTCATGTTGTTCTTAGCTCTGCAAATAAAATGTAAAGTCTACTTTCGGCTTTCCCAAGTCACGCCGTTTTTTATATATACATAATTCTTCAGTATGTGCAAATCCAATGAAATCTTCATAATCTTATTTTTGTAATTAGACTTCTGAAGTTGACCATCAGTTAAAATGATTCTTGGCATATTCATGCCATGGGAATTGGGAAGTTAAGCGCCAGCCACAAATCTAACGGGCGGTTCAAGCCATAGTCTCCTAGTTGGCAATTCTGAGGAGTCAAAGACTCGATGTTGGAGAGAAAGAACTATGATTTACTCTCTTGCAGGTTAGCTATTTGAATATTTTTATTTTTTCTGTAAATCTGTTGAAACTTCCTCGAAACATAAGGCCGAATGTTGAGGATCTTACTATGGGAGGGATCCTGAAATCCATGTTCACATTTTAAGCACAACCATTTGCCACTCTAACCCTTGACCTTGTTCAGTGTATGAGGCTACGCCTGAAATGGACTTTGCATATAAATATAATCTGCAAGTTAAGGTCCTACAATGGTCAGTTCCTTGACAGGACAAGAGTAAGAACCGTAGGAATGTGTGAAACGTGAAATTATGCGAGGGAGTGCTCCGTTCATTGGGAGAACGATGTCAAATCAAAGGGGACAAGCAGTAAAAAGGCTGATAGAATAATTATGACAAACTTTATCCCCTAGATAGTGTATGTTTCTTGGTACATTGTCAAACAGAATACTCAGTTCCAACTTGAATAAATGAGATCTGCAACATTTACAGGTAAACTGTTTACAATCGGCAGAGGAAGATGTTAGTAAATTCATTTACAACAAACAAATAAAAACTAAAGCGAAATCCGTTCACAAGCTGCAAAAGAATCAAGTTCTAGCTCCTGCCCATGGCTATCTACATTCATTTCTTGCGACAAGTGATAGAGGTGAAGTTGAAGCATCTTCAAGATCAACATCCATACAATCACCAAGAGGAGTCCAAGTATCTATCTTCTCAAAATACGTTGGCCGTGGGTATGAATGCACATAGCCCTCAAATCTGTGATCCCCAGCGCCACTTTGGTTGGTGCTAACCTTCTTCCCATCATCATAGGCCTCTGGAGCTGCTACCAACTCTGGCAACGTCAGCTCTCCCTCCAGGTACCTCACAACCTGCCTCATTGTTGGTCTTGCCTCGGGGGCATTGTTAGAACACATTAATCCAAGTTTTATCACAACAACAGCCTCAAGCTCATCAAAGTCCCCGTTCAATCTTGGATCCAAAACGTCAAGAATTGCTCCACTTCTCCACTTCTCCCATACCCAGTCCACCAAAATGAGCTCCTCAGGCAACGCTTTAGGGTCCACTGGTCTCCTTCCGCAGGCCACTTCTAGTAAAAGTGCACCAAAGGCAAACACATCTGAGCTTGTAGTTGGCTTGCCTGTTTTTGTTAGTTCAGGTGCCAAGTAACCCAATGTGCCTACCACTCTAGTGGTGCTGGGGTTTGAACCATGCTCATATAACTTGGCCAGTCCGAAGTCACCAAGTCTACCATTTAGCTCAGAATCTAGCAACACGTTACCTGCTTTTATGTCCCTATGTATCACAGTCTGTTCCCATTCCTCGTGCAGATACAGGAGCCCTGAAGCCACACCTTTGATAATCTTGAACCTTTTTTCCCATTTTAGAATGGTTTTTGGCCCATCAAATAAGCACTTGTCCAAGCTGCCATTAGGCATAAAGTCATATATAAGTAGCAAGTCACCTCGCCGGCGACACCATCCTAGCAACTGAACTAAATTTCTATGTCGAAGTCGACCGATGCTAGAAATCTCTGAAACAAACTCCCTCAAACCTTGTTTAGATTGATCAGATATTCGCTTGACAGCAACTTGGGTATCAGAATTTGGCAGAGTCCCTTTGTAAACTTTCCCAAATCCCCCAAAGCCGATCAATTGTTTGTCTCTAAAACCCTTAGTTGCTCTTTTTAGTTCTTGATAAGAGAACCGATGAGGACCAACATCCAGCTCCCAAGCCTCTATGATATCAGCATTCTTTATTTTTCTAACGAGATAAACTGATACGCCAAAAATAAGGACAACAAGAAAAATAGCTGAAACTGAGACACCTACAATTATACCTGTCTGATTCTTTTTAGGCGAAGGGAGAGAAGGAAGAGAATCTAGAGACAAAGAACGAGCCTGTTGGTTCATAGCAAAACTCCATCCAAGAATATAGTGCGTGCTTGCGAGCAAACCAGTGGATGAAGAGAACCCAACATACATGTAGTCTTGGAGAACACGAGAGAGATCTACATTAAAAGCCAAGATAGCAGATGTGGGTTTTGTGGATGAAAGTGAGAGCCTAACCTCTAGCATATTGCTATTGTTGGAGGAATCATAGTCAACCCAAGCTTGAATCACTTGACCACTCTTGAGATTCAAATCTGTCCTTTCTGTATCATCGACAAAATATGTTGCAGGAACAGACATGCTCGATTGTAGGCTATTGATGTCAACGCCAACATGGTTATCATTGATGTCACCGAACTCGAAGTCTTGGACCGTATCAAATTCAACCGCGAAAATATGATTTGAGAAGTTACCAATGTCAGTTGCGTTGAGCAAACCAAGATACTGGCTTGGAAGCGAAGTTGTGAGGTCTTTAGAGGTAGAGATTGTGAAAGCAAAGCCATGACCACCGAGTCTTGGATACTCAGGAACTAGAGCAAAAGCAAAGGCCGTTGAAAATGAGAAAGCTTTACCACTAGAATTCCTGAATTGAATGGGAGATGAGTAAAAGGCATGGCCTTTAACACGAAGGCTGTCGTTTGTTAGGCGAAGGAGGCCATGGCTTTCGATTTCAGAACCATCGTGTAGGCTGATACTGTTATTAACATTGCTGAAACCTTCGAAGAAGAGTTCATCAAGCCGAGAAATTACTGGGTTTGTGAGGAAGACGAGAAACAAGAAACTGGTGAGTGGCCGATACATGACTCAGAAGAAAATTTTAACACATCTAAAGAAGGATGCTACTCACTAACTTTCAAAAATCTGAAAGGTCAAATATTGGTGCGACTTTATGTATAGTCTCAAAGGGGACAGGAAGAGAGAGAAAAGATGGGAAAGGAAGGACGATTTCACATGGACTTGCACAGGTAGCGAATCCGGCTAACTTGGCCTTGGCGGCACTGGCCATTTTGCGCCTTAGAACTTCATCCACCGGCTACAAAAAGAGTGTTGAACGTACGACTTTGGTTGCTTTTAACTCATTCTGTCACTAAATTATTATTCTTAAGTAGACTTGATCCGAGTTGAATGCGACTATATTCTTAATAACTGCGATCACTCTCCATTAGCCACCAACTTTTTCTTTATTTAGTTGTTCTTAGTTATTAGTGTGTCTTAAATTGGAGATTTGGCGAGTGGGCGCTGAACTTATACACGGACAATAGTTGACATCATTGTCAAGAAGACAAACTATTAGTTGTTCTAAAGTAAGTGCGTTAAACATTAACCTGTATGTTAGGTGAAACAAACATGTAGAAGGAATAATTAAAAGAAATTAATTACGTGATTAACACTTGATAGGTTTTAGAGGTCTAAAGAAAAATCTATTTTTTATTATTATAATATGATTATTACTAAAAATTTACTATAATATGCAGACGAAGGAAGGGCCCATTGTTGGTGGTGTAAATGTGGTCGGATGTATATCGTCTTGTGAATGCAAAACGCCCACGTTTTAGGGAAGCAAATAGTATGGTGTTAGGTATTGTCGCATTCCGAAATTCCACTTTTGTTCGTGGATCTCCAGGCTCCACCGCCACTAAGGAGTTCCTTTTTAGTAACCAATTAAGTGCACAAATAAGATATAACTATCAACATATCTAGTTAATCTTATGTTCTTTTCGGTATAGACTAACTAAGTTTATTGACGTTCAAAACGAAGAACTCTAAAATTAATTGTAGAACCTAAATACTTTTTGAGTAATTTTGTAACATTTCATACCTAAGCTCGCATAGTTTTAACCCCGAAATGCAGGTGAGTTAGTAAAAAGTTTTTTTGATTTAAATGAAATCGCAAATTTGAATCATCTTTATGTATACAATTATTTAAGAATTTGATATTAGAATTTTATCTTCTATAAATAATCTACTTGACCCAAATAGAGATTAACCGAGAGTGGATGATTTAAAATACCTTCTCATTACATAGACATCTCTTATTAAAAGAAAAACAAAGAGGGTTCGACGGACGCTGGGTAGTCAAATAACGGTCTATTAATTATATAAATATACTTACTTTGTCAGGTTTAAGTAGTTGCCACCTCAGACGCAGCTTTTGAAAAGGTAATCACGTTTTTTTTATGTTGGAAACAGGAAGAAAAACGTTTATTTTGATCAAATTCAGAAGTTGTGGTATAAGCTATGGTGTGCCCAGCCCCGGCTCACCCTGGCCCAGCTTTGAGTCCAGCCACGGCTCCTGCCTAGCATGTTATACGTTAACATTATTAAATTATATACCTATGTTTATAACCGAGAATCTAAAATCAAAATTAATTTTTATGAGGCAAAATATACCAACATTAGGAGTAGGTAATTACAATCCTTTTTTCCGATACATAGTGGTACCTACTTATAATTGGATATCCATCAGTATTCTAACCTTGGACTTTCGAATAGAGATCGTCAATCAAGCTAATTTAAAGAAGATTTGAAGATCAAAATTGGGTTAAATACATGATTAGTAATGTCCAAGGTCAAAAGGTATACTAGTTTACATATCTATAAATATTTGATAGATTTATTTTCTAAATCATACTATATTAAATATTCACGAACGTTAATGTATTAAAGTTATTTAACCTAAAAAAAAGTCAAAATAACATAAAGATTAAAATATTGCTTTTAATAGTACTATAATCCATAAATAGATAATATGTTATCTCTTTCGTTGAGTACATTTTGATAGTTTTCAATTCGAGTTAAATTAAATATAAATCAATTTTCCTCCAAACTTATATATCATGTAGTCGTTTTCTTGAAGTAAATAATCATTAAAAAATAGATCGGTTTTCATTCAAAACATACCCAAAAAAAATGATGCCATCCAACTTAAAAGAAAAACTTGTTGTTTTAATTTTTTGTAACGTTTTAAAAAGATTACACATAATGAGCAATAAATTATTTGTTTTTAATTTTGAAATTATTTAAAATTTTAATAAATAAATTATATACTCTGGTAAATGATCGTGACAATTTATTCTATGTGAATCACAAGATAATCATAATAATGATTATGAAAGAAAGAGAAAGAAAGATAAATCAGTTAATTATTTAATCAAATAAATATTAATCCATATTCACAATCTAAATCTTATATAAAATTTCATTATTTTTCTTTTTTTAATGAAAAAGAATCCTTTAGGTGATTAAATAGCTATCCTAAACAAATTTATATCTCAATCACTCAAATACAATTTAAGAAATACTTCATATTGATCATCTAATGTACTAACGGCTTATTCTAGGCTCACAAACACATAAATGTAATGAAAAGTTTCCGAATTCTGTCTCTAGCTAGTGCCAGTTGCTTTTCACTACTTTTTTTTTTTCCCTCTCTTCCCATAACCCTTATATTGTCCATTTATACTCAAAACAATCAAATATGGTTGTTAGAGATGCACACTAGTCATTATAATGGATAGCAATGGTAACAATAGCCACTCTATCAACTAGTTTCATTTTTAAAATTACTCATTTTCTTGCAACTTCCACCATTTTGGTATCAATAGCAACATTAACTATCACAATACTGTCTTTTGTATATTCATTATCATAAGTAACAATTTTATTCCTATTACTATTCAAGTATCATTTGGTAATATGCTAAGTGGGTTAATTGTTCTTTGATGCTTCCTTCTATTAAAATGAAAGGAGCAGACTTGTTTTGACAATGAAAAATTGAAGTCTAGAAACAAAATCCAAATTTAAGATCAAAGTTTTGTTTTTGGGAATTATAATTTGGTTTTTAGTTGCATTTAAGATTATTATGATTGAGTAATATTATTAATATTAACTAATATCTATTAGTTTTAATTAAATTAAAAATATAATATAATTTACATTATTTAATATTATTTTAAAGTGATTTTTATTGTAAGACATTACATACAAATGACATCATGAGATCCATATTATCAATAAAAATATATTGTTGTGACATAACAAATGGACACTTTACTCAAAATTTCGTCTACTTAAAATTTCATTTTGAGTGTTTTGCACATACTATGGTTCTTCTTGTATTTTCGAAAAAAACTTTAAGGTCAAAAGTGTATTTTGTTTTGTCTATCAAGCATGCATGTTTAGTATATTTACAAATAACAAAAAATTATAATTAGTAAAATATTATGATATTTTTAATTCCATTATTAATTTTTAATACTAATTCAAATAATATTGATTACTATTATTTTATAATCAATAAAAGCTTATTTATTAGATCAAGAGTAATTATTAAAATATTTAAAGAGTAATAATATAAGAACGGAAGAATTACAAGAGTTGGTACAAATTCATGAATTGATTGAAGTTGAATAATTACTTAATATTTAATTAGATATAGCTTTAGTTGTTATAGAATATTGAATATAGTCTTCTATACATAGATGCAAATCAATATGGATGAATCGGAAGAGTAAGTACAAGCAATCATTGTTAATTCTAATTTCAAATTTAATCAAAGTTAAAAATTTATCAAACATATAATTAGTTAAAATAAAAAATTAGAACGAGGTGTACACAAACTAAATTTGTTAGATAAAGTTGAGAGTATATTTTCCTTATTTAAACGTTGGTATATATATAATTGTATAAATAAGTGTGTGTGTGTATATATATAATATTAGAATAGAATGAGTGAGTAGAAAGGAGGAATTGCAAAAGTGGACAAATAATCATTTTACTAATTAATTATCATCAATTTGGTTGAATTTAAGAATTTATGTAATGTTTAGTTAGTCACAATCTTAACTCACATAAAATGCAGGAAATAAACCTGTACATCAAGATACGAGATTTCCTTAAATACCCGATGGGCACGGAATGTAATGTGAATTGTTTTAAGACCTTTTCCACATAAAGTTACTTTTAAGGTAACCAAAAGTAAACGACAGATAAAGTCAAAAGATCTTGCGAAACACGAGTCGTGCACATCACTCCTTTCAAAATCGGCCACTACTCGAAGTCTTCAACTGATTACTATAATTCTCAGCCCTTGGTGATTTTGTACCGAAACTTCAAGCAAGGCTTTGAAGACCATCTCTTTCTTATCTGCCCTGTCCATTGCTAGTCTTCTTAATTGCTTTGAACTGAGCTTGTGGAAGGTATGGGCATACGACTGTAGCTTAAATAACAATAGTGACATGTCATATTTGACCAATCCATAATCTTTTAGAGAACCCTTTTGACCAATCCATAATCTTTTTTTAATTTGGTACCTTTATTTGGTCAACACTCGGAAACATTAATGACGATTCACTCGAGTTCTTGTTTAATTTTCTATAGTTCAATCTGTGTGCACCCAGCCACTGAATGTATCGGCTGTTCATGCTCTTCGCCTGTCGAGTTATCCCACCCACGCAAAGTGACTACTTGTTATGTTTTTGGATAGATCATAAAATTATATATATATATATATAGATAGATATATATTTGTAGTAGAATATTTTGGATTGCTTTTACTCCTAACGAGGGCAATTCAACCTATTCCGACTTGCTTTATGTTAGGACAAAATTCAAACTCAATTCTGAATCCAGTTTGTTTACTTTCTAGATTTCTTCAATCAAAAGATGGAGTTTGCCCTTCAACTAAATTCTAAAATATATATCGTAATTCAGTGGTGGTAGTTGAATCACTTGCTTGTAGGGAAGAAGAAATTGTGCCTTTCTTTTTTCCCTGAAGTAGACATTAGACTTCAAGGCCATCTAATTCCTTATTTTATTTGTGGTTTGGACGTTAGCTGAAGCTAAGGGAGCTTAGTTAAAAACTCACTCAAAGTGATTGGTTTATGAAGAGCTCCGAACTCGCTGACTATAAATGAGATTATATAAGTCAAATGCCACTAGTTCGTGTTCGCAATGTGAAACCTTTACATGGGCATTTAGTTGTCGTTTACTTAATGGCTGGGCTGATATCATATAAGTTATTATTCTTCCAATGCTTGTTTATGCGCCAGCTGTTACCAGGAGAGTCAGCAACTGCTCCAACTCCTTTAAGAATGTTATCACGTTCGGAGGGCTACTTTTCTGGTAGTGCAACTAACTAACTAGCATGTTAATCGGGAACAAGGAGATTAATAATAAATTAGTTGGTGTGATGACGACTATAATGATGTTTATTAATACTGAGATATGAGACTATGTTTCTTGGACAAGAAGCAATCCTTTTCAATTTTGGAGATAGAAACGAAAAGCACTGAAAGGTGGGTCAAACAAAGGCCTATGCTGCTGCTTATACAAATGAGTTTCATCTAAACGTCCTAATCAATCCGGTGAAGGCGAAGGAATGCCAGGGACGAGGACCACGGCAGATGTAGCAGACGGGAAGCCAACAGGAGGAAAAACAAATGGCTATGGCCCTTGGATGCAGGTACAACGGAAACTCCCACACAATTCCATACAACGTCAGGATCAGTTGGGACGTAACAAGGAGGCTACTCACAGGGGAGGCTTGAGGTTCTCAATCCTGACATAATAGGAACAATTGCGGGCAGAGGCTGAGATACAGACGAAGGCCTCACATAACAATACCCTGGTTGGATTCGGACAAAGGTTAGATCTGACCGACTTCATAGGAAGAGGCAAGCAAACTCAAAATAGGCCAGTGTTTACATCTACTAGGCCTAAACGTAATTCAAGGGTTCAAAAGGATAGATGGTAGCCCAAATGCAACAAATCCAGGGGGAAAGTTCCCGGGCCAGCGATGTAACATCTCGTCACCTGCGGGAAGGTTAGAATAGTAAATATGAGTGATTAATGAGAGCTTAGAAAAACATTTTCATGTTCATGCATAATATGACATACACATACAAACGAATGGTGAAATGTTACTCATTCAAATAATTGTACATGCATTCATGAATAATTATGGATAAAAATGGTTGTTTTAACGTAAATTTGACGCGAATTATGGTTTTGTGTCTTAAAAATTGAGTGAGATTGTATAAGTAGTGAATTAGAATTTCTTGGTGAAAATTTAAAAATTTTCTGAAATTTGAGGATACTTTTGAATAAGAAAAAATGCCGAGTGGCATAACAATTGATACATAGTAGTAGAAATAAATGTCAAATGATAGTAGGAATTTTCATATGTGATTTTAGGATTTAATAACTTATGTCATTGAAAATTGGGAGATAAATAGAGTAGAATTTGGAGTTGAAATGGACCTGAGAATGAAGAAAAAATGAGGTATAAAGGATGTGGTAGGTGTAATGTAGGGGCTTATAAAAATCGGGAAAAAGAAATTGGAAAAGAGAAAGAGAGAGAACAGGAAAATGCTAGCTGTAACAATTTCACTGATATGCTTATGTTGTTTAGCCATAACTTGTTCTGTAGTTATCCAAATGAGATGATCTTTGATTTGGATTAAATTAGAGACATATGGCTACATTTTGTATGAAGATGTCGAATTCAAATTCTGTCATTTGAAGTTTCCTATTTCAACTTGAATTTTAGTACTGAGTGTAGGAAAAAAGTGCAAAAAAACTAGATACATGATAGATTCTTATTCTGTTTTTTTGATGAATTGATCTGAATCTATTTCGGTGTTTTCTTGTGATAATGTAAAATTATTCTAAAGCTAAAAAGAGGGATTAATTTGGTGTCTTGAAATGTGAAGGATCTAGGTGATAGTTAGAAGTGAAATGAAAGTGGAAATGAAGTTGAATATGTGCAGAAAATTGATGATGAATGCATATATATGTGTATGTTCTATTATTAGTGTTTATGATCGTTTATGGGCTATAATTTGGTTATGGATGATGTTGAGTTGAAAGGGAGTTAGAATAATGGATAAATGATGGGCATTGAACTAGA
>JANITW010000236.1:26123078-26138917 GCA_027564335.1 Erythroxylum williamsii | reverse complement strand
TATTTATTCATAAAGTCTGTACATGACTATGAACAAAATGCGCTAAAGGGGATTGCCTTTAGGGCACTACTCTAACACAATCATGGGTTATAATTTGGTTATGGAGGTTGTTAAGTTGAAAGGGAGTTAGAATAATGGATAAATGATGTGCATTGAACTAGAAATGATAGATTAAGCATCAGGAATTGAATGTTGTAAGTAAAGAGTTAAAAATATTTTCATATGAAAATTCCATGAGTTTTTTGTACTGATATAGAGAGTTTTTGAAAAAGTTGTTGTCATATAAGTTGTAGAAATTTCTTTAATCTTTCCATTGATATAAAGTATGAAATTTTTGGATCGTGGAATAGAGAGATATGACTTCTATAAGTTTGTGATGCCGTTTAGGATGGACTTTCAGGACAACTTCGTTGTACTGAAATTTTGACCCTTATAAAAGCAAAAATAGTTTTCTAGGTCTTCATATACATTATATATATTTCTTTTATCTTTACATTGATATAGAATTTGCAAAATTTGGAGCTCAATATCAAAAGTTATAGAGTTTAGAAATTAGTATGTCTGTGAAGAAGATTTACACGACGGTGACTTTTAAGATTATATGCCAAAAGCACCGTCGTTCAAAATCACGATGGTGACATTGAAGGTTATCCAAAAAGCACCATCGTGCAAAAGAATGACAGCGATTTTGCGGAGTTTAAGCAAATGTCGCTATCGTGCAAGTTTTGAGAGACTGATAAATATCCGATAGTTTTTTACTATAATTTCTTCGTCTGACCTCCAAATGACCTGATTTTTAAATCATTGGATTCATGTGACATTTTTATACCCCTAAATAAAATTTTGTAGCACTTTGAATTGAATTGAGAAAGATTGATTGAATGAAAGTGAGAGAATCTGTTGGAATGGTATGAACTGGTATTGTTTTACTGAATACCCCTCAGTATTTTGATTATAATTGGATCTATAGGATTCCAAAGGAGATGATTTTTTATTTGGATTAAACTAGAGAAATATGGATACAAATCATATGAAAAAGTCGAATTGTGATTCAGCCTATAAGGTGTTGAATGTTTGGATGGAAATTGTGCATAGTTCATTATTTTTTAATATGGACAACCCGATAATGTTTGAGGCATATCTTCCAAATTACTAAACCAAATTGAGTGATTTTGGTGTCAATGGAAAGATAAGTCATAGAGGAACATTTTATAGAAGAGAGATTGACCAAATTACATTAGTTTTGTTTTCCAATTGAATGTGAACAGTAGACCCAAAAGTGTTACTTGGAAAAATCTGAAGTGAGTCAATGAAAAAGAAATAGAGATTTTAATAGTTTTAGTGAGGCATAAACCTAAGTATAAATTATACTTAGATAAGTTTTGATATAATAATGATTTTGTGATGAAATTAAAGGAAAGATACTTGGGATTGTCACTGAGCATGCATTATACATTACATATATTTATGTGTGAAAAATTGAATGTTTATGTGATTGTGAAATTAATATTATGCGTGCAATATATGCTTTGCATAATGATAATACAGGATAGAACGTTTCCATCTAGACGTTTCTGGATCATGAAAGCTAATGCTAATGTGGAGCATATTGTGAGTAGACCTAGATGGTCTCATTTCATTGTTTGTTTTATTTGAATTTTTGTATTGATTGATTTCTGAATGTGATTGATTGTATTGGGTTCCAGACAGAAGGTCCAATGATTATGTTGTTGATTGAGATATTGAAGTATTACTTGTATGTGAATGAGAT
The DNA here is from genome assembly GCA_027564335.1 of Erythroxylum williamsii. NCBI lineage: Eukaryota > Viridiplantae > Streptophyta > Magnoliopsida > Malpighiales > Erythroxylaceae > Erythroxylum > Erythroxylum williamsii. The sequence continues at coordinate 26,137,146 of JANITW010000236.1, read as the reverse complement.
GAAACAAGTGTGCATAGTTTAACTGTTAAATGTCGGACCACAGTCCGATGATAAACGTGTATTGAATGTGCTTTTGCATATGAATGAAAGTGTGATTCTCAACTTTAATATTGAATACTAGACTAAGGTCTGATGATATGTGAATGTGAGTGAATGAGAATTGGTAAATATGATTGAGGCATTCTATCTCATGAATGCATGAAAGCTAATGGTAGTTGTGACCTGAGTAATCACTGATCAGAGCTTAAAGCTCAACGAGTGAAAATGAGCTTCGAGTTCAAAAGTGAATCAGAGCCTCAGGCTCAATGTTTAATGAGCCCTGTATCCCCCAAGCGGATAAGAGACAGTTATCAATGAGCCCTATATGGGATACTTTAGGCACTCGGTCACAACAAAGTAACAAATGAAAAGTGAGTCTCATGTGCACTGCATATGCATAAAATGAACGATTAAGTGTATTGAATGTGAAGTGCGAAATTGAATGTGAGATGTGAAATAATGTAAAATGTGAATTATGTGTTATGTGACTGGGTGAGCCATTGATGATAGTCACTCATTGAGTTCGCAAAACTCACCCAAAATTTGTAAATATTTTTCAAGACTCAGAAGAATACCCCGTTAGGCAAACGAGAGTATCCCTACGGCATACAAGTAAAAGATAGAGGTTATGATCAGTTCGTGTCTATATTGTACTTTTTCCTTTTGTATTGAATTGTATAATTTTTGCAATTTTTATATCAAATAACGTATTTAGAAACTTTTGCACAATGTGTATACAAATGTATTTAAGTTGTAATATAAAGACGTGATGACTAAAGTATTTTGTAATTATAATGGGCCCAAGTGATTAGTGAATCTCTGATGAGTTGTGTAACTAAAAATGTTTATGAATGAAATAAAGCAGGCTCAAATTGATTTTTGATTTTAAGGTATTTGGATGTAAAAAGAAAAAAAAATATACTGAGTTTTTGATTGAGTAAGTGATCTAGCACGCCACCCTTGTGGGCACGGGCCCGGATATCACCCATCGATTTCGGGTTCGGGTCTTGCGGGAGTGGGGTGCTACAAGCGATCTCCAGGAACAAGAATCAGATACTATCCCTGTAATTCAAATACAACCCACCATACAGGATAAAAATCTAGCGATTGAAATCTCATCCCATATGAAAATAGTCTGTGATAGTCAGGTGTTTTAAGACAGAGAGTTGGTTGTTAAGGAGCGACTCTAACTGATAGAAGGAGTTGAGGATCAGGAGGCAATTAGTAGCTTCAGGGAGGGTATCATAATTCCTCATACTAACCCTTCAGATCTAGCAACCGGGTCTAGTATCCCGGACGACATGCCTCAAATGAGATATGACGAGGTGCATGAAATGCAACCACAGGGTGATGGAATCAAGGAAGCTCCCGTAAGAGGTACAACTTATACTTAGTTGTCGAGTAGATTGTTCCCCTTTTTCGTTCATTATGTCGATCCTAATTTGGAATTGTCAAGAGGCAAGGGGACTAAATTCCATGCCATCCTACATAATTACGTTCGTAATTATAAACTTGGTATTCTAGTTTTATTGGAAACCTGAATTAGTGGATCTTAGTCGCACGAAGCAGTCCTTACTTTAGGGTTTGATTACTTGTTTGGAGTAGAAACCAAAGGTTTCTTTGGAGGGATATGACTATTATGGAATGGTGGATTTAATATCTCAATAGTAATAGCCCATCACCAATTTATTCATACCACAATCAAGTATACTTCTTGCTCATTCGATTTTACAACTTTTATGCAAGCCCACAACTCCCTTCTCAAACATATCGCTAACGAGTATTAAGATGGGTAGGATGTTCTTTAAATAAACCCTGGCTCATTGGAGGAGATTTTAATGCTAAACTAGAGATCGCAGATAAATGGGGTGGAGCCAAGTTAGTGCAAGTGGTGAATAAATAGTTTCAAGATTGGGTGCATGAGAGTGGCCTTCATGATCTGGGTTTTGTTAGCTCAAAGTTTAGGTGGCATCGAGGAATGGTACAAGCTAGGCTGGATAGAGTTTTTGGTTCAACGTCTTGGCTACAAACTTTTCCTCAAACGGTGAATCATCATTTACCCTTTCACGGGTTAGATCATAGACCCATGTTGATTCACTTACAAAGACCACCACCAAGAATTATGGGATCTCCAGTGTTTAGATTCTAAATTGCTTGGCTAACACATCCAAGTTTTGATGACCTAGTAACAGAGCATTGGTTACCAGTTGAGGAGATGATGAGTAAATCATTAGGCAAATTCTCCTACCACCTCATGAGATGGAATAGTTTAGATTTTGGTAATATATTCCATAAAAAAAGACTGTTAACACGGTTGGAGGGCATTCAGAGGGCCATAGCTTTAGGCAATTTGGATTCTCTCTTAACCTTGGAGGAAAAGCTGAGTGGGGATCTGATGCAGGTACTGTGTGAGGAGGAAATTTTTTAGCATCATAAAGTCCGATGCGAATGGATTTCGAAGGGTGATAGGAATAATAAATATTACCACACTCTAACTCTTTCTAAAAGAAAGAAAATGTAGATAGAGCGACTCACTGATTCCAATGGGTCACCGATATCTGATCCAGTGCAACTGAGTCTTTTAGCTATGGCTTTTTTTGTCCAATTTTATACTAAAGCAGATGGGCTTATACACTATTTCCCACTCTTAGGAGCTTTTCCTTCACTTTTAGCGGACATATTTCATGATTTAACTCTGCCAATCTATGAAACCGAAATCAAGATTGTGATTTTTGACATGAATCCGAATAAAGCCCTTGGGGTAGATGGTTTCAATATTTTATTTTTCAGAAGCAATGGTGGCAGGTTGGGCCATAAGTGATGGAGTACATTAAGGAAATTTTTTGACTAAAATGTTGAGAAAAGGATTTAAATCAAACCATTATGGTATTGATACCCAAAATCCCCTCCCCGAATAATATCGCTCAATTTTGCCCGATTAGCCTCTACACTGTGTTTTCCAAGATCATTTTTAAAGTTATTGTGAATCATTTGAAAACCCACCTGGATCATTTAGTGTAGACGAATCAAGGCAGTTTTATTCCTGGCAGGCAAATAACTGATAATATTATCATCGTTCAGGAAGTCATCCACTCGATGCGCAAGAAGAAAGGAAAGACCAGATTTTTTGCTATCAAGGTATATTTGGAAAAAACATATGATCGAATTCGTTGGAATTTTATACAAAACAATTTAATAGACATTGGGTTACCAGACAATTTAATCAGTGTCATAATTAGTGTGTGATGACAGTGTCTATGCAAGTCGCTTGGCAAGACACTTTTACTGATCCCTTCAATCCTTCACGATGTATTAGGTAAGGCGATCCACTCTCGCCTGCCTTTTTGTCTTGTGCATGGAAAGACTAGACCACCTTATTTCGAACGAGGTGGGAGATGAACTTTGAAAACCGATAAAAATTAAGTCTTACAGGGCCTCCTATCTCCCACCTTTTCTTTGTAGATGACCTTATTCTTTTCGTTGAAGTTATGAATTTAAAAACGCAAGTAATAGCAAGGACGTTGGAGGTGTTTTGTAAGGCATCAAAACAGAAAATGAAAATTAATAAAACTAAATTTTTTTTTCAAGAACTTATCTCCAATAACCACACATTGTCTCAATCAAATCCTGCACATTACTATTACGAAAAATCTTGGAAAGTATCTAGGAGTTCCATTGATACATGAGCGTACAACGAGACATACCTATCAATATATCCTAGATAATGCACAAAAGAAACTTGCAGGATGGCTTGCAAGGGTGTTGTCTCTAGCGGCACGAGTTACCTTAACCCAATCAGTAATATCGGCCCTCCCTATTTTCACGATGTAAACGGTGAGACTTCTGCGATAATTTTGCGATGATTTGAAGCAAATCATGCAAGATTTTATATGGGGTTCAACAGGTGAGTGGAGGAAAATGCATCTAATCAATTGGGAAATAGTGTGTCAGCCCAAAAAAGCGAGAGGCCTAAGCATTAAATGTATTCATTCTTCCAATTATGCATTATTGACAAAGTTAGGCTAGGCTTTGATTACATAACCCACATCTTTATAGGTCAGGATCGTAAGGGCTAAATATCGAATAGATCCTTATCATATCCCTCACACATTAGAGAGGAAAGGGGCTTCGATCATTTGGTCGGGAATCTCTGCAACTTGACAATTTGTATGCCAAAACATAAAATGGAAGCTAGGTAATGAGAGGTGCATTTTCTTCTGGATGGATAGTTGGACGAATGACTGGGGACTTTTAATTTACGTGGCGACCGCTCCACTTCCCGCTAGCATTCTTTACACTAAAGTTGCAGATTTTATGAATGAAGTTGGCACCTGACAATAAAATTTGTTCCAACAATATCTACCTTCCACAGTCTGTATGGATATTGCGGTGATCCACACTAATGCAGAAGCATAGCAGAAGATACAATGCTGTGGGGACAAGCTGATTATAGGAGGTTCACAATGGCATCAACCTATGACTTAATCGAAGGTCATACTATGGATGCTAATAATAGCCTATAAGAATTAATTTGAAAGTGGGTAGGGCTCCAACAGATGAGGGCATTCCTTTGGTTATTGGCTAAGAAAAAACTACTGACTAATCAACAAAGAGTGGCTCGCCATATCACAATGCATAGTAGTTGCCACTTCTGTGGATAAAAAAAGCCACATTACATGTCATACGAGATTGTTTGAGAGTTAAAGCCTTCTGGTGTAAATTCCCCCCAGAGGTAGTTGATATGACTTTTTTTCAACAAGATGAGGGGTTGTGAGTGAAATCTAACCTTATGAAGCATTCACACGTGATGCAGGTTGACTGGGTTACAATTTATGTAGTAGCCTGCTAATTTTTATAGCAATGGAGAAATAAAAGCCTTTTTGAAGCTGACTTTGTTTGGCTGGAAGAAGGTACTAGAGCCGTTATGGAGTATGCAGATTGGATAGTCAGGAAAAGGGCTGTGGAAAGTTGTGTGTTTCAGGCACAAGATTACCTATGGGTAAGTTAGTTGGTTGGACAAAACTGCCGGAGGATTGGGTCAAGTTAGATGAAGCAGTTAAACAAGGCTAACATTGCTACTACTGGAGGTTTACTTAGAGATTGTCATATCAATGGTGCGGTGGTTTTATACAACACATTGGAAGGAGCTCACCTTTAGTTGTCGAGCTTTGGGGAGTCCAATCGGGTCTTACATTGGTATGAATGCTTGGTTATAGACTAGTTGTCGTCGAAGTGGATTCCCTAAAGGTAATTAACATTCTGTCCTCTTCCAATATAGTTTCGTCTTAGGATATTTTTTTTGGGTGGCAGGTACCCGTGGTTTAATCCAATGAGTATGGAAGGTGCAATTTCAACATGTATATTACGAAGGGAACCAGTGTGCCGATAGTCTGACCTCTCTTGCAGTCCTATCCAGTCTAAGCTTGCATATACTTCAGGAGCCTCCAACGGTCGTCATGGAGCTCATCCACCGAGACAAGCAAGGAGTTTTGTATTGCAGAATACTATGCTAGTTTTATTTTTTTGTGAATTTGGTTTTTATGCTTTGTAAAAAAGGTTTCTTGAACAATAAAATTGTGGGTCACGGCCGGACCATCCAATACTAACTATACAATTACTAAGTTCAGATAGACACAACTTTGAGCCCTAAAGTTCCCACACTTACATAAAATCATTTTGTTTACTGACCAACCAAAAGCCAGAGAAATATGAGGTGCATTTCAACTACTTCGCTGTGGTAGCTTAAAGTCTTAACGAAAAAGATTTATCTGAGTGTAAGGTGCTCATTGGCAGGTAGTGGCAAGTTCGGGAGCATCATGTACATAGAGAGATGATAGGTATTGGTGTTACTGGCTAATTAGGAATAATTCAGAAACAATGTAAACAGTGATTAGTGACATGACCATCAAAATTATAGATTATAAAAAATTATTGTTAAAATTTATTTAATAATAATTACTGATAAACATTCAATAATAATAATAAGATAATTAGTCCTTAATTCAAAGTAAAAACCCTTTTTAATGCACCATTTCCACCTGTGCCTTTTGGTTTTCATTTTTTGACAAAACAACTAATCGAATGCTTAATGTATTTATATTGCAATCTTTTGACTCAACTTATACTAGCAAGATTAATGTAATTGAACGGGATGCTCTAACCTCCCCTTTACACTAAAATAAAGAGCCGAATTTGGAATTGGTGGTAAGGAACAGAGTTTTTTTTTTTTTTGGAAAAACAGAGCATTCTTTTCAAGCTTATCATTCTTGATTGTAACATAAAATTGGAGGACGACCATCCATTTGAGACAAGAGAAGAATATAATTGACTTTCTCACATAAAATCTTCATTCTTCTGAACCATTATTCCAGAGTAAGCCTAGATATTGTAGATGTAGATGGTAAAATGAACCTTACACAATAACATGTTTATAACAGTTTAAAAATATGTTGCTAAAAATTAATATAAAGTAACATTTTTTAAAGTGTTGCTTTTACTAATATTAAAAGACAAGGATAATAATAAATTGTTATATGTAAAAAAGGCAACAAAATTAAAAAATGTTTCAATTAAGTTTTATATATGCAATATCTAGTATTGTTGCTGTAGTTTTAGTCACTTATTTACTAAAAGATAATTACTAATATTATATATTTATTTATATGTCTTTAGTAATGTATATTTAAAATATAAATTTTGTTATTTATTAATAAATATTCAAAATATATCTAGTAAAATTAAATTACTCACTAATTTTTATTTAGGAAAATTAAAACACATGGGTATCGTTAGAAAAGAGTAACACACGGAGATGGAGGTGCACAGCGAGAAAAACTAGAAATCAATTGGCGCAGTTCAGATTTATTGCTTATATCCAGGAGTTCATACCCCAAAGTTTCTCCCTCGGATCATCGTTTGATGCTTGGCCCACTCTCCATAAGGTGACCCATCATTCTTGGCCCATAGTTGTGCGGAAGCCTAAAACTTTCAATCGGTGGAAGCAACTGCAACAGAAAGGCAGCAGCCACCGCACCAAGTGCCACCATTTGTCAATGTCTTGCCATCTTCCCAAGATTTATCGGGGCTGCTCAACACCAGTCACTATTTTCCAATGTTTTGTTATATTATTAGTCTTGTTTTTTGTCTGATGGGCTTGGAGAACAAGATTTGCATTCAGTCTTCAACAAACTTTGTAAGGTATGAGTGAAGTTCCAAATTTCTAGCTTTTCCATGTTATAACGTCTCTATTGTTTTAGTTCACTCAATCTTCAACTGTTTCCGTTTTCTTTGAGTTTTGGATGTAAGTATTGTTTTGCTTATAAGCCCTACTCTGCTATAGTAATTATACAATTGAATTCAACTGAGACGTGGATTCTTCTGCAACACTTAAAAGTCATGAAGGTGACAGGGACCTGGATTCTTATGCAAAACTAAGTCATTGTCGATACTCGATTATTAGCTGGAGCTATCTCACTGTGGTTTATTCCTATTCTCAACTTCTTTGCCTTTGCATTTAGCATTCAGCAGTACTTACAGACTCAGATCAAGAACATGATTGTGGGGTGGGTTTCTGCCGTCTCATTTATAGTTCGTGTGCTATTGTCGTGCATCTTTGTGAGCAAACTTAGCTGGGGAATTCTTGGAGCAATGGGTACTATGATCATATCAGGTTGGTTGATTGTAATTATGGAGTTGGTTTTTGCATTTGGTGGCTAGTGCCCCAACACGTGGAAAGGATTTACTTTTAGTGCCTTCTTTGATTTATTTCCTTTGGTGAAACTCTCTATATCCTCCGGAGTGATGCTTCAGTGAATATATTTCTTCCATCCAAAGTCTTCTAGTCCTCTCTCTAAGTTTTCCTGTCTCTATTGTAGTTAGCTAAGAATTTCCCAAAGAAAATAACAGTATGCTTCACTGTATTAATTCTATCAAAATAACAGATGAATTGTTTTGTTTGTTTTTTTGGCTATGCTTGTAGATAAATATGAAAGTACTTGTACTAGTGAATGCGACCCAACCTTACAAGGAAAATTATAACTTCTCAGTAAGGTTATTGAGACTACTTGATATTCTAATATTGTCTTTTGCATCATTATCTTTGAATTTCTGCCCTCATTTTGACCATTTGGTTGGCGGGAATAGTCTAGAGGTGAGGTACTCTGCTATACTAATCCTTCTATCAGAGTATACGAAGAATGCAGCAACAAAAATATCGATATTGTCCATATGGTAAGATCATCAAATAACTTAGTAATCTTGCTTCCTTAAGGAATCTGTCTACAAAAATTGATCCTTGATAATGTCTTATTCTGTAGCCTAAATGTCACAGCGTGGGAATTTATGTTATGTTTGTGCTTTCTAGCTGCCTCCAGGTACTGTCTTAAAGTGTCTTCAAAGCTTGAAGTTGTGAGCCATCCAATGAATTTCTTGAAACTTACATGACTAGTTTACTTTCATGAGCGGTGTAAGAGTTTCAAATGAACTAGGAAGAGGAGATGCTGAAGCTGCAAAATTTTCTCTCAAAGTCAACTTCTGTGTTTCATTGAGTTTGGGGGCTTTCTTTTCTATTGTGTGTTTATTATTGGGTCGTCAGATAGCCCAAGTGTTTACAAGGGAAAAAGATGGTCGTTGAATTTGTATCCAAGCTTTCCCTCCTCCTGGCTTTCTCAGTTATACTCAATAGTTTTCAGGTAGTCCTCACAGATACGTTCTTCAATTCCTCAATCTATTATCTACCAATAGGTAAATTGGCATTTGAGGTGTTCATTGAATTCTAATTTGATGCAATTCTTTTTACTAGGTGTTGAAGTCAGGACAAGGTAGCCTCTTAAGTTGAGATCTAACGAAGATACTATTATTCATCTTTCTTAGGTAAAAATTGTATAGATGTACTTATGTTAACTTGATATTCTTGTTGTTAATCTTTCTTTTTCTTCCTTTATTTTATGCATTGGGATGAACTGAGATTTGTATTACAAGTAGCTTGCTGATTAATTAGTTATATTCTGCAATTAGTGAGAAACTTGATGAAGTAGATTAGACAAAAAATATTGGTATGTGTGAATCAGTTCGACGGGATGCAAGGTAAACATTTCCCATCCGTTTAACAAGAATAGAGTCCATGACATGCTATTGTTATATGCATTTTTACTACTTATATTTTAATAGTTTTCATACAGGTATGAAATGCGTACCTTGCCTTCTAATAATGCTTTGCTTTTGCATCATCATTATAACTGGATATTTGCTTACAAATTGCAGACATTTGTCAAGAAGTTGGAATGCATGCAATATGAAAAAATAGGTACGTTATATTTCCAAAGAACTTTGAGAAAGGTTACAAAGTCAATATGAAGTCAGTTCGAATTCTACAAATGATGAAGAGTTGTTGAAGCACATGTAATTTTCCTTACAATTGTTAAGGATTGTAGAATTTGCTTTTGTATTTAGTAACAATAAAAGCATATGTAATTTGCTTTTGTATTTTAAATATGTTAAAAGTTGAATTTTTAAAGTTCTTATAAATTATATATTATATATAAATGCAGTTTTTTTGGTCTTTCGCCTTTGATAGTGCGTACGTAACTAAGATGTACATTAATATCTATATATTACTTTTAATGTATATATGGATGTTGCCTATATAATGATAAGAGTTTGCTTTTACGTTATTATTGTTAATGAACGAATAAATTGTTACTTAAAACAATTCACTTTGTTGTCTTATTTATTTAATGTTGTTGCCAAAAAACACTAAAAATGTTGCAATGTTTATTTAACATTGTTGCTATAGTTTAAAATTAATAGGTTGCCTTAGTCAAAAACTTAAAATAATATTTTTTATTTTGTTGTCTAATTAAAAAATTCTATGGTCTTATATTTATAAGAGCGCCACTTTTTGTAAATTATGTTTTTTTGGATAAAAAGGCAACTATAATTATAGTTATGCTTTTGTCTGATGCATAAAACTCTTTAAGCCGTAGTACATCATCATTCTTTCTTGCACGATCAAAGTTATTTACAATTGGATGGTTGTTACGTCCTTCAAGGACAAGAACATGAACTTGTTGAGCTGCCTGACCAGTGACAAGCATTGATAAAAGGAACGTTGTTGGGCAAACTTTTATGGTCTTAAAGTAATTGAATTTTGCGAAAAGAAAAAGAATATACATATATATCTAGAGGCAAACCTCCCAACAAGGCCTTTAGGATCATGGGATCTAATCGTAGAGCGTTCCTCTTTCCATGGCATCTTTGTTGGCATCACCAAGAGTAGCTTAAGACTTGCTGGAATTGCTTTTAATGGATTTATATATTAATTATATGTTATGAGCTATTATAAGATTTGGTTTAAGATTAAAAGTTATTTAATAAAATCTCAGTTTAATGAACTTAAATGATCTAATTAAGTATGAAATATTACATTTGTATAAACTTTAATGTTATATTCCTATATGATGGAAAAATTATAAATAAGTGCTATAAATATAAGTTGGAGGTTATGGTCTCTAAGAGAGTATTATGATTTCTTTTATGATATCCCTTTATTATAAAAGACAAACATCTTATATGCATCTCTTTGAAGGCCAAAACATAAAAGAGCCACAATAACTCAATCAAGTTTATTTCAATAAATTTAGATATACATCCAAAATCATATTTGTTCTTCATAACTGATATGATTGGTTAAGCTGTTATTGTAGATTTTATATTAAATTTAAGAAGTAGTGTTGGAGCCTATTTCTTGTTAGATTATTAAAATTAAATTGGCTTTGTCTCCTTAAGATTTGTATGATTATCATTTTCAGAGGTAATAAAATATGTAAATATATAATCTAATTTGTTGGGGTGGTGAAAAGTTGTGCTTGTCTTTTCTTTTCTTGCAATATAATATTATGTGGCCTTCCTTTTCTTTAGGAAAGTTGAAAAAGTTAGGAAACCAATAGTTTCAGCATCATGTGTATTAAGCTATTTCTTTTATTTTATTTACAAGTTCATTAAAGAAGTTCCTCTCTAATAAAGGAACATCTCAACAAATAGCATTTTATTAAACAAGTTTATTCCATTTAACACTTTGTCTCACGGTACCTTGTCCACGCAACATTAGCTTGAAAGCTCTATCTAGATATTAGTTGAATCAACATTCTGGAATTGTTGAAACTCTGAGACTTAAAATACAAAACGATGTAGATCTCCGTGGAAAACTATTTAACTTCAAATTTTGGCATTTATTTTATGTTATTTTCAATAATTGATATTCTGAATTAATTAATAAAAATAATATGGTAATAAAATAACCTCCTTTGGTAGATTAATTAGTTCTATAATTATTGAAATGGTTGTGTGTGAATGAATTTTATGTAGATAATAATTTGCCTTAGGGAAAATTATTATTTGGTTGATGTTCAAACATATTAATTGATGATAAATATGTGATAATTATTAAATTTTTCTTGTAAATTTTAAGTCAATCCAAAAAAGAGAATGCCATGATCGTTCATGACTACAAAGACTTAGATCTTGCTCTTTAGATTGAGAAACTTCCTACTCTTATTGATGCAAGTTCCTCTAATGACAAGAGGGACTAGGAAAAGTGCTAACACTTAAATTGCATGAGCCTTATGATAATGAAATATGCAATTTCGTAAACATTTAAGGGTATAATGTGCAACGAGAAGGACACTAAGTTGTTCTTTAAAGAACTTAAGTAGCATTTTGTTAAAAATGAAAAGGTGGACACAAGTATTCTTCTAATAAATCTTATTTCCATAAGGTATAAAGATGCGTGCTTCCAACTGAAAATGACATCAAGAGAAGATGGTAGAGGTACTTCTATAGCCTTTTTAATAAAGGTGTAAAGGATAGCATCTTTTTAGGTGACCTTAGCTCGTTTGAAAGATTACAAGGGATGAAATAAAGAAAATGACAAGAGGCATGAATAGTGGTATGGCAATAGGGCCTGATGAGATACCTATAAAAATGTGAAAGAGCCTAGATGAAGAGAGTATTACTTAGCTAGCCAAGCTTTTTAATGTGATCTTTAAGTCTGCCAAAATGTCAGATGAATGGAGATTTAGTATGGTAATTCCTTTATATAAGAATAAAGGGGACATCTAAAGCTGTAACAACTATAGAGGCATCAAATTACTTAGGCACATCATAAATTTATGGGAGAAAGTGATTGAGAAGAGAGTGAGAAAGCATGCTTCTATCTCAGAAAAAAAATTGCCGACCCTAGGCCTTGCCATGCATTCATTATGTATAAGATATATAATGAAACAATATAGGATGGATAATAAATTGCATCTAGATAAGATGGTTATTAAAACTTAAAGCCCAAAAGACTGAGTGGGAGAGGATGTTCATATGAGAGTCAACGGTCTCCAAATGATGGCCCATTTGCATGTGGTGAAGTGTTACTCCCCATCGGAGGGCATGAATCCTACATATTGCATGGTTTGCGTATTCTAAACGATAAGTCCACTTATTGGTAGTCAAATGTGACCTCCCACCAAGGCATCGTTTGCATTTATCTTTAGTGAACGAATCAAATGGTTAAACACTCAATATTTTTTATCAATAAACTACCCACCATAGCTCTGTTGGTAAAAGTATGGACCAAATTATGACGCTTCTCAAAAAGTTAGGCATGAGATGCTTGGTAGTTTTTATAGTGGGAGGGTCCCAGTTTTTTTTAATGGATAAGATGACCCACTGTCACTTAGTCTGTTATAGATAAGAAAAATAACTGTCGTATAATGTTTTACTTTTTTAAGTTTTGTTAAATTTATCATCATGCATACATGCATCATGATTTTATGCAAAGTTCCAATATTGTTGACTAGTATGCTTATGTTTTAATAATTTATATTTTCAGATATTATCAACTACAAAATGAATCCACTCACCCTGCTCTTGACTAATAACAAATTGGAAAATGGAGATGATTTTAATAAATGGAGATGTAACCTTGACATTGTTCGTCAATTTGAACGTATTTCATGGGTGTTAATTGAAAATGAGCATACACCTCTAAGTGGAGATTCAAATCCTGAGCAAGTCCAACAACATGAGCGTTGACAGAATTTTGATAAGAGTACTAAGTGTTATATTCTAGCTTCTCTTAGTGGTATGTTGCAAAAGTAAATTGCTTGTATGAAAACTGCTAGTTCAATGGTCCATCACCTACATAAGATGTTTGGTATGAGGACTAGGTCTACAAGAGTAAAAGCTATCCAAACCTTTCATAATCTTAGACAGAAACATGGTGAACTGGTGTGGGATTACATGATGAAGGTAATCTCTGCGATCACTGAGGCTGAGATGCTTGGGGCAGATATAGATGCAGACACGCAGATGATTATGATCATCAATAGTTTAAACTCTTCTTTTCAACAGTTTAAGTTGGACTATGAGCTAAACAATAAGTATTACACCTTGAGTGAGTTGATGAATACCCTCCAGAGCACGGAGGACATATTGAATATCAAGGTTCATGGGCCCAAAGCTAATGTAGCATCTTCTTCTAAGCCCAAGGGTAAGGGCAAGTAGAAGAAGAAAGGTCCAATGAAAAAGAAGGCCCAAACAGGGGTTAAGGCCAAATCCCATGAAAAAATAAGCCAAAGAGAACATCAAAGGAATGTGTTTCCACTGTGATGAGATGGGCCATTGGAAAAGAAATTGTCCAGTCTACCTTGAGTCCCTCAAAAGCAAACAAGGTATGGTGTTCCTAAGTTTGTTAGGAACAAGAAATGTGGCAGATTTATCTATTTCTTGGATATTAGATTCAGGAGCCACTAATCAAGTTTCCAATTCATTGCAAGGGTAACAGCAAAAGAGAAGACTACCTAAAGGCCAATTTCAAGTCAAGATAGCGGATGGTTCCTATGTTTCAACATAATCAATGGGAGTAGTTATCTTGGATTTTCCTAGTAGTCATAGGTTATATTTGAAGGATGTTTATTACATGCCAATGATTGTAAGGAACATGATTTCTGTTTTTTGTCTAATAAAATCTGGTTATTCCTTA
>JANITW010000236.1:26066648-26090786 GCA_027564335.1 Erythroxylum williamsii | reverse complement strand
ACATAAATCACTCCAATTCAATTTTTCAAGCACAAATAACATATTTTTCACAATAAACACATTTATAGACACATATGCCGGAAAATATTATGAATGCATGTACAATCATGTGTATGGGCAAAAATTGACATTCATATATATATAGAGGCCATATTATGCATGATCATGCCAAGATAAGTTTAAACATTCCTAACTGTTCCAAATTACCATTTTACCCTTCCCATCGATGATGGGATGTTACAATTCTCCCCTCTTCATAAAAATTTCGTCCTCGAAATTCTTACCTGCTTTGTCGAACAGGTGAGGATACTGTCTCCTCATATGCTCCTCGATCTCCTAAGTTGCTTCCTCAGTTGAGTGGTTCCTCTATAGGACTTTCACTAATAGAATAACCCTGTTCCTCAACTGCTTAACTCGTGATCCCACAATCTGGATCGGCTCCTCAACATAACTCAAATTGTTAGCCACCTCAATCTCCTGAGCCGGTATCACATATGTCGGATCTGATCGGTATCTTCGAAGCATACTCACATGAAAGACATTATGCAACTGAGACATCTCATTCGGTAAAGCCAACTTGTAGGCCAAAGGTACTATCCTCTTAATGATCTCATAAGGACCAATGTACCTAGGGCTCACCTTGCATTTTTTACCAAATCTCAACACTCTTCTCCACTGTGACACTCGTAGGAAAACCTTGTCTCCTACATTATACTCCATATCCCTTCGGTGTTGATCCACATAACTCTTCTGTCTATCTTGAGTCGCTTTAATTCGGCTCCGGATCAATTTCACCTTATCTACTGTATCCTGAATCAACTCCGGGCCCTCAACCGTTCTCAAACCCTCTTCATCCCAATACTAAGGCGATCGACACTTTCTTCCATATAAGGCCTCATATGGTGCTATTCCGATGCTACTGTAATAATGGTTGTTATAAGCAAATTCAATCAGAGCTAGGTACTGATCCCATGCTCCTCTAAACTCTAATACACAAGCTCGAAGCATATCCTCAACTGTCTTAATTGTCCTCTCACTCAGCACATCTATCTGAGGATCAAATGCTGTACTAAAATTCAACTTGGTACCTATAGCAGACTGCAAACTCTTCCAAATCCTCGAAGTAAATCTGAGATCCCGGTCTGATACTATAGACATTGGAACCCCATGCAGTCTCACTACCTCAGTCATATACTTCTGGGCCAACTGATCAAGTGAATTATTCTCCCTCACTGGCAAGAAATGGGCCGATTTAGTTAACCGATCCATTATGACACAGATAGCATCATGTTGCCTCAGAGTCTTAGGCAACCCCATGATAAAGTCTATAGTGACTCATTCCTATTTCCACTCGGCGAGCATGTGGAAGCTATAAAACCTTGAGGTCAAGGGTTCGAGTCGTGGCCTCACCCTTGACCAAAGAGGACAATACCAATTTGTGTTGGATGCCGCGGTATAACCCGCAAACACCCGCCGCGGTATAACCCGCAAACACCTACGGGTGGGGGGTGGGGTCCAACATAAACTTACCTTGAATCTTCACCACTTAATGAGTTTCTTGGATCAAAAGAAGGCTCTAATCTTCTTTTTCCTTTTTCCCTTCTTGCTCAACTTCAAAATCACTCTTTAAGACTAAGAAAAATCAAAACCTAGCATAATTCTCTTCTTTCTCTTATTTTTCTCTTTTTTTTGTGCTTCTCTCTTCTCTCTTTCCTTCAATCACGTTTTTGGATTCTTCCAACTCAAGCCCACCCTTCATCTTCTTCTTTTATACCCTTAATGATTGCACAATATCCATTTTGCCCTTCATTTAAAGCCTCATGGTTTCTAAACTTATGTGACTTGCCAATTTTGCCTTTACACACTCTTACTAATGTAATACTTCAATTCCCTTAACCTATGTCATATTATCTTACCCACATTAGAAAGCTAATTAATTCTAACATATATTAATCTAGCGAGACCCTAAAATTAATTTAATCATGTTTATTTATTATTAAAAAAATTCAGGGGCCAACAGTTGAATTATATTTCTAACATGTCTTATGCTTCGAACAATAGTAAAGCTCATAGATAATTTCTCAATTGCAATATTAGAAAAAGGAAAGATTGGTATTCATTTAAAGGATTGATTGTTAAATTATATTTCTAATATGTTCTATTCTCTAGACATTTACCAAAATCTTCTAAGTTTGGAATAACAAGTAGAGAAAGGTGATAACTTGTAGTTTAACAAGTAAGAGTGCATTATCATTGATAAAAAAAAGGGTTTGATAGCAAAAACGAATAGGTCAAGAAATCATCCTTTCTTAATCATTATTAATTATGATGTTGGGTTATGCTATAATACAATGATTACAGATGATAATTGGCTTTGGCATATGTATCTTTGACATTTCAATTTTAAAAGTATCAAGTTCATAGTAGATAAAAGGTAGGTGTGAAGTTTTCTAAAAAGGTGTTCAAAAAGAGATATAAAACCACTGAATATTGCACACTCAAATTTATGTTATATGGAAGCTCCTTTTTTGGGAGGTAATAGATACTTTATTACTTTCATTGATGGATGATTTCATTAGGAAGACGTAGATTTATTTCTTAAAGTAGAAATATGAAACAGTGATACAATGAAGAATTTTATAGCTTATGTTCAAAAACAAAGTGAGTATATTGGTGAAAATTTTGAGAAAAGATCATGGGATTTAACATATTGTGTTCAATGATTTTATATGAAAGAATGGGATCAAGCATTAGCTAACTTCATGATATAAACCTCAACATAACAAAATTACAAAGAGAAAGAACAAAACTATTATGGATATCGTTAAGAGCAAGTTGTTTTACAGAACTTACTGAAGACTTTGTGGACAGAGGTAGTAGCTTGTGATGTTCATATTTTGAATAGGAGTTTAATTAAAAGTTTTTTTTCATAAAACTCTTAAAGATGTTTGGAGTGGAAAAAAGCTAGATCTAATCCACTTGAAAGTATTCAGGTTTATTGCTTATGCTCTTATATATGATGAGCTAAGAAAGAAATTAGATAGAAAATCAAAAAAAGAAAGCATCTTTATAGGATATAGTCAAGTAATAAAGGCTACAATTTATATAATCTAATCACTGAAAAATAATTATCACTAAAAAACAATTATTACTAGAGATATTTCATTTCAAGAATATGGAATTTGAGATTGTTAGAGAAACAATGAACTTTATCACCAATGCCTATGTCTAGTAACCAAATTCCTCCTCTAGTAAATTCTACTAAAGTACAGAGATATCCCCAATGAGAATGCCAAATAGCAATTCATTTTAAGGATGTTAGCTTGGAAAGGATATAGATCAAATTGATATTGATGAAGAGGAAGCTATTTATTATGTTTTTTTTTTTTTTTGCAGATTGAGATCTAGTAACATTTGAAGAAGCGACAAAAGACAACAGATAGATTTTAGCTATGGAGGAAAAAAATCATGACACTAAGGAGAACAAAACCTTAAACCTAATGAACCTTATCGTAGGAAAGAAGTCAATTGGATTCAAATGTATATCAAAACAAAGTACAAACCTAATGGGGATGTTGAAAGGTATAAAGAAAGGTTGGTTGCAAAAGAATATAAACAAAAACATATGATTGATTACTTTAAAGTATTCTAGTTACCAGGTTAGATATTATACAAAAGATTATTTATATAGCCTTTTAAAGAGATTTGAAAATTTTCAAATGAATGTCAGGTCAAGTTTCTTAAATAAAATTCTTAAAGAGGAAGTTTACATTGAACAGCCATTAGGTATTGTGAAATGAGGGAATTAAGATAAAGTTTACAGATTAAAGAAGGTACTATACAGATTGATGCTATCGTCAAAAACATGGTATACTTGTATTGAATCATTTTTATTAGCTAATATTCCAAAGATATTCTTAAGAGTATGCCTTATAGTAATATCATGATTGTTAGCTTATATGTGGATAAACTTATCGTCACTGGAAATAATCTTTAAGTTACTAGCAGAGTTGAAGGAGGTATAATATCTCAATTCGAGATGATAGATTTAGGTTTGATATCATACTTTTGGAATTGAAGTAAAACAAACAAATTAAGGGATATTTATTTCTTAAAAGAAATATTCTTAACATACTTTAAAGAAGTTTAAGATGAAAGGCTACAAACTAATATTGACTTCAGTTGAAGAAAGATTGAAGCTTTACAAATATAGAAGTGGAGAGTTTGATAGATACAACTTTAGAAGACTTATTGGAAGTTTAAGGTATTTAACATCAAGAAGATTGAATATTGTTTATAGAGTTTGACTTGTGAGTAGATTTATTGAAGTACCAAGACAAGCTCATTGGCAAGTTGTAAAAATAATTCTTAGATACGTCAAAGGTACATTGGATGATGGAATCTTCTACTTAAATGGTAATAAGGTGGAGCTAGTTGGAGATACTAATAATGATTGGGCTGGTGACATAAAAAATTATAAAAGTACCACTAGTTATGTTTTTAATTGTGGTTCAAGAGCATTTTCTTAGTCATCCAAGAAACATGCTCATTGACATAACTCTAATATATTGTAGTAATAGGTTATGCAACTAAAACAATTTGGTTACAGAGAATGCTTGGTAAATTATAATATTAGTAAAATGGTCATTGAATTTTTTATGAAAATAAGTCAACAATTGCCTTAATTAAGATTCTAGATTTTCAAGGTATAACAAGCATACCAATACCATTATGTTTGTGATTTAGTAAAGGAAATGAGATTATAGTTGAGTTTTGTGCCTTGTAGGATCAAATTGCAGATATGTTTACAAAGCCATTAAAAGTATAATTGTTCACAAACACTAAAAAGGAAGCTCGGAATGATCAAATGAAGAATAAGGGTGTTTGATGGAGATTAAGTTTGGTTTGTCCAATACCTAATCACGAAGAAAATAACTTGATAATGTACAACTGTTGTTATTAGCTATCATGATTTTTTGTTAGTTGTCAAGATTATGATATTAGTTGTCATATTAAGATAAAAATTGTCGAAGTCAATATAAATCGACTCAGTGCAAGTATAACAAGAGTTATTGCACTAAAACAATTATTGTAATACGAAGAAAAAGAAGATGGTGTGAACTAGAGTTAACAAACTCCAATAGTTTGAATTGGAGTGATGAAAGGTATTTTGTAAGACTTTAACAAAGGTCTATATTATATTAAAAGAGTATTTTCAATAATTTTTTTTAAATTCTATATTCAATATAAAAAAAATTGGCTTGATGTACACCTAAAAGTGGTCAGTAAAGTACTAGTGGCTACGAGTTTTTGAATAATTTGAATGTCTGCAGTAAGTATAGAGAACTATTCCTTACAGAGATTTATTGGCAACTGGAGCAACTTGTGAGCAATTATTCATGGTCTTGGACAGCTCTAACAAAGCCTAGAAAATCGAACCTTCCTGGAAAGCGGTTGCAAGTTTGCGTATGACCTATGAGAACTTGATAGACAAGCATGTACAGTCTACAGAGAGAAATCCTCAGGTGGATAAAATGATCATTGTTCCATGATAGAGAAAGACACTTTCATCGTTAAACACGAAAGCCCAAAAGACAGAAAGTGGGAATTCGTGTGATTGAAAATGCCATTTGTCTCTTTGCTTTTCTTCTAGAGCCTTGAAGCACATATTGCAACTGTTGCTGATAGGCATGTGACTAGTTAGTTCCTTTCTTGCCATTGATTTAATCACCGACTCATTATCAAGTGGCTAGCACCCGAAAACAACACTAATAATATGCTTAACGATGGAGGATAGAAGCATAGTTTGGCAAACTGCATAATTACTGGAATCAGACAAAAAGAGGCCTTGAGTCATTAACTCTATGTCTAATTGTCCGAGCTATGAACTCTGCATTAAAAATAAAAAAACTTTATTTGTTTCTTTTCAGCTAAAAGATCACGCACCAAAGTACATAAACTACTTTCCAGTAACCTATCATGTTCTCTTCCTGCATTTCCCATTTTGTTAAACGAATACAAGTCTCTTGAAGTCTACGTCTCAATAGTAGCATAAAAGGCTGATGAAGACTCTATTCAAAATCAGATCATTCCCAGCTTCCAAATTTGCATCATTGTCCAAATGATGAAAAGAAGGCAAGTTAAACAGTTATGTAACCTAATGCACCTACCCATTTGAACAGTTAGCTTGTAATTGACATACACTTTTCCCACGTTTTCTTTATCATAGTCCAGTTCTTATCATCATTAACAAATAGGATAATACATATCACTCAATTATTTGACGTCAGTGCTAAACTCTGAAATGATATTAAAGTCAATTATGTCCATTTTTAGAGCCCAACTAATGTGACTGATGATTAGGTCTTCCATCAATCTTTACTACTAAAGAATATTAATCATTTTCAAGGCATAAATTAGGAAAGCTCACCCAATTTTTGAGAATGACCAATGTAGCCCATAAAGGAGACCTAAAAGAGAGTGACTTTCACAAAAAAAGTGAGAGTGTCTCTTGAGCACAGCCAAAAGGGTTTTGCTCCTTGCAATTGATGATTATAAAGAGAGAATCAGTGCTCATATCTTAAAATATAGCACGTTTAGTACAATTTATATCCTCCTAACAGAGATAGCACACAATAAAAGGACAATGACAGGGCTCGGCTCTTCCTGCGGAGCATGCAAATTCCTGAGAAGAAAGTGCACGAGTGAATGCGTATTTGCTCCTTACTTCTGCTACGATCAGGGTGCTGCCCACTTCGCAGCAGTGC
The DNA here is from genome assembly GCA_027564335.1 of Erythroxylum williamsii. Lineage (NCBI taxonomy): Eukaryota > Viridiplantae > Streptophyta > Magnoliopsida > Malpighiales > Erythroxylaceae > Erythroxylum > Erythroxylum williamsii. The sequence goes on along the minus strand of JANITW010000236.1, from coordinate 26,084,019 downwards.
ACAAGGTGTTTGGTGCGAGCAACGTTTCAAAGCTACTCTCTCACTTACCGCAGAATAACCGCAGTCACGCTGCTAGTACCATTTCCTACGAAGCGTTGGCTCGGATGCGTGATCCTATATATGGTTGCGTTGCTCATATATTTGCACTCCAACAACAGGTCAATTATTAACTGAAACCTTGAAACCTTTTCAATCAAGGCATACCGTGACAAGTCCATCACATGATTTTGCCTTTCATGTCTCAGGTTGTCTGTTTGCAAGAAGAGATACAGTTTCTAGGAAGCCAAATGGCTAATGTAACTGTTAGCATTGCTGCCTGTGCATCTTCAGGAAGAAACTCAAACCCAAATTCTGACATGCAGTTCTCTTTGCATGAAGATGGTACAAATGCACAATATAATCAGAATCGACCAACTGGATTCCTAAATCAGTCAGGACCCACAAATGGTAATTTCCAAACTTTTGACAATCAAATGAACATTGATTTTCCTCCTTCATGTGGATGGGAAGACTTCGATCTGGTTTATGACTCTTATCCAACCCCTCTGGAGAGACTTCTTGAAGGAGTTGACAGAGACATCATCGCATGTTCTTCGATGTTGCCCACTGGATCCGAAACTTAAGATTGTCAAGACCAGTGACCTATGTGTCTAACAAGACACCGTTTTTGCTACAGGAGATATCTTCTAGCTCTACATGGGACACCTTCTGTGTTACTCATCTTAATATTGACACGGTGATAAGCATAATTTTCTGCTGGAATGTGTAGGCTAGGCTTTTTTAATTTAGTTTCCATATATATATATATATGTGTGTGTGTGTGTTTGTGCGTGTGTTTGTCTAGGCTGCTTTGGCATTTGTACTGTCTTGGACATGTAACCGATCTTCAAAAAGCCCTGTACATAGGTATACAATTTGAAACTAGAACATTTGGAAATCGACAGAAGCCCAACAATATAATTGGACAGTCAAGCAGAAATATTTACTGGATTCCAGAAATTTGCGAGCGCGGAGTGTAGATAATAAAGTTTAGCCGTGGTGGTCAATCCAAAATTTTATAACATTGTAGGCAACACAAGCTAGTTATATCCTTTAATGCAAAGCAGAGCAACTTGAAAGTTCAGATAAACGGGTGATGATATCCTTGCTTACACCCAATTCCAATTTCCAACCTTACAAATAGAACTAAGATGATACGAAATTATGTTTAATGAAACATACTAAAAATATGCAGTCTGCAAGATGAAGTCCAAACGGGACAAGTTCAGCAGTTCCTTTTTAAGAAGCCTAATAATACTCGAATATTGGGATCACTTCGTATAGGGTATCTTCCACGTCCACACTTACAATCAATTGTCAGGCCTAAATATGCACGATTGTTCTATTCCCAACAACATTATGAGTACGGTTAGATACTCAAAATGTTAGTACCGTATCGTCGTTAGAAAAATATCAAAAAATTTTAGAGACTAAATTATAATTGTTAAAAATTAGGGACTAAATTAAAATAATTAAACTCTAAACTAAACCCAAACAATCTATTCTCTTAATCTCTCCTTCGCTAACTCTTCACTATCTTCAATAACCCACTAAGCACTAACCATCTTCACGCCTGCATGCCCCTGCTCTCCTAGTGTTAAACCCTTAAACTTCAAAACACTTCGAAGCGATCTTCATGATGTACCTTAAGTGAAAGGTTAGCTAGATTACACAGATAAAGGAGGCATGCTAAAATATTAAAGCAAATATGGATGAGTGAGATCAGAATTGGTGTAAATTTTGGTAGAGTTTAGGACTTTATAGAGATTGATTCGACCCAAGTTAAAGACTTGACTCATGATCGGATGAATAAACCATGACTATCAGACTTGTGGTAGGAAGCATTGGATAATTTCATTGTACTATGTGGGCTTTGGCAAGATCACACTGTATCATCAGCAGAGAGAGATCATGGGGAGATCTTAGATGATGTAGCAACAACTAGGAGTTAGAGTTGTAGTGGGATTCAACATCTGAAGATAACAGAGGTCTTCAAGGATAAAGATGTTAGTTTTTTATTTGAATGTAAATTCTATCTTTCTATTATCTTGTAAATTCTATGGTATCAGTTAGAGTCCTACTTGGATGGAGATGTCATCCAATTGGTCCCTGTGATGTAATCTGATAGAGATAGACGTGATCGTATCACAATCTTAGACAGTTTAGATTATGAATGTAACTTAGCTTCCAAACCAGAGTGCCTATATATAGCTCATTCTAGTTTTACTCTCCTCATTCAGTCAGAGAGAGCATTTCTTGTATTCTTTTGAGGGAAAGTAATATAAAGGTTAGTTTTATCGTATCTCTCTTGTTTTCTAGTTGTCTTTATTTTCTAATTGCCTTTGTAGCATTGTTTCTTCGAGGGTGTGAGATAAACACTTCGAGAGTTGTTGAAGACTGAAGTCTTGCTTAAGCAAAACTAAGTGAGACTATCATGCAAAGGTTATTGGCAATCAACTTCAGTGAAAGTTTGAGCCCCAAGGTAACCTTTGTATCAATTAGTATCAGAGCCTAATTGCGGTATGATAGTAGGCAAATTGACAGAACGAGTGATTAAGGTGGAGACACTCATTGGACCGATTCCTACAGGAGAGGAGGAGGTCTCATCCTATCAATCACGTGAGGCGATGGAGGATTAGATTCGACAATTGCAACAACAGATGATGGATTTGTTCAATGCACACGAGGAGGCATAGTTCTAGATCACTGTGCTGAGGCGTGTCATTGCAATGCTAGATGTTGGTCGAGTTGAAAGCTCCACACCATAACTTCCATCTATGAAGGTACGTGAATCCAGGGTGTTCGAAGGCATGTGAGAAGTGAAGGTGCTTAAGAATTTTTTGTAAGTTATGGAGCAGTACTTTGCAGGTGCTAGGGTGCCCAATACTAAGAAGGTAAATGTGACAACCATGTACATGGATGGGGATGCCAAGCTCTGGTGGAGGATGAGGACATCTGCGGAGATCAATGTGGGTAGAACTCCTGTGGATATGTGTAAGTTTGTGAAGAAGGAGATGAAAGATCAATTTCTTCGGTTGAATACTTCATAGCTTGCAAAGGACGCCTTGAAGAAACTGAAACAAGAAGGTTTAGTAAGAGACTATATTAAGTCTTTTAGTTCTCTATTACTTGATATTGAAAACATGTCTCTTCAACTTTTTGTCTAGTTATAACCATGGGTGCAAACAGAGTTACAGAGGCAAAATGTGAAGGACGTGGTTAGTGTAATCGCGGCTACTAATGCCTTGGTGGACTTTCGAGCGATGAGGGAAACTAAGGCAAGCTTGTCTATTTCTGTGAAGGGTAAAGGACATGCTCAATAGGAGAATACCAAGGGGAAGAAGAAGAAGGATTCCAATAAAGGAGACTTCAAGGGAAAAAGCAAGCAAAATGGTGGCTCCTAGAGTAGGGAGAAGTCCTCTAAAAAGGACAAGATTGCTTGTTATCTGTGTGGATTACATTATGCAAGAGAATGGTCGAGGAACGAGAAGCTAAAGCCTCTGATAGCTAAAGAAGAGGGAGAACCTTCAGATGATGCAGCACTAATTCTGATGGCATTGTTTGATTGTAGTTAGTAAAGAACCTAATCCCTATAATGATCTAATGTACATGAGAATACATATTAATGGGATAGAGGTGACCGCGATAGTAGATACTAGTGCGTCACTTTTCTTTGTAATAGAAAGGATGCACAAGTTGGGGTTTAGAGTGTCCAAGACCTCGACAAAATTAAGAACCCCTACAAATAAGGCACAAGCGGTGATGAGAGCTGCTTACAACGTCCTAGTGAGCATAAGGAGTTGGCATTCCAAGATGAATTGTATGGTTGTACCACTTAAGGATTTCAAAATGATATTTACGATCGACTTCTTTAAGGCAGCAAAGACGGTATTGTACCCAAGTTTAGGAGGTATGATGGTTATACATGATAAAAAAATTTTCTTTATTAATTGTTGTAAATTTGTTGGTGGGACAAAGGAGATTACAACATTAGTGGCATAAGTGTTGACTATGATCATTGAAAAGGAGTCAATCTATGCTCGAGAAACCGTAAAACAGAAGGTAGGTCAGGAGCATATCGTTGCCAAGATCACGGAGGATCAAGGTGACAGGGAAAGTTCAACAGATGGAGCTCATTTCAACATATCTTTGGCGGGAGTGGTGAGTCTCGAGAAGGTGAGTCCAAGTGGAAGCAAAGACAACCCCGATAGATTGAAAAAATGGTACATAGGTGAAGTGTCAATCGATATGAAGGCTTGTTATTGTCTTTAAGAACTGACTAAGGAGTCATTGAAGAAACTACTCATGGAGGAGTGCCAATAAACTAATCCCAAGAGGGAATCAAATCCATTTGGTAGGGGTGGTTGTTAGACCCTTAAACTTTGGAGCACTTCTTAACGACCTTCACGACGCACCTTAGGTGGAAGGTTAGTTAGATTACGTGCAAAAAGGAGGCATGTGAAAATAGTAAAGAAAATAAGGGCGAGTGGGATCGGAATTGGTGTGAATTTTGGTAGAATCTCGAACCTTGTGAAGATTGATTCGACCTAAGCTAAGGACTTAGACCATGCTCGGATGAATGGACCATGACTAGTAGACTTGTGGTGGGAAGAATTGGATCAGGCCAGTGTACTATGTGGGCTTAACAAGATCACATTGCATCATCGACAAAAAGAGATTATGGGGAGATCTTAGATGATGTGCCGACAACTAGGAGTTAGAGTTATAGTAGGACTCAACATCTAAAGATAGCGAAGATCTTCGAGGGTAAGGATGTTAGTTTCCTATTTGAATGTAAACTCTATATGTTAGTTTCCTATTTGAATGTAAACTCTATATTTTTGTTAACTTGTAAATTCTATCTAATCAATCATACTTGCATGGGGGTGTCATCCAATTATTCCATATGATTTAATCTGATAAAGATAGACGTGATCTTAGCACGATCTTAGGCAGTTCAATTTAAGTAAGATTTTGAATGTAACATGGCTTCCAAGCCAGAGTGCCTATATAACATCCCGTTACCCATGTCAAAACAAAAACAGTAAATGAGAGAAATTGCTAAGAAATTAGGAAACACATTTTATGCTCATGCATAATATGTCATACACATACACATGAATAGTGAAAATTTCTGCATATGAAAATAATTGTACATGCATTCATGAATAATTCTGGGTATAATTGTACTGAGTTTTGACTGCAAGATAAGATATGTACAAAGAATGGCTATTTTTCATAATGGACTTAATTGTTTCCTTCACCTTCTCTATGACATCAAAAAATAACCCATTATTGCCTTTTCATCACTATCAGTCAAAGAAAGCAACCTCATCAAAGGCTCACAAACTTGGATAATAAATTAGCATTGCAAACAAAATTTAGTGTCTTTAAGTATAATTCTGGAAACCTCCAATCCAACATTAGATCCACCATATTGAGATGCAATACATTTATCACTTGTAAACATCTGTCTCAAGTCTTTCTTCATCATAACAAAACATTGAAATGATAAGAAATTTGTTGCAGATCTTGTTACAACAGAACGACACAAATTTCTACTATTGGTAAAATCCTTTCTCATTAAATTGAACACCCATGCACGATTAGATTAACTTGGTCACCTTTGCACAGTCTCATCAATAATAGGAAAATACTTAACATCCCCTATATTTTTCAGTATTAAGTCAATGCAATGTGCAACACAAGGAGTCCAAAAAAAATTATACTTATTTTGTAACCTTTTTCCTCCTCTTTATAAGAATAATTGTTGTCAATAATGAACTTAATAATATTTTTTGACCCATATATATATATATATACATTCATAACTTTATCGAATATCTCAAATAAAGTATCAATATTCCTAACAAAGCCATATGCATAAATAAACTTGAAAAACATTTAGTACTTTACATAATAAACTAGAAAATTAGTAATAGGCTTATGTCTCTTATTTTTCTAACCATCACACATGATTGAATACCTATAAGTAGCCCAATCCATTCTTCTTTCTTCCTAATAACTTTTAATTTCATAAATGAAGCAACTCAAAATTTTACCTTTGTAGTCATCAATAAAAGGCACTTTATATCCCGAACTGTAAGAGGCTATAGCATCTACCATAGGTTGTTAATAGTAAAAATGGGAAGCACTGAATGTTGAACCTATATCATATCATCATCTAGTCATTATCATATCTATATTGTGAGCCACATCTCTTAATTGCATGGCACTATTAATTGAAAGCTGGGCTCTAGGAGTTATTTATGGTGCAAAAAATATCGTCATATGCCTTTTTCTTGTCTGAACATCAGGCCTAGATGCAACATTCACTTACTGCTGGGAAGGAACACTACCACTACCACCACCACCTTCAAAATTTCCACTATCATTATGAAAAACAGTAAACAAACTTCCACTACCAATTTCATAATTCAATCTCTCCCTTTTATCTTTCTCGTGATGATATTCTTCAAGCAAAGTTTTCATTTGACACTTCACAACATGACTTACTTTTTTATAGGATTCCACATCTCTTTTAACCCCAAATAAATGCTTATTTAATAGGTTATTCCTCTACCTTTCAAATGCTTGTTATAAAACAAGTAAATAGTGTTGTTCTTTATACCGAGAACCAATATAGCATGAGTCTAAGTTGGATTATTGTAACTTTCTGAAATGGTTTGATCAGGAGTACTTAAACTTTCTTCAATTTATTTATAAAAATAAATGAAGATATATATCAAAATAAAGAACACATAATTTCATTACACAATACTCATGTCCATCTTATACAATATAACTCATTTTATATGATTGCATCATATAAAATTCAATTTCATTAAACATAATTCAATTTCATAAACAATTCAATTTCAACCAACAAAATTCACTTATAAGTCAAAAAGCAACAATTCAAGGATTCAATATACACAATTACACAATACACATATTCATCTTATATAAGATAACTCATTTTGTATGATTACATCGTATAAAATTCAATTTCATCCAACACAATTCACTATAAGTTAAAAACTAACAATTCAAGTATTCAACATATAATTATACAATACACATGTCCATCTTATATAATATAACTCATTTTATATAATTACATCATACATAATTCAATTTCATCCAACACAATTCACCATAAGTCAAAAATTAACAATTGAAGTATTCAACATACATAATTACACAATAACACATCCCCTATATTTAAGATATCACAATCAAGTTTTAACAACTTGTTTTCTTGTCTAAAAAATTATAGTTAACAGCTCATTCTTACCATCTTTTCAATTATAGAAATCGCAAGCATGCAATAGTAATATTGTCTCCTCATTTTTATCTACGCACATCACATATATGCTGTACGTTTTAAGAGTTTTTCACTTTATTTATGTTGAAATATATGATTCATAAATTTGAATATATGGTGTAAGGAACTAGGAATGAAATAATGAATTTATGTGTGGACTATAAAGAGTAGATATATATCATTCCCATTATACATGAGTTGCAAAATAATAACAACTTGAATGTTCAAAGCAATACTCTCTAAAAGAAGCATTAGACATCACATTCCTCATTTTGTATAAAGTCATTATGTTATGTTGATTTTATGAACTCTTATTATAACAATAAACATATGTTTTGTAATATCATGAATATTGTATACATGAGAATCTTGTTAGGGCTTAGTCATTTATTTGTAATAAAGATCATAGGATTTAATTAGTATGATTATTGTGATGGTCCCAACCGGGTAATTTGAGTGGCAAAAAGTGAATACGTGTACTGCTATGAACCGAAAAGATAAAGCTTCACAATTACATCATGATTAAAACTTGATTGTGATATCATAAATATATAGGAAATTGTTAAAACTTAATTTCCAAGAATTTCAACTATCACAATTCACTAAACATATATAAACTTATTTCATTTCTAACAATTTTCAACAATTTCAATTTAACAATTACAAAACATATATAAACAATTTCTATTTTCAACAATTTCATATCCATTTTGAGCAATTTCGTTTCCGACAATTTTGAACAATTTCATTTATAACAATTTCGAACAATTTCAACTCAATATGACAAAACACATATAAACAATTTTCATTTCTAATAATTACAATTTTCATTTCCAACAATTTTCATTTCTAATAATTTCCGACAATTTCAATTCAGCTATTACAAAACATACATATATAATTTCTAACAATTCTACTTCGAACAATTTCGAACAATTTCAATTCAACTATCACAAAATATACATAATTTTTATTTTCGACAATTCTATTTCTAACAATTTCTAACAATTTCAATTCAACCATCACAAAACATACATAAATAATTTATATTTTCAAAAATTTCTTTTCCAACAATTTATATATCTAATAATTTTTAACAATTTTCAATAATTTTAATTCAACCATCCAGTGCCACTAACTTTAAAACGGTTTTGTTTTTCATCTAACATAGTATCTTCTGACGAGTATTGACTATTACGAAACAGTATTTACATCCCTACTAGAGTAACTCTGTAATTCTTTTGTCTCGTCTGTCCTTTTACACAATGTGGAGAAGTAGAAGATGAGATTTCCCTTATGCTTTTGGTCGAAACAAAATAGTCAATCTTGATTTAGACTTTCAACAGTCTCCGGAGTCCGGACGGGTAGAGATCACTAAGCATAGCTCTTGTAAACCATCGACCTTAATCAAGAAAGGCCAACGGTTTGGATCCTAGCAACACAGTGAAATGCATTCGAGCTATCCACATACGAACGGAATCCCAACATCCAATCAAAGTAAACTCGTTATCCAAAACATTGGACTTGCCTCTTACTACACTTTTCTTTGGCGTTCACCGAAGACAAAATTACAAAAACAATGGCGCTTAACATCAACATCTCTTCGTGTACCAAAATCCGACCAAAACCTCCTGTTCCCTCGTCTAAGCCTTCTATTTCAATCCCTCGTCCTCTTTCTATCTCCCCTTCACGCTCTTGTACGCCCCTGGTACTAAGTTCTGTTCTTTAATCCCTGTTTGTTTACCTGCTCTGTTGTTTCATTTCTGGGATCAAGTTTAATCCTTTCCATTTTAATCCTTGAACAGGTGGTTTTTCTAAACAATAAAGTAGAAGACTTTGCCAAGACCAGCTTGCTTGCTGTCCTCTCTGCTTCAATTTTCTTTGTTGACCCCGCTCTAGCTTTTAAGGTAATGATTAAGCATTTGATGGTTCTGAAAGTCCTTATCATTTTTGTTTCCTTTTGGGTTGTAATTACTTCAACTTTTAATTGATATTGTAATGTGTGTTGGATATAGGGTGGTGGCCCTTACGGTGCTGAAGTTACTAGAGGACAGGATCTCACCGGAAAGGATTTTAGTGGCAAGACTTTAATCAAACAGGATTTTAAGACGGTATTGTGTGATGGGATTTCTTTCAATGAGTTCAAAGTTTGTGTCTTTTGTTGTTGAATGTATCAGGTTTTTTGTTTTCCTGTTTCAGTCTATACTAAGACAAGCTAATTTCAAAGGTGCGAAGTTACTCGGTGCTAGCTTCTTTGATGCTGATTTGACAGGTTTTTCCTCCAATCCCATTGCACTTGCACATACATAATTTAGAATAATTCCATCAGCAGTTTTTGAAAGATATAGGAGCTAGGCCTTGTTCATTAAATTGGAGACCGGCTAAGAAAAGGTGAACCCCGAACCTCGCACAGAAGTGAGGGATTTAGTGACATTATCATCTGTTATTCCCTCTACGGTAATTGTTAGTGCGTACAGTCAACCAGGAAACATCTAACATCGGAAGCCAATATTGCCTTGTATTGAATTACAAGTTGTTCTCAAAGTTAGCATTGGCATATAATGAAGGTGCCAACCGAAAAAAATAATACTAATAATAAGACATTGTGCTCCTGGAGTTATTACATACTACCCTTATAATAAAAGGCGAAATTTCGTTGTTGTGTGCTATTTTCGTAAGTCTGGTACTGCGATTTTCCTTATCCCATATGCAATATTTTACCTGTTCTTCTTCTAAACGAGTGCTTTCTTGGATATGATACAGGGGCCGATCTTTCAGATTCTGACCTTAGGGGTGCAGACTTTTCCTTGGCAAATGTGACAAAGGTAATAGCATCCTTATCCAGATGCCTCCTCATCGAATCGCAGGATTGTAATATACTCCCTTTTATTTAAAATAAGTGTCATTTTAGAGAGATTTGAATTATTCAAAATAAGTGTTGTTTACGATTTTTCATGCACATTTATAATTTTATTTTCAAAATTATCCTTTAATTTCTCTCACATCCTAATTATACAGATTAAATTTTCAAGGTAATTCAACATGCAATTAATAAAGGTATATCAAACATTTCACTAGCTTTCTTAATAAGTGTACATCTCTTTAAAACGACACTTATTTTGAATAGGAAGAAGTATAATTTATACGCAAATAGACAATGTTCTTGTTTAAAATGGAAGGAGAAGCAAGATCTTACAGATAGAAAGCCTTTACGGATAGAATAGTGCAGTGCCGTATATGCATACTTTAGTTTGCACCTTTGTAATGGTCTTAGCTAGTGCCAACCTGCATATATTATTCTAATTCCTATTAATGTTGGTATCTTCTGTAGTGGTAAACCAGATCTAAAGTCTAGCTAATATTTCCACTTTACACCCCATGAGCACATTGCAGGCAAATTTAAGCAATGCTAACCTGGAAGGTGCACTTGCGACTGGCAACACTTCTTTCAGGGGAGCAAACATAACAGGAGCAGGTACGTGGAAGCTACTACGATCTTTACGTTCAGTGTCTTGAACATGTTTTTCGCGTGGAGCTGTCGTGATCAAATATCTGCAACCGATATAAACCTTTTAGGAGTAAGGAATGCGGTCCTTGGATGCTTATCATTTGCGTGCAACTAATCAGGAACTTCCAAATAGCATTACCATGTGTATGATGTATGTGCTTAGAATTAAAATACGGTGGCTGTGGATCATCTCTGAGTTGTTAAAAATACTACAGCACCAAGATTTTAATACTCTTCTGGTTCTGGGAGTAAAGCCCTAGTCATTGTCAACAAAAGTTTTAATCGGAGTAAATATCCAATTATCAGATATTAGCTTATGTAGGCTTTATGTTAAAGAGAATTTATCAACGACTTGAAGTTTTTTTACCACTGATTCTTGTGTTTCACAAGATAGCTGGTGCTATTGCTGATCGATTTTGTCTCATTTTATTTGTCAGATTTCACTGACGTGCCTTTGAGAGAGGATCAGCGGGAATACCTATGCAAAGTTGCAGACGGGTAAATGGATATGTTCTTTAATATTGATATTGGTGTCCTTGGATTAGTGTTAAGTTGACAATGAAATGGGCATTGGCCACTTTTCCTCAGGGAGAATCCATCAACTGGAAATGCAACACGTGACACATTGCTCTGCAACTAGTGCTTCCCTCATTTCCTTAGCATTTATGCATACACGCTGCAATTTGCTTTGTAGCTGAGGTTTGCTCATACTTTTCTTGTAAAAAACATAGTCCACATGATAGCTTTTTTGTTAATATTCGTTTTTCATTCCAATACAACAAATATCTATCATGAATCAGAAGATTAATTTTTTCACCTATTCGGTATCGGGGTTGTCCACCCCCTATTGAAAAGAAGCTGCCCAACAAGAAAATATGGAAACCAATCTCCTCTCCTTTTCTACTTTAAAATCACATTCTGGGGTCTCTTTTTCTCCTCTTTTTTGTTTAGTTTTGTCAGAAAGCATCAATCATAGTCTCTAGCTTTACAAACATATATTGCCTTCACAAGCAGCTTTGACGCTCAAGTTGCCAGTAAAGTAACTTTCTTCTCAACTTGGACCAGTTCCTGCCACATGTTTTGTAGATTTGACTGGAGGAATGTGAAGGCTTTGGCAGCCATTACATGGTTAATGTCCTAGTTGCACCGCATTCAAGCTGAACATCATCAATCATTCTTGCAACCAAATAGGTACAGGATTGATCGCCCACACTGTTGGTACATACGGGAAAAAAAAATTTCTTGCGCTTTAAGTACCTTGAATTTGTGTACTGATCTGAGATTTGTAGACCTATGGCCATATTGGCTGGTAGCTAGTGGCATGGTGCTTCTATTCAACTGCCATCACTGAAACGGCATCTAAAATTCTTTCTTTTCACCATTTGTTGACCCTAATCATGTATTGGTTTACGTGCCTTAACTATTGGTTCGCAAATATTCATTCACAATTATAGAGTAGCCTATTAAGAGAGACTTTAAAAGTGAAACTGGAAGAATTCTCTCTCCTCCGAAGGAAATAGGATCTGTAGTACTAATAAATAGAAGGAAAGCCAAAAGAATATTTGGCGAACCTAGCCGTCAACTATAAACATTGAAAGCCATTGTGCCTGTTCCCAACTCATCTCTCGTTAAGTGACTTCTGCATAGGATTGAACAGTAGATCTATATGAACAGGAGAACAACGTCAAAGGGGCCAACCTACCTCTAAGCAGTAACAGTTTCCCCCGGCCTGCAATTTCGTATCCTAATGTGCATGATGCCCTTCTGGATCCGTACTACCTCACAGCACTGCCTTCGCAGTGCCTGCCCCTGCACATTCATAAGCGTCAAAAGCACAATTGTCAGACACTTAAAGAGTCCATTCCAGGATACTCGTGCTTCAAAACTCGAAAGTTACATCCGCCATAAAAGGTGTATAGCTCATACGCTCTCAATAAATGCCAAAAAACATTCACGTTTCGGAATGATCTGTTTAATATGCTAACCGTGGAAATTCTAGCTAGGTTTTAAATTTCGATTAAAGGTATTTACTTTTTATTAAAAGAAATCATATGAATATAAGAATATGTATGTATAATTTCATGTATAGCCTAACCTTGGTCCAATAGTTTGGGTCCATCTTAACTGTTGAAACGAGTATTCCACGTACTGACAATGCTTGTCTATACTGTGCACTGTTACACTCCTTCCCTGGAGTATAAGCAAGCCTTTTGTAACCGGTCAAGGTCCCTCTATCACCAACTCCATTAGTACGATTCAACATGAAGATAAGGGGTCGTTCACAGGGGTTAGGACTCATAGGTCGGACGTCGAATGTGAATGGTCCATCACTGGAGCTCCTCCAAGTCTTAAACGTCTGCAATGGTTTCTGCAAGTCCATAGCTGGCAATAACAGTGGGTAGAGCTGAACCGTGTAGCCCCACGATACTGATATTGACCATATGTGCTTGTAGTCGTGACAGAAAGTTTGTTGTAGGATTCGGGGTGGATCTAAATGGTACGCTGTCATTAGAGTCCTGAGTGAGTGTACCTTGTCTTGATCAGGAAATAACGAGCTCAAATGATCAAGGTGATGAAGTGATACAAGTGGGGCTGGTGGGTGTGCTGCTAGTAGACCATATGGGTTCCCTCTAATGTCCAGCTGAAAATTCAGGACACAGAAACAGTCAGTCCCTGTCCTAACAAAAGTTGAAAGAACAAAAAATAATATCTCATATATCTTTTACAACTGCTGCTCAACTTTCCACCGGAAAACTTTAACTGCTACAGTTGAAATGCACGAGGAAGTAAGCTTCTTTAGAAATTACAAGACCAGAATTGCATTATGTACCCATGTCTCTCGACAAGTGTGTATGCCTGTATGGTGAGAAGTTGACAAAGTACTTTTCGTCACTCCCCCAGGGCCCCAATAACCATTAATTCTTATTTTATGCACACTTTTCGAACTACTACGTGTCAACCAAAGCATGGAAATTGGTGTTTTAGCTAAATAAAGCACCAAGAACTTTTACTTTAATGTTGTCAAACTCAAAAGCAAGCCCACCCTTTTCCCCGAGAGCATATGAAAGGGGCGTGAAATTCTCTGTTCCGTTTACTCAAGTTCCATTCTATGCCAACAACTATTACCCACAAAGTTTACAATAAATAAATTAGATTAAAAAAAATTGTGGATGAGAATTATTGAGAAACAGCTACGGGCATTCTGTTCCCAAAGAAAGGCATTACAGTATTTTTCAAACCTGCGACGGTTTGTTACTGGCAGGGAGCATAGAACCAAAAAGAAAAGAAAACGAAAAAAGAAACAGGTGGCATAGCTACTCTCATTATTCCGTAATTATTATCATATATTTCAAAGTCTCGTAATAAAATAAGGTTTGAAGGGACATGATAATATGCATTCTTATTGTTATATTATAAAGAGTTTATTTTTAATAGATTCATATGTAAATATGACAAAGATAATATAAATGTAAGTTGAAAAAGTAAATCAAAAAAGAAAACAATAGAAAAGATAAATAATGAATATAATAAGTAATACAAAAAATATTAAAATAAAAACAGATAATAATAATAATAATAATAATAATAATAATTTAAAAAAAAGACACTAAAAAGAGAATCCAACTAGTAGAACCGTAGAAGGCATAGTTAGCAAGTTTGCTATTTTATGGAACCAGACAGATCAATCCATTCGAATTCAAAATAAATCTGACAAGCAGATGTTCCAAATGGCTCCTGACGGGTCTTACGACAAGTTGTCGTTTCTAGTAGCCCCTCGCATGCATGTTGCGATTTTCCAAACCAATAAACAATTAGGACACGTGGCCTCAACACAAACCTTGACAAACAACTAAAGGTTAAAGACTCGAATGTTGACTTACCAGCCACCGCAAAACGGAAAAAGTCAAAAAACATAACAACTCAAACAAAATCGAACAAACACGCAACGTACCTGGTGAAACCCCGGTTCTTTGGTGAGCCCGACGCCGATCTCAGTGATACACGCCCATATCCGCTGATCAGAGCCGTAGAAATAAAAGTAACGGTCAAGACAACCATCGAATATAGACACTAATCTTTCCGCTAGAGGGTAGCTGATTGCAAACCCACCGCCACCAAAAGCCATATCATATGTGTGCATCACATCTTGTTCTACGCTCTCAGAATTTCCTCCAATGTACCACATCTGATTATGATCATACTTGCCTAACACCGAAACTAAGTTGCGACAGAAATACACAGTATCGTCATCCCCCATCACGAACCATCTGACGTTTGGTAACCTCAGTTTAAAGGTATCAGTTATAATCCTCGCGATCCTGACCGCCGATTGCGAACTCGAGAATCTGAACCGCGTCCACTCCGGAGACGAAATGCGGCATGGCGTTTCAGGCGAGGAATCGTTGTTGCCGCCGTCTCCTGATGGGGGCATTTCGTCTAACCAGACGAAACCTCGCGTTATGTTAGGGAGCCACCAGAGAGCACTGTAACGGCTGCGGTCGTGCCACGTGGCAGCGGATCCTCCGAGGCCGAAGACGATGTGGGAGATGTTAGTGGGGTAGACGGAGGGACGGGACGGCGCGTTTCGGACGGGGTATGGGGAAAGGAGCCAGTGGCGTTGGGACGAGAAGGAGGTGTATAGAGCGAGAGAAATGGAGGAGACAAGACAGAGAAGGAGGGAAATTCTCGCGATAGACACAAATATCTCGCACGATCTATCGGGGATGGAGAGTAACTTGAGTTTTTTCACTTGTTGATGTTGCATTCCAATCTGGCTCATTTCCTTGTGGGAATTTGAATAAATATCACAAAACAAACTCACTCTTAACACAAAATTCTAATTTCTACTCGTAGATTAATGTCCTAGTACGGCACAGGCCAAGTGGTTTCGTTTCGGAGACTCTGAAAACCTTCGAAACATCCTAAGTCTCTGAGACAACGATCATGTTTTATATCTATATATATTTTGTCAATTGTTCTGCGACGTTAAGAGATATCTTTCATGTTTTAAGGGTTGGCAGCGCACATGGCACAATACGTAACAACGCTTGCGATGAATGTAGGGTAAGCAAAAACCTGGAAGAAAAGATAACATGTGAAAGTGGGATTGGGAGGTGATGGACAAAAAGAGAAACCAAAAAACCAGGAATCTACTACAAGGTCGAGGTTGAACCATGTGGCCACTTTGGCTAGCCCAATCACAGGGCTCTTAGCCTTAGGTGCTTGACTTACTTCTTGGTATATAAGCCTCCTCTGCCCTCCTGGTAAATTGTAATTGGACGAAATATAGCCAAGTTCGGTCCTGGTCTTGGAGTTTTGTTGTGCCTCTGAATGGGTGGGGGTTAAATAAGGGAAATTTGTTAATCGTTAGAACTCTATGGCACATCTGACGGAGTTCCGTTTAAAGAAGATGGATTCCAGGATCTTTGGACTACTTTAGATTTTAGATCCTAGCTACCAAACACTAAACGAAAACTATCGCTATTTAAGTAATTTATTATGCATGTTAATATAACATTTTTTAAGTGCCTTTGCTTTTAAGTTTTTCATATGAGTTCCCTTAATATTCTTTAATTTAATTTATTGTTTAAATTTCTATGTTGTTTTGATAGTTTTATCTAACGTAATATTTAATTAATGTTATAACACATTTAAATGTTATACAATTTAAATCTAAATCTATGAGCCCATAACGAAAGAGGGCGACGGAGGCTTTTGCCGTAGCAAAAGAAGGAAAAAAAAAACTGATTACGGGGCATAATAATATATAAGATGGACTAAACGGCACACGAATCACGAGAAACATTCTGTCAAAAAAAGTCGTTAAAAATAAACAGGAGCGAAGTTATGAATATCGTATCAGGTTTGATATCAGATTAGGTTTTGGAACAGAACTGTACCGGTATCGGTCAGTATTGAGTACCATTTTAAATAATTTTTTAAATTTATAAAATAGTCTCTAAAATTTTTAAAAATTGCAAAAATAGTCCATAATAATATATTGTACAATTGTACTGTATACTTTACTAGTTTACTGTTTATACCAAACATGCTTTCAAAAATTTTAATAGTAAACAATAATGACAATTAATATGAAATAAGTAAATAACAATAATTTTTAAATATTTTACATATAAATAATAACTACAATTAATATAAACAAAGACAATTATCATCATATACATATCAAATTAAGAATAATACAAAGTATTTAAAATATTACAAATTACAATAATACAATTTTTTCATTTTAATAACAGGCTGTTTGAAAACTTTTGAATTGAATTCATTAACGAATTGAATTCAATTATATTAATAAGATTAAATTGAATTCAATTTATACTGTTTGGAACAAATCCAGAAATATTAGAATTGAATTCAATTACACTGTTTGGAACAAATTCAATAAGATTATAATTGAATTCAATTATTTCATATAACACATTTACTCCTGACTAAAAAATAATATTATTAACCACTCCCTCCTATCCAAAATA
>JANITW010000236.1:25878303-25896565 GCA_027564335.1 Erythroxylum williamsii | reverse complement strand
CTAATGATTACGAATCATTAGTCGCTACAAATGAATTTCAACATAACAATTACGGATTAAATTGAAATTCTAGCAATAGGTTTGAAATTGACAATTCAATGAACGCATTAAAATCATCAATCCACAATACCCAATAGGTTCCTACACAAATAACCGAATAATAACGAAAATCCGATTATCCATATACAAAACCCAAATCGGTTAAAACAGGACAACACAATCAATTTCTAATGAGAGAAAGAAACAACAAAATAATTAAAATAATACTTAACCCGGGTCGTCGGTGTCGATTTTACCTCCGAACCGGTGTTGAGACATTTAGCTCTTCATGGGTCTTTCCCGATAAATTGCTTCAATACCTATTCTAATTCCTAAATTTCTGTTCAATGCCGCAAGGTCCTCAACTCTTCTACACGTCTCCACTGTTCCTGATTAGACAAATATACTTTGGTACTTTTTGAAATCCTTCTCTAGCCAATTTGCTCACGCCTTCTTCACTTCTGCGCTCTCCTTGGTTCACGCTGGTCTTCAAACGCAGCCGCAGCCACCAAGCCGCAGGCGTGACCCAGTTGCTCCTCTGCTTCTCTTCAAGCGCCGTAGTCTTCGTTTTATTTCCAGCTTCCTCTGTCTCCTATTGTGCGTGTCTCCTCACTGTACAATGATGGGACAAATAAGGGTCACCATCACGTTTTAAACCTTGCTCCTCTGCGTGAGTCTTCTCATTTCCCCAAAACGACGCTGCTTCCTTTTGCTTAAATGCTACTTGCGTTTTAACGCTTCTCCTGCTGTCCTCTTTGTGAGTGTCTGTGATGCTCCTCATCCTCGTTAATTCTCCAGCGTTTTTATAAAAACGCTGGGCAGCAGCTAGCCAAGTGATGTTGCCCTCTAATGTCGTCGTTCCTCTTGCTAGGTGATGTGGCTTTTAATTTCCTCAGTTTAATTTCCTCTCCACTGAAGCGCTGCGCTCCTGCCCTCTACTCACTGTTGCTTCTTGTTTCATTGCTCTCCTGGTGATTTAACTCTTGTCCCTCCAAAAACGCTGCGTTGGATGCTTCCTCTATATTTCATTTTTCTTGTCTTTAATTTTTTTTCTTCTTCCTCCACAAAGACAAGCAAAAATGAATTTTTCAGAAAATGACCTATATGTAATGCTTCAAACTCACTTTAATTATTTTGCTCCCATATTGTACCTAAAATCAAATGTGAATTAAAGTGAGTATCTTAAGCATTTTTATATCAATAATTGCTAAGTATAAATAACTAAAAATATCGACAATTAAGCACATATCACTAACACTTCTTGCTTAACTCTCTTTGTAAGAGTTTCAGAGTTTTCTCAACCTGTTTTGTTGATATCATTAAAGGTCAGACACTTGTGTGACTACGGTGGTTGAGACGGATCGGTTTCAGAAATAGTTCGAGGGATACAATAAGATAAAGATCAAGCTTCGGAATAAGATACGAATTAAATTTTGCTTTATTATGATTTGTTAATCATTTTATAGAATTAAATAGATCTTGGTTTTCGGGAAATCAAGTCACGAAAAAGTTTTGTGATTATTTCACTGCGGTCGGAATCGGATCCCGACCTAGTTTTCCAACAAAAACATTATGACTTGCCTTTGTGTCAACAATCTTTCTCTTCGTGACTAAGCTTTTTGCAATTGCTACATTAAACAATTTTGCCTTTTCCCTTTGAAGATGAAGTCTTGGCTAAATAAGCTCTATCAACTTTATCTTCATTTCCTCCTATCTCATCATTCTTCTTTAGTCCATGACTTGAGAGGAGCACTTAGTAACTCTGCAAAGGTTATTTTTGATAGATCTTTAGAATCTTTAAGTGATAAGATTTTGGTTTCATACCTTTTGGGAAGAGTTACGAGAAGCTTGTCCACCACTCTTTAACTTGGAAACTCTTCACCAAGCAATTTCATTTTATTGATGATAGACTTGAACTTACTTGCATATTCTTTGGCACTTTTGGATTTCTTCATCCTTAACAGTCTCAAATTCTCTTTTGAGATTTAGAATTGTCATTTTGTTTTCTTGTTGCCTTAAAACTCTTCCTTAAGTATTTTCCATGCGTCTTTAGGCAATTCACAAGCTATTATGCTTGTAAAAATTTCCTCTGACACGACCAAATGTATATAGGAAAGCACTTTTGGTTTCCTTGCTACTTCATCATGGTTTTTTGATATGAGTTAGTGTGGGATTTTCTAGAAGTAAGGTATGATTAAAATCACTCTCAGCAATCTCCCATAAACTCAAGGCCTTCAAATAGGATTTCATTTTGATGGACTATGATTGATAGCATTCTCCATTGAAAATGGGAAATGGAAGAGAAAAAATTGTTTGATGCTTGAGTTGATAGAGCTTATTTAGCCAAGAATTAATCTTAAAAAAGAAAAGGCAAAGTCGTCCAATATAGCAATTGCAAAATGTTTGAATACGAAGAGAAAGACTGTTGGCAAAAAGGCAAGCCGCAATGTTTCAAGTGCAAAAGATTCGGGCACATACAAGGAATTTGCAAATTTGAAATTGAAGCGCAAACAAATATGATGCAAGGACAAAAGAAGAAGCTCTATTTTAGAGTTATTGATGAGATATGCAGCATGAACATAAGTGCTCCAACAATTGAAGGTTGATGATGGTGATAAGAAGTGCATCACATTTGAAGAGAAGTGCTTCACAATTTATTTGGAGATAATTACTAGCTCCATGTATGTAATTTTAAATCAGAGGACTATAGTAGTAAAGATAAAATTTGTTAACTGTTAAAAGATAAAATTTTATCTATTAAAATAAAATTGTTATCTGTTAGAATTTAAATTTCATTGTAATTAAAAGTCTATATAAAGCTTTAGTTTTAGAATAAGAAATAGTAGCAATAAAGATTAGTAATTTGTGTCAATTAATTGCTGTTCACTCTCCTTTTCTCACCCTCTTAAATAAGTTGGCTTATCTAAAATTCATATTTATGTTGATCAAGTAGGGAAAACTTATAAATGGAAATCTTCAAACAATTGAAATTGAAGGGAAAAAAAACCTTCACAAATCTTTTGCCTAAGATGATAAAGAAGGACGTCAACGTACATATTGCTTATCACCTGTTCTCTTATGTTCTATATTACTTTATCACAGTTCAGTAAAACTATTGTGAATTCTTTTTCTTCTAATTGTATTGTACACTCAAGCATGACCATGCAATTGTTGAATGTATCAGATTAAGAAGGGCTTAAACATATGGATTGCTTAAGAATCAAAGGGTCAAAAACAAAAGGGATGTTATTCATTTAGTATTCGGCAGAGAGAGAGCGAAAGTGTTTGAACGAAAAGGAAAGGATTCCAAAGATATTTAGTACAAAACAAATGGAAGTTTAAGTTATCAGATTGAAGGTTGACAATTTAACTTATCAATCATGCCTATTTCTTATTTTCCCTTTTTCGAGTCTGTAAAAACCCAAACAGAAACTGTTAGAAGCTCCAGTACACAGTTCCACTGACACACTTCGGTTGCGAGAATGGAAGATCCAAACGCGACATTATTGACTTCAGACATTAACTGCTTGTCTTGTTTGATTTGACAGCCTTAACGAGTGCATCCTCTTCAATAGCTATTTATTTACCAACTATAATCAGCAAAATATCAACTGTAAGTTTTTTACAACAGCCAGTCACGAAACATGACTGGAGTAAGTGATCCTGTAATACTGTAGTCATCATTATGATTTAGGGGTAAGGAGCAACTAGTGCTAACGGATAAAAGCTGGCACTCAAATTCTCCTTCTTCCAAAAAGGTTGATCCCTAACTTCAAGGGCCTTCAGTCACAGGCCCGACCACTGTTAGGAGATTGAATCACGGTTTAATCTTGGTCAATACTCTAATAGAGCGGTCCATTATCTTTCCGTTGTTGCCAGGAGTCCAACCTAAGACCTTGTTCCAATTGACCTTGTTAGTTTGCCAACCAAGCTACCCATGCGGGCCTCAAATTCTCCTTATTACTTAGGCAGGATGCATGAACCGGCTACATCTGATCAACGACAAGACTCCAGGGTCTTTGGCTTGTATCAATTTCTCAATGCAGAATAAATTCAGGATAATATAGTTTTGGAGTCTGCTCCAGTCGTCCATTTGTATGAAAGATTCTTATTAGTTACAAATACACACATCTTCAGATTAGAGTATTCCACTAGAGGACATCATCAGAGTCTCTCTAAAGTATAAATAAAATGTAGTGCCCTGCTCTCTCTCTATTATTAACGACTATTATTAGTTCTTTCATTCATGTGGATCAAAAGTTTGACAGTCGATTACGTGGGACATCCCAAAGCATTTTCCAAAATAATACCCTTTAACAATGACTGCCCGTCGAACAAGCTAAACGCCAACAACGTAGTTTCACTGGAACCTCCAATAGAAGAAAAGCTCCTATGCGTATAAAAGCTAGTGAGGAGACTTTTTCAGCTGAGCTTTCCTATCTTCTATATATTCTCCAATTTGAATTAGCTTTCATTTTCATGTATATGTAATATGTACTAATATTTGGCTCCAACTCCATTCCCTCTATATGAGCCTGCTGTCCTTCATACACAGCTTCCACGGCAAACCTATATCCTGTTGTAGTTTATTTTGTTTTTTGGGTATTCATCACAAAAATGGAGCAAGCTCAAGAATACTTGAAGTGGATGAAGAGGAAACAAATGCTTACTTCGTTTCTGCAAACCTCTATGAACTCCATCAGAGACTCTTGGGAGGAGAAAGCTTTCGCAGAAGATGCATCTGGGCTTCTCGGAGGATGTATATGGCCTCCAAGGTGCTATGCTTGTAGTTTTTGTAAACGAGAATTCAGGTCTGCACAAGCGCTAGGCGGTCACATGAACGTCCATAGGAGAGATAGAGCAAGGCTTAAGCAATCTCTTAGTCCACAAGAAGATGATTTCCAACGTCATAACCATGAACCGATCACTCCTAGTAAATCGTTGGAACCCCAAAATAATCTCCCATTCGATCAACTTAGCAGCTTAGATTTTGAGCTTGACCCCAATTCTGCTGGTTCTAGCGTAGTTGCCTTGAGTTCTCTTTCGTCTTCTAGGGTTTCTGCTTTGTCCGGTAGACAAAATCTAGGTGATCATAGTTACCTCTCTCCTTGTGATGGTCCGGTAGGTCAAGAGCAACGTAAGAGGTCTTCTCACACGTATAATCTACTTGGGTCGTCAGATTGCGTAGCACTTGAACTTGTTAACATTCCAGATTCCAAACTCGAAAAGGGTATCGGTAGGAAACACGATCCTCATGATATTTGCAATGGAACCAGTTTACTTATGGGCATGAAATCTGTTAGTAGCCAAAACCCACTAATTGATTCTTGTAGTGATGAAGCTATCAGTTGTAAAAGGCCAAAGACTAGTGCGGGTTCAACATTATCGTCGATTATGCCATGTTCAGGCGCTAGATGTGCTCTCCAGTCAGAGGAAACTCGACCCAATTCTAGCTCCATCGAGGACATAGATCTTGAGCTCAGACTTGGGGAGCCACCCAGAGTGAAGTAGAGTTGCAACTGTACGAGCTCTGGTACAAGGATATTCAGTTTCCTCTCCCAAGAAAAGAGGAAATATTCATCTCACCTCTTATGGTATAATTCTCCATCTAGCTTAATTTCAGGTCACTTTTAGCCAGGTTTTCCCTTTGGTCCAATAACTGTCTGGCTTATGATCTCTTGTACAAGTACCACTAAATCTAAATCGAATGAAATAATTTTTGCACCTAGACCATTTCCGAATGTTCATATCCTTGTTGGTCTAGTTCTGATCTTGCAACACTCGTTGAGCACTTCTTTGCCTCTATCTAATGCCATATTTGAAGTAGTTTATCAGTTGAATATGTGTTTTACATCATAAATAATCGCCAATCCAATGAACATATTTATTCTTTAATAGTTATCTCTTAATAATGAATCATACATTCTAAAGAACTTCTCGTTGTTAAATTTCCTGGAGTTTATGATGCGTTGAGCTACTCTTGGAAATTCCCATTAAAAGTTGCAACTCGTAACTAAAATGGTCGGGCGGAATTGAAGTCCATATGAGTTGTGGTGCAAGATCAGATTTTGTTTTCAAAATGTGAGAAACCAGCAAGTCTTACTTTTTGCAAATAACTACATTATACTAACTGTGACTTCGTCCCAGAGTTGAGACCCGAGAGAGAATAGGTGTAGAAGTTTTTGTGTACACAAATAAGAAGGAATTCTTCTGGAACAAATGGGTAAATCCATGGAACAGAGAGAAAAAGAAGGGGAGACTAACTTGACTCTGGGATTTTAAAGGCGGTGAAACAGCTGACAGTAAGTCACTTCAGCTACATACCTGAGTACCTACATCGGTTAAGGTGACAAATTAAGTCACTCCAATGTCTACCCCTCTTACTTACCTGTTATATTCATATATATTACCTTCAATACAATGTACGATCTGGCATTTCTTTCTCATCCATAATTTTAGGCATGCCAAGCACTTAACTGTTGTCTTCTACTATTCTAACTTCGAAATCTTCTGAACAGTCCAAAAAGGTTCACCTAGTCCATGAATCAAATTGAATAAAATATGATGCATTAGGGGAAGGGTAAAATAAAAATGGAAGAAAACATAACTCTACATCAAATCATGGACAGTATTTGCGCGTCCTTTGTTTCTACTTTTGTATGTACGTGCTATTCTATTACCAACCCTTACGCTTTCAACGACCAACCCTAGAAGCCTAAATATCTCGTGAAAAAAAGAATTTTACAACCCTACAAATGTTTGGTTATATATATAGAAATTCAGTGCTAGTAAGTAGTAGCCATTTAGACCCCATTTGTTATAGACGGCTCTTCCACAATATACGGCGATTTCTCAGTGCTGTTGTTTTTTCGACGTTTCTTAATAAAGGATGTTGATAAAACATCGGTTTTGACTTAATGTAGGGCTGGGCTTTCTTTTATGCAGACGAAGAGAGAAACTGAGGCATTACTGTGCATACAGGGAATTTAAGTTACCAACAAATTATTACTATTGTAGGATGAAGAATTCAAGATTGTTTTTGGGGGGTTTTTTTAAAACGTGATTCTTGATGTGGTTTTTACTAGGGTATTGATTAATGCACAGAGAAGCATAAAGGGAAAGTGAAGTTGGTTACTTGGGTTTCTATGAAGTACCTGGTTTGTGTAAGAGAAGCTAGAGAGGATCGGTTGAGTGCTTTGTCTGGTATAGAAGTTAAAGCAGCTGCTTAGCTACCAGTCTGAGTTAAGACAGAGCTGTTGAACGTTTTAAGATGGAGTACAGATAGGCCCTGGACTGGAATTGCACATGGGCATACGATATGTCTGTTTCTGTGTTGCTTTCAAAGATTCAATGCAGGAATATAGGGAGGAATGAGGACATATTCTCTCGGCTTGATTATGGGGTTTCTTTATTTAGGGTAATTTGGAAATTGGACAGTGATGTGTATATAGTATTATGGCTGTCTCGGTTGCTGTGTATGAGCACTGTGCTCATTCATACCTCTGGACAAACTTTTCTCCGCCTCCGTCGAATAACAGTATCTAATACGCTGGATTTGACAAAGGCTCAGAAAACTTCAGCCTAGTATAATATAGCACATTACTTTTCTTTTAGTCCATCTTGATAAGAAAATACAATGATTTACTTTTGGACTTCCTTGGACGAGACGCTAAATTATTACGACTTTACTGACTAAGAAATAGTCCCAACATGTTTATGCATTCCAAGCAAAGGTAAAAGACCAAAAATGTCTGCCGCTTCAAGACTTAGACGATTTAGCAGGGCTTCAGTGATTTAGTCCGACCAGAAGAAATTAAGTAGGGCTACTGTTTGAGTCGAACCAAGCTCCATTAATTAAGTGGTGGCCTGATCGTGAGTTTAGTATTTGGTTTCTTGTGTACTTGTGGATAGATTCTCGTGGTGGGAACATTTTGTCTGTAGTTGATCTAAAACTACTTATCGCTTACGTGAAAATGGAATTGAATATAACCCCGACCCAGAGTTCGTTTGAGTTTCAGGCTTATTCGAAAAAGCTCAAGCACATTCTGAGTTTCGAATTTACTCGAAACAGCTCAGACTCATTACTCAGGTCGAATATGTGTCTTTAGAACTTGAGTCCAGCTCAAAATTCTATTAAAAATAGAGAAAAAGACTTTCAGAAGAAGAATCCAGGAAACTGTAGTGAAACTATATTAGTTGCGTGTTCTTAAGGTCGTGGTCGTTAATTTTAATAATCTGAAACAGTCCAACTTCAGTTACACGTCTCCTTTTACAATATTATATATGAAAATTTAAATCATAATATGAATACAAATTTGGAACATTGCAGGTGAGAACACCAATAACTTCATACGGTTCTCGAGTGCACTTACCGTCTACAACTATTCTCTTACTACTGTAGAAATTTAAACTGCAAGAAATTTGAATAAATAGTAATGACCAACACATTCTAAAATGTCAAGGGAAGTTTGAATAAATAGTAAGATTGAGTTTTTGTATTCAACGGAGAATGGCTGAGAGCTTAGATTTTTAAGTATGAATAATTCTTTAGCATTGATAAAACCTAGGCTTAGTAGCCTTGCATCTCTGGAAAGGGAAGCATTCGCTCGACATGAATTGAACCTCAAGAATAGGTTGACCAGGGAGCCTCCAAGTTGGAGTGAGTATATACTGGCAACGAAGCAAAGGTTTAGGAAAGTTATTTTTAAAGATCCAAGGGGTGGATTGAAGGAGTTCAAGCAAAAGGGTACGGTTAGAGAACATTGTGCATAATTTGACTTGCTTTCACATAAATTAGTGATGTCTGAACAATATCTTGAGAACATGTTTTTGGAAGTATTAAAGACTAAAATTGAATGTCCTGTCAATTTTTGAAATTTAAAAACTTTACAACATGCTTATGATTTAGCCAAAAAGCATGAATTTGAGGCGATGATCTATTATGGTTGGAGAAGATATAACCAAAGGAGTTATTGTTTGATGGGGCAGTACAATACAGCCCTAAATAATGCTAGCTCAAGACATTTCATCAAAGCGGAGGCCAATTAAAATGTAGAGGAACAATGTTAAAGAAAAGGTGGCGAGAATAACTTCTGGTAAGGAGTTGGATGAAAGGAGAGCTAAGGCTTGGACTTTGATGCAAGAAAAAATTTGACGGGGAATAAGTGAAAAAAAAAATGTTTCAAGTGCATATGGTGGATGATCAAGATGAAGAGGTAGTAACAATGGTGGAGGATCAAGAAGAAGAGGTAGTAACAATGGAGGAGGAAGAGGGAAAGCAAAATACTATTTCATTATAAGCAATCACATGAATGAGTAAAACCAAATATCATCTTATAAAAGTGAAGGGACAGGTTAAAGGAAGAATCACACATGTGCTAGTTGATGGTGATAGCACACATAACTTTACCGATAAATGGATGATAAAGTGGATAGGAGAGCAAATAGAGGAGATCAAAGCGATTTTAATTGTGATAAAAGGAGGTATACATATATCTTGTATTCAAATATGCAAGAATTCTAAGTGAAGGATGAACATAACAAGATTTAGTACTAATACATTTTTAATAAATGAAAGCAGTTTGGACTTATTGCCTAGCCTACTTTCATATCACCTTCCCTCCCCATCTTGACCTCCATACAATCCCCTCTTGGCTTAATTCCCCATACAACCTCAGATCTTTCAATCCTATTTTCCCCATTCTCCTTTCAGTGGCTGTCTACTCTTTATGGAAGGAAAGGAATGCAAGGACCTTTAAAGCCGCAGCTATGGGAGTAGATGGAGTGAAAGCCACAGTTCTCACTATAGTTCAGGAGCACCTCAGAGTAAGCATAGAGGGTAGGTAAGGGCATGAGAGATTTTTAATACTAACATCCTTGAGCAGGTTTTTGTTGCAGGTTTTAACCAGAGACACTTGGGGTAGTAGGCCAAAGCACCGTAGTATGAGAGCTCACCCAGTCTTCAACTCTTCGCAACCACTCCTCAGCAACAGTTTGACTTCCCTCATTGGCCAGGCAGTAGCTCATTATCCAAGTCTTCATTGCTTCATCAGAAGTCGTAGCAAAGTTAAGTGAAGAATCCACACCTCCACCACATTCAGCACATGAGGTCTTACTTATTAAAGTAGGTTGAGAGGCTATTTCGACCTCTCCTCAGCTGTACAGCTTATGTTTGCCCCCAAGGGGTTCACCCATGGTTTTTGATGGTATTAGTTCTATATGAGGATGGGCTTGGTAGTAGTTTCTGGTATGAAGGTTTGATGCTTTAAATTTGGATGCGTTAGTTGTCTAGCTTATATTTTGGTCCGACTGCTGGTCTTTGGAAGGGTTCCTGTTGATTGTGTTTTAGTTGTTCTATTAACCTTGTTCTCTTGAACTAGAGTTTGTAGATTGTACAAGCTCTAGCTGTACATTTTTTCTATTTATTTATATATTCCTTTTGATTTTCCAAAAAAAAAAAAAAAGATGTCGAAGGAAGTGATATGGTTCTAGGGGTGTAGTGGATATACTCTGAAAGACATATTATGTAACTATCGAAAAAGAACCATGGAGTTTATATGAGAAAGGCAGGAGGTAGAGTTTAGTAATAAGGAACAAAAAAAGTTGATAGTAGTTCTGGAGAAAAAAAAATAAAAAAGATATTGATAGAAAATAACATAATATGCCAATTTTTGGTGGAAAAGACGAGTAAGAGATGATGATGGTTCTAAGAGAGTTATGGTTAATATCGATGGAATTGAATAAATGTGAGTTGCAACAAGAATTTAAGCAAGAGTTGAAGCAACTATTAGAGAAATATGAAGATATGTTTAATTAACCAAAGGGGCTACCTTTCAGCAGGATTCATGACCCTATAATTCCTATGAAGGCAGGTATTGAAGCCATTAATTTGAGGCCTTACAAAATTTAATGGCTTGCTAAAGGAGGTTATGGAGAAGTTGATTAAAGAGATGTTGAAGTAGGGAAAATGTTGTTCCATTTACTACACGAGTGATTTTGATTAAAAATAAGGAGAAATCTTAGAATTTATATATGGATTACAAATCCTTTAATTAGTGCACCATTAATGACAAGTTTCTAAAAGTTGTTTGATGAGTTGAGAAAAGTTATTTATTTTTCCAAATTAGACTTAAGAGATGGTTACCACTAGATCAAGGTACATAAAGAGGATATGTTCAAGATGACATTTGAAACACACAAAGGATCTTACAAATTCCTCATAATACCCTTTGACCTTACAAACGCTCTAATAATATTTTAAAGCTTGATGAACTCTACATTGAAACCTTATTTTTGAAAAGTTTGTGGTAGTCTTTTTCACAATATATTGGTATATAGTGCCACCTATGGAGCACTTAGGCCATTGAATAAAATATGATGGGGGTAGTTATGAATCCTAAAAAAATAAGTTGCTTGTGAGTGGCTTGTACCCAAAATGCTCAAACACCTTTAGAGATTCTTAGTTCGTTGTGGTTACTACAGACAACTTATTTATGGCTATGAACAGATGAGCAAAACTCTAGCATTATTAGTAAAGAAAAATTCATTTTTAGGTATCTATGAAGCAACAACAACTTTTGATTATCTAAAGGAAGCTCTATCTAAAACTCCAGTCTTAGCCTTACTAGATTTTTATAAAATATTTATATTAGAGATGGATGTTTGTGGTGAAAGAATTAGAGCAACTATAATGAATGAGAAACATTTGATCGCACAAACATTTGTTAGTATATGAGAAAAAAATTTGAGCTATAATGATGACAATTAAACATTAATCACATTACTTAGCAAGTTGACAATTTATTATAAGATTTGATCATCATAATTTGAAGTATTTGGTAGATAGAAAAAATTATGGTTCTATTTCAGTAATTTTGGTTACCAAAGTTTATGGGATTTGACTTTACCAATTGATAGAAAAAAAGGGTGTGCATAGTTCAACTATTGATTTCTTATCTTGTAGGTCATGTTTAGAGTTGTTAGCTTAAGTATTTCAAAGGTACATATAAACTTACGTTACAAGGTAAAGTATAATTGGAGAATATGTAATGTACTCAGGATGTTGATTGAATAATCTCTAAAGGGCATGATGTTTCAATGTATACTTGAGTAGGTATTAGTGATGGGAAATTTACTAAATTGATTATAATTTTATTTCATGAAATAACATAAAGAGGTCATTCGGGCTAGTTGGGTATATATAACAAGTTGTAGATGTGTTTTTATGGCATAAGATTCAACATGGTGTATAAGAATTTATAAGAATAACAAGTTGTAGATGTATTTTTATGGCATTAGATTCAACATGATGTATAAGAATTTATAACAAAGTACAAGGTTTATTAATAAAATAAATATTAATCAATATCTTTGTTAATATTGCTTTATTCACTGCTGATTCCAATTTACCTTTGATATGATATTTGCATTAATTTTATTGATGACCTTCCTCAATCATATGGATATTCAGTGATTTTTCAATTATTTATCGATTTAAGATTATAAGCATATTTTCTTCCTCTAAGTAATCCTTATTCTACTACAAAACATGTATGCACTTTCATAAATAGAGTATATAAATTTCATGGCACGTGAAGACTATTCTCAATAACAAGGATGTTTTTACTAGTGCCTTTTGGATATAATTATTTCATATGTAAGGAGTAATGTTACTCTTATCTGCCACTTATAATCCCTATTCGAATAGGTAAACATAAATTTAAATTGGAGTTGAAAACTTATTTGTATGCCATCAGAATGTCCATCTTAACAGAGCAAGTGGCTATCATTAATGGAATGGTGGTACAATACAACTTTTCATTTAGTTATCTCCATGTTAAAGCACTATATGGTTATGTGCCTCCTGTACTGCATATGTTTATAAGAAATTCCAGTGTGTTTTTTGTTGATTAGGGTTTGGGAGATGGTGAAACTATAATTCAAATATTAAAGTTTCATTTACATCATATAACACATTGTATAAAGTAATTGGTGGATAAACATCAAACATAACGTGATTTTTCAAATATTAAACTTTCATATACATCACAAACAACATATATAAAGTAATTAGTGGATAAACATCGACCATAAGTTGATTTTAACATAAGAGATTGAGCTTATATCAAATTTCATCCTTATTGTTAACAAAATGTTAAACAAAATTCATCTTAAAATTTTTCTTCATTATTTTTTAGTCATTTTAGTTCAATGATCTTCTGTTATACCTAATGAAACTTGATGGAATAACTTTATGATGTTCAAAAATGATTTCTAGATATCATCCTTATGGATAACGTTGTTAAGGGGAGAGGTAATTGTTGAACCAAAGGAGATTTTAATCAAAGTTTTGTTGATAACAAAATATAAGTATGTCTAACGTGTTTTTATTTTTGTTGATGAGAAGGAATATGAGAACAAGGCAATGTTTTGCAATCTTCAAAATCAAGATCTAGTTAATAAATAAATCAAGACATATTAAGGTTATTTTATATATTATTTATTGTAAGCTCATTCTGATCGTCTTTGATCATTTAAGAGGCTCACCATGCACAAATATTTCATCTTTTTTTTATTGCATAAGTCTTTATATTCATCAAGAGGCACTGGAGCTTTTGATTTTAATATAAAATCCTTTTGATATTTAGAATAAACTTTGAAGAATATTTGGGAAGTGTTTTACTTATATTTGGATTAAAAAATTAGTTTTGAGCAATTAAATGCTTTAACATTATGTTTTTGGTGTGATTGGTCGACTTATATGTGTTAATGGTTGATTAATATAGGTTAAAGTTACTAATTGGTGTACTGTGAGTTTGTAGTATTAGTTGACCAATGTGCCATATTGGTCTCCCAATCTATGTATTGGATGAAATTTTTTTTAATGGCTAGTGATTCTCGAGCCTTTAATGTAAACTAGTCAACTAGTGTGCTATACCGGTTGACCAATGCATCTAATATAGTCATTATAATGGCTAGTTCTTAACTCAAACGACTATTTTGGGTCCCAATAAATGTTTTCTTATTTAGTTTTAGTATCAAGAAGTTTTTAAGTTTTCTATACACACATTTTAAATTATTTTTCAATCAATTGAGTATTCATTGTCTCATTTTGAGTGAGTTAGCCTTTTGTGATTATTATAGCATCAAAGTGAGTAATTTTTGAGTTATAAGTTGGTTATTGGTTGTTGGATTTGAGATCATTGTATTTTTGTTATCAAAGATCATAATAATAGACTTAGGAGCATTTTCGTCATCCTTTAACCAAGAGAATCAAAACATTAGTAGAGCTTCTTTTTTTTATGGAAATGATAGCCTTTCTTGAAACAAAGAATGAAAATTTTCTTAATGGTTAAAAATGTTGATTTATGGGAAATTGTTTTAAGTGATCCATATGTTCTTACTAAAATTTTAGATTATAGAAAAGTTCTCAGGTTGAAAGATGAATGAGATCCCCAAGATAAAAGATAAATCTTTTTAAATAGTAAAACTATCTACATCTTGTTTTGTGCAAAGGGAGAGATCAATTCAATAAAGCATCTATGTGTGAAATAGCTAGCAAAATTTGGCATACGCTAAAAGTTACTTATGAAGGAATAAATAAAGTTAAGGAAAGCCAAGTTAGCATGATAGCTCATTAATATGATCTGTTCCTAATGAAACATGATGAAAGCATGTATAAAATGTATGTTACATTTATTAATATTATCAATGCGTTCAAAGGTCTTGGCAAGACCTACACGAATCTTGAAATGATGAGAAAGTTTTTTAATTCATTATTGAAAATATGGGAAGCTAAAGTGACAATCACACAAGAAGAAAATGACCTAACAACTATACCATTAGAGTAGCTTATTAGATCTATTTTTATATAGGAAATGAAACTAAAAAGGAAATAGGAGAAACAACGTTAAGAAAAAGAATTTAGCATTTAAAGTCTCAAAGGAAGAATGAAATGACAAGGAAGAGACATCATTTAGTGGAAGTGATGAAGAAGACATTGCTCTAATCAAGAGAAAATTTAAGAAATTCTTAAAAAATAATTCTTTGAGAAGAAGGGACTACAATAGTGGTAAGATGGACTCCAAATGCTAATAAAATAATATTATTTGTTTTGAATTTAAGAAACCCAAACATTTAGAGTCTTAATGCCCTCTGCTTAAGGAAAGTGACAAATATGAAAGAAATGACAAGAAGGAGAAGATGGACAAAAGAAAAAAAAAGAAATTCAAGGCGTCCACATGGGATGATACATGAAAATCCAAAAGTGACCTAAATGTACATATGAGTGAAAATGAAAAGATAAGAAGTGAATTGCATAGCATCAAAATTTCTAAAGGTGTAACCATAGTAGATAATCAAGAATTACTTACCTTACAGCATGAGAATAAGGAATTAAGAAAAAGACTTTGATTCTCTTAAGAACTCCTTGTCCAAATTCATTACAGGAAGTGAAAAATTAGAAAAACATGTTATGAGCCTAAAGGAGATCTAAAATAGGCATGAAATTGGATATAGTCATAAGAATGCTTCCAATGCTAAAACCACTTTTATCAAAGGAAAGCATTTCCACAGTGAAGAACCAATGCTTAGAATGACAAATGAACATGAAGTATCTACATCTAAAAAAATACACTATACATCCATTATAAATCACATTATGAGCAAACCTCATGCTTTCTTGTATCATTCAAAATGGAGATAAAGAATTCAAGGAATAGGCACAACTTTTTGTATAAAAAATGATAATATACAATCTCACCCATACCATGCTAGGCCTTGCTCCAAGTAGAACTATATGATGAATGTTCACACTCTACATAAGCATAGTTACAATGAAAAAATTTTCATACCTACAATTATGCTAGTATTTTTGTTTTCCAAAGAAATCATTCAAATCACTTGCACAAAGAATAAGTTTTAATAACTTATATGCATATAGAAGAGTAAGGACAGCATACATGCATCAAAGGTATAATGATAATCTTTTTAGGCTAAATCATATTATACTTTTATGGTAAAGTTGGACATATTGATAAATTTTATTTTTCAAAGCAAAGATCAATAAATAAACTTTCAAGTAAGTGCATTGAGAAAAAAAGACGAATAAAAATGAAGACCCTAAGCTCATTTAGGTACCTAAAGCATATCGAATGAAATGTTTTATAGGTCTCTAAGAAGAAGAGGAATAAATGGTACATGGATATTGGATGCTCAAGGTATATGAATAGTGACACATCTCAATTTTCAACTTTGAGAGAAAAATATGGAAGATTGGTTGCCTTTGGAGATAATTCCAAGGATAAGATAATTGGCATTGGAAAAATTGGTAAGAAAGACCAAACAATTGTTGATAATATACTTTTAATGCATAGATTAAAGCATATTTGTTAAGTGTGAGCCAATTATGTGAAAAATGATACAAAGTATGTTATGAAGGAATATTATGCATTATATATAGAGTAATTGACAATAACATTGAATTTTTTTTGTAAAAAGAGAAGGAAACATAAATATAATTAATCTTGATGATTTCTCTAACCAATATATGAAGTGTCTAATATTTATTAGTAAAGATGCATGGATTTGGCATAGAAGACTTAGACATGTAAGCACAGACCTTAACTAAACTCCAAATAATTTGTAAATAGGCTCCCAAAAGTCAAAATTGAGAAAGACAAGATATATGGAGCTTGCCAAATGGGAAACAAATCAAAAGCTCATTCAAAAGTAAAAAATCAATAAATTTTATGCTTTTGTCATATTTGATGATTTTAGTTGTCTCATTTGGCTCTTATTCCTAGCAAACAAAGAAGAATGTTATAGGACGTTTGTCAAATTTGTCAAAAGGGTAAAACAACCGACACAGATTGTGGAAAATCATCTGAAAAAGGGGAGGCCCTCAACGCATTCGATCATTTCTTTGGCTTGTTGCTAAACGCCAGCTACTGACGAATCAACAACGAGCAATTAGGCATATTGTCAACGACAGTAGCTGCCATTTCTATGGGCAGGAGGAGACCACTGTCCACGTGATCCGGGATTGTCCTCGGGTTTGAGCTATCTGGAGTCATTTTTTTCAGGCGGTGGTGGATGTGACTTTTTTCCAACAAGAGGTGGACACTTGGTTGATGTGTAACCGCACTCAGCAGGCTCAGGTGCAACAGGAAGCGTGGGCCACAGGAGATGGAGAAACAGCAACATCTTCGAACCGACTTTTGTTTGGCCAGAGGAGGGGTACAGAGTTATCATAGACTACGTGGGATGTATTGCCCGAGCCAGGATGATGGAAAAGTGTGTGTTTCCAACTCAGGGCTTACCAGTGGGTATCTGCGTCGGGTGGAAGAAGCCTGAGGTGGGATGGGTGAAAGTCAATACCAATGGAGCTACGAACCCCACTTCCCATAGGGCTTCCTCCGGGGGTCTGATCCGAGATTCTATGGGGAGTGGCGCGGCGGATTCCAGCAAACCATATATAAGGGTTCGCAGTTACTGCGGAGTTATAGCGGTCCTCTCGGGTCTCAATCTGGCTTGGGGCCTGGGATTTCGCCAAGTTGTTCTCGACGTCGTCTCCCTTGAGATTATTAATCTACTCTCTGCTCCACTCGGGATACTGACTGAGGTTTCTATTTTAGTGACAGGTATACACCAGTTATTGCAGCGGGAGTGGACGGTTTAGATGCAACACGTGTTCAGAGAAGGAAACCAGTGTGCGGACAGCCTTGCTCGCCTTGCTGGGGTGTGCAATCCGGGTCTTTATTTACTTCACGAGCTCCCTTTTGGGGTTCAGGAGATCCTCCGCCGCGATGTGCAAGGCGCTATGTACCCAAAAGCGTTAATTTAGTGTTGTAATTTTCCTTGTGTAATAAAAAAAGAGTTAAAGGTGAAATATGTTTATAAAACTTCATTCGTTCATTTTATTTTATACAATATTCAGTAATAAATATGTTGGACCCCACACCCCACCCGTAGGTGTTTGGGGGTAATACCCCGGCGTGTGTTTGCAGGTTATACCGTGGCATCCAACCTTAATCAGTATCGTACTCTTTGAGAATTGAACTCGCGACCCCTCAAGGTTTTTTTTTCTACGAATGGCTCAATAGTAAGAGGCGTGTTCTTAGAAAAAACAAAACTTTGAGGGGTCGCGAGTTCGATTCCCAAAGAGGACAATACTAATTAAGGTTGGATGCCGCGGTATAACCTGCAAACACACGCCGGGGTATAA
>JANITW010000236.1:25822428-25833069 GCA_027564335.1 Erythroxylum williamsii | reverse complement strand
ATATAAATGACTTACAATTTTCAAAAAATTATACATTTTAATTATTATAATTTAGATAAACTAATTTCAAAAAATTATACATTTTAATTATTATAATTTACAAAAAAATTAATATTTTAAAATTTAACAAGACATTCTAATATAATTAAAAAATGTTTCTCACACAACATTATAAATAACTATTTTGTTCAATAATAGTCTAGTTTTTGACATTAAAAGAAAACCACTTTCCAAATTAAATAAAACATAAATAATTAAGAAATAAATTTACATTATTTATTTAGATGTTATTTTGGTAATTATTTAGAAAGTAAAGAATTTACTTGAGTTTTGGCGACGATGTGGAAGTATGGTAACAAATTGCCTACCATTTGCGACTAAGTGTGGTGGTTCGTCGCTGAAGTGGCCTTTCGCAAATAAACCTACTTCGTCGCAAAAATCCTTGAGTATTTAAATTAAATGTATCTTTTTATACAAATAATAAGTTTAAAAAGATAGATTAAGGGCTAAAGGGTGTATGTTGTCATGTTAGTGATGAATTTGGTAAAAATGAAAGGTGGTTTGTATTCCTTATTAATTTAACTAATAAGAAAAAGAAGAAACAAATTTTTAAAAATTTCCCAATTTTATTTTGTTTATCTACCAAATTAAAATTACATATTAGTAATTCCAAAAAATTAAACAAATCAAGAAAAATTGCATATATAAGTATAAAAGACAAAATTTTTATTTTGTTATATGTAATAGAAATACCTCATATATGTTAATCAATTAAGAAAATTAAAAATGTAAAGAAAATGCTTGGGTTTTGGCAACATTGGGTATAATTAATAGCAAATTCGCTAACAATGGTGATGATAGTTTTGTTCGTTGCAAAAAAGGTGAACACATTTAAAAAATAAGTGGGATGACGTTGTCCCTGGGATATAAAATGTTGTACAATTTGCGACATTATTTGATTTTCGTAACAAATGTTTAGTGTTTGGCGATGAAATATAGATTCGTCGCCAAACATATCAGATGAGAAAAATTAACTGGACATTAGGATGATGTCGTTTGTGGGACAGCAAACAATGCTATCATAGCATCTATTAAAACATAAATTATGGGGCCCCTTTCTTCCCCCCTTTCACAACACAACCCCCTTCTCCTTCATTCTTTTCAAAATTTTTGTTGCATTTGTGCCCTATCTTCTACTCTATCTTTGACATTGTGATCGATTCTTTGACCTGCAGTTGCTCTCTTCATTTGGTAAGTAGTGTTGACCTTACTATGATATTGTGTCATTGAAGTCGAAAAAAGGGAAAAGATTTTGTGTTGAATGTATGTGTTTATTGTTGATTTATTGGTGATGATAATGATTGAGACAAACATTGTTGAGTTATTGTTGTTGAAGAAAGGGAAAACTGAAGTTTTTATGTTGTTCTTGAGATGAATTTTAGTTGCCCATAAGGAGTTCGACAAAAGTCCTATTATTACTTCCATATATGGGTGGTTAATTGACCGAATAAGATTAGGCACTAGGTTAGTGTGAGGAAGATTGTTGGACTACATTTGTGAAGTTTCAGATAACCCCTATTACAAGTTATTCAATCTTATATTCTAGCATTATTCATGATATAGTTGTGTTATACGTGATTGCAATAAGTGGCTTATATTGGGATTTTGAGGGATTTGTAAAATTGATTATTGAGTTGCTGCAACGTTATTCACTTTTAAGGGCTTCTAAAATCATTTGTTGAATTGAAAGCTAATAAATTTAACATAGGTACAGTTAAATGGAAATTAAAAAACACTACTATTTTTGGAATGTATTTTTTCCTCTATATATTAGAAAATTATCTTACAAAAAAACCTAAGATGTTTTACGCTTTGACTATTCTTTGTTGTTAAATTTAATATTTTAACATGTGCCAATTTCCTCTTCTTATTATCTTGGATGAATTGAAACTTTGTAAATGGTGATTATAGTAGCTAAGCAACATATTGGTTTCTTAATTACTAAAGCAATTGGTAGTCGACTCATTTTTTTTATCCAGGTATCTATCAATGCAATAGGGTAGGGTCAAATTGCCTGTAGAATTAAGTTAAGCAAAATGTCATAACCATTAATCATCAATGCTTTTTCCAGCATATCGCAATTTTTTACCATTTTAATGCTTTACTTTTACTTTTTACTTTACTAAGTGAATTTTCTTATTTGAAAATTTTATACATTCAAGGAAGCTTTCAAGATTTAGAACTAAATATGCAGAGAGGCACTTAAGGAATAATCGTTGAAGTTCCTCCTTTTTAGTGGTTTGCAGTTGTCCATCGATCTAGGTAACTCATCCAACCCAGTTACAATATCATTCAAAGAAATAGTTGCAACTGTTGTTAATGCGAATTAGTAATAACCATTATTGTTAATGCAAATTAGTACTAATCATCTAACTAATTAGCTTGTTAATTATTTGTTTTATATATCGGTGGTCATTTCATTTTATTATATATAGTTTACGTAATTGATGCGTATGAACTGACAACACAAATTGAGTGGATAGTTTATATATTGATAAATTAAAATGAAAACAGTTAGTGTTTGTCCAGCAAATTGGTAAAGGTAATTTGACGAAGCAATAATGTGTCAATGTCATTATGTAATAGAAGCAATTAAACAGACAAAGCAAACAAGAAATAACTCAACATAGTACATACATGGGATGGTATCTAGGCTGGAAACAAGAAACAACAATACTTACCTTAATTAAAATGGTTTTTTTAAACGTAATATTAAACAAAAATTACATGTAATAACTTAGTTATCTTTTTTTATTGTATAGCTAGATGGATAAGAGTTGGATGTCTCATCAAAAATGGTCAACCGAATACGTAGAAGGAGTTAAGAGTTTCATGCAATTTGTAAAAGTTCAAATGGGTGATGAATGTAGTATTCATTGTCCATGCATTGCTTGCTTAAATGTCAACTTCCAAAGTCAAGATGTGGTATATAATCACTTGCTAATCTGAGGCATAGATAAATTCTATGCTCCATGGCTTTATTATGCTGAACGTAAGGGAGCAAGTTGTAGTAGAAGTGGCGGTACATGTTATTATGACAGTTACAATAATAATGTAGATGATTGTAATGTGAATGATGATGGTGATTAAGGGATTGAGGAGATGTTAGATGATTGTCTGAATTATATGGAGACTATGAATGAAACATGAATGCCTAACATAATTGGTAGTATTATAGAAGATAGTTGTGGGAAGTTATTGAAAGTTGTTTGAGAACAATTATATCTGAGGTGCTCTAATTTCTCACAACTATCATTTATTGTGAAGTTGTTGCACTTTTTCTTTAATGCTTTTTCTGAGTTTTTTCTTATTAAGTTAAGAGTAATGAAATTGATTTTCTTGAGAACAAGAAAATGCTCAAGTGTGGGGAGTTTGATAAATTTTAAATAGACTATATTTCTAATCTCATATTTAATGCTTTGTTTATTTATTTGAGAGATTTTTTGTTGTTTATAGTGCTTATTCTACTTCTATCATGTTTTTAGGTCATATTTGCCTTTATGGATAAAAAGATGAAGAATTAGGGTGAAAATAGTATAGAAAATGAAATAATTAAAGCTATTTTGGTGGTTGCTCGTGTAAGTCTACCCATTTGTGTAGGTTTCTATGTAAGTCCAAATGGCCGAGTGGTTGCTTGTGTAGCTCTCTAAGACAATGTTTCTTTACAATTTTCAAAGATTCAAGTAAATAGGAACACAGGCATACAAATGGCCATGTGAATGACCATGTTCGCTCCAAAATAAATTTGATTACGAATGGATAAAATAAAGAAAACTACCTCTTGCTTGTTTTTAGTTGAGTTGATAACTTGATGTATGTACCTGATGAAATCATTGTAATGTTGTAATGATGATTTTAGTTTTACTATAGTTAATGAAAATTTATTAATTTCCAAAAAACAAAGAAAATAAAGAGAAAATAAAAAAGTAAGGCTCAAGGAAGCTCAGGAAAAGACATATTGACGGCCCAGAACTATAAAGAGAATGAAGAACAACAAGGAAATATATTTAGAGTGGATTTTCATCAACCTAAAGTGGACCATAATGGTTCTTTTAGTATTATGTTTTTCCTTTAGTCTTAATGTTATGATTATGAGTTAAAACTTTTGTTGGTACTTAGATTGATGAACCCTAGGATAGACCTTATAGTGATTTTATTTAAACTTAATTCATTCCTTAGTTTCATTGAAATTCAATTATATGTTCTTAATTATTCTTAAATTAATATTGCTAGTGTATTATTTCAAGTATGATTGCATTAATATTGAATTAATATTGCTAGCATATTATTCTTAAATTAATATTGCTAGCGTATTATTTCAAGTATGATTGAATTAATATTGAATTAATATTGCTAGCATATTATTCTTGAATTAATATTGCTAGTGTAATAACCAAACAAGCGTTAGTGTAAATAGAAAAATATTAACATAAGATAAGAATTTTCATAATCCAATAAATAATAGATTAATTTGAGTAGTGAAATCATGACTATGTGAGAAATTTTAGACGGATTCGAAGTCTAGGTATCACTATTTTCCTTAATTGTTTCTTAGTTTAATCTTCATTCTAGTTACTAAATTATTTTGGTTTACTTTAATATACTATTTTAATTTTCCATTTGATTTATCTTAAACACCATAATTTGTTAGGCTAGATAATAAAAAGACACTAAGTACTTATAATTTTATTCCTCATATGATTGACCCATATTTGCCAATGCTAGTTACAACTACACCGTCTACTTATAGTTTGAAACATAAAATTGCACATTAATGATGCATTCACATATTAAAGTTAAGGAATCATACCAATTATTTTCCAAATGTGGATTTATTTAAAGTTATAAAATGTTTTAGAAGTTCTAATATTCTCTAAAAATTTAATCTTAATTTATAATCTAGATATGTTGGGTTTTAACATTCATTCATGAAACTTCGTATTTGATCTTTGTAATCAATAATAAAATAGTTAATTTTAGTTATTTTATAATGGCTTATATAATGTCGATCTTGATCTCACTCAAAAATGAAATATATATAATAAAGTCAACAAAAAGGAAAGGAATATTAATGAAGAATCTTTTCATTTGTTGTATATGAGATTGATTTATGTCTTCATTTAGAGAATAAAAAGGCTTATTAACTTCATCATACTAACTACCATTGATTTTAATGATGTTGATATCTATATTTATTGTATTAAGGGTAAATAAACAAATAAGTCAATTAAGGTGCCCTTATAAGCGAGAAGGGGGGTTCTTTTGAATGTACGCTATTTTTCACTCCCTGTTTGAATGGAAAACAATACTTTCTTTTATTCAAAAATGATCATTAATGGCTCATATGTCTCTATCATTTTTATAATAAGTTAGAGGCACTAGAAGCCTTTAATGTTTTTAAAAACAGAGAAACAAAAGAATTAAGATCATAAGTTTTGAGAGCGTTGAAAAATATTATGATAAGTACTTAAAGATGGGATAATAAAAGAGTCTATTTTATAGGTTTCTTTAAAAGGAAAGCATTGTTACTTAATATACAATATCAAACATACAAAAAAAGAAGAAGAAGAGGTAACAAAAAGAAGAAATTGTACCCTTATGGATATGATGAGAAGTATGAGCAATAACTTCAATATACCATTAAGATTAGAATAAGACAATAAAGACTAAAGTCTGTATCTTAAACAAGGTCCCATCAAGATCTTTTTTTGAGTTATGAAACTAAAGGAAACCAAATTTATGATATTTACATATATATAATTGTCATATTAAAGTAAGAATTTATGACCTTATGTTAATATATTAGACCTAAAGATAATTAGTACTTATTTTAC
The DNA here is from genome assembly GCA_027564335.1 of Erythroxylum williamsii. Classification (NCBI taxonomy): domain Eukaryota; kingdom Viridiplantae; phylum Streptophyta; class Magnoliopsida; order Malpighiales; family Erythroxylaceae; genus Erythroxylum; species Erythroxylum williamsii. The sequence goes on along the minus strand of JANITW010000236.1, from coordinate 25,827,175 downwards.
TAGCTGTACAAAGAACTTTAAGCGGTTTTTCCATTTTCACTTAAATAAATCAAAGATAGTTAAAATTAGAAATGTAAGTTTTGTGAACCATTACTCAATTATGGGGGCTATAACTCTGCTCTTCTGCTTTTATTCTACCATCTACATTTGCATTTGATTTTATAGTTAGGCTTAAATTCTTTTTTCTGCATTTAAGTCCCTGAACATTTTGAATCTTATGGTATGAGTTGATAGTCAACTGGTATTTTAAATACTAATTAGTAAGAAATTCTATAATTTTGTACTATTTTCTAACCAGTAAGGTACTTACCAACTAATACTAATCAGTATGGTATGAAATCCTATACATTGGTATGCATTGTATCGAACTAACCATTTACTATCTGAAATTGGTTAAATAATACTTGCGTCCAACATTTTCACTACCTCCTTAACTATTTCTTTCAAGTGAGGGTTTATTCTTCTTTTTCTTTCCTTTACTGCCTTGCTTCCTTCTTCAAGATTAATCCTATGCATCACCACATTAGGAATTATTCCTCTTATGTCAGAAATCTATCACCTCATGGCTCTAATAATAGTCTTTACTACTTTGTTTTCTTGTTCTCCATCCAACTAGTGAAATTATTACAGGTAAATTATGACCCTCACCTAAAAACATTTACCTAAGATGTGTAAGTAAGGGCTTCAACTCGAGAGTTGGTAGTTTCTTAATGGAGGTTGGCACTTCATTCAAGAGTTTCTTTCCTTCAGATTCCTCAAAACTTTATTCATAATAAATTCCACTTGCTCATCACCAATTCGAAGGATGAGTTTGCCTTTATAGACATCTACTAATACTTTTTCAGTGTTCATAAACAATCTGCTAAGAATTAGTAGCAATTCCTATCCTCTTCAAAGTTTAACATCATAAAGTTTAGAATTTGAATTTGTCCACCTAGCTATGATGTCCTCCACCACATCAAACGATTTTTTATGGATTGATCCACCTATTGGATGAGAATGGAATATGAATTTACATCTTATAACCCCAATTTTCTTAAAATTGACAAAGGCATAAGATTAACAATTACACCTAAGTCATATAAACATTTAGCAAACCCTAAATTACTAATAACATAAGGTATAATGAAACTCCCTAAGTTCTTCAATTTTAAAGGTATATGACTGGTAATTATAGAGCTGTAGCTTTTCTTCAGAGAGATAAAAATTAGTTGATTTGCAGTTTCTTTAACTTCTCAACAAGTTTTGTATTTTGTGCATCCAAATGGTTCTTCTATAACCTATACAGAAATGGGATCAATGGCGTATATGGAGGATTGTTACTTGTCCATTATCTTAGTCTTTTCCTTAGTGGGATTAAGCTTGCTTGTTAGATGGTTCTTCCAACTCTTTCCCACTCCTAAGTGTGATGGCTTTTAGTTACTCCCTTGGATTTGATTCTGTCTTGCTCAAGAGACCCTCTACACTTTGTATCAACAATGTATTAGATAATTGACCCACTTAAACCTTCATATCGTTAGTGAAAGATGCATGGTTCTCTATAATTTGATTAAAATTAGTTTTCATCCTCTTTTGGTTCTCATCTTGACTTGTGAACTTGAAAACCATCCCATCCATTAGCTTATTTGTCTTTTATTCCAATGAACCAAGTCTATTTTGTTAAAATCTTGGTGAGCCTTAAGCTCTTAGTGGATTAACTCCATTATTAGATCAAGAAAAATTCAGGTAGTTCTTCCACCAATGATTTTAAGTATTAGAATAGAGATTATTACCTCCCTAAACATATTGTATTCCCATAAAGTTGAGTTGCTCCATGTTGACGTTTTCCAAGAGGAAGTAATTAGTTGAGACATGATTTTCTTATCTACATAGTTCATATCCATGTTGAATGACAAGTGTAAATTGCATCATATTTTAGGGCATGGTTTGATATGTGTTTAGTTATTAATTCAATCATTTAGTATATATTTAGGTTAGAATTATGTTAGTTTGTTAATTATTTATGTTTTATAGGTTAGTACAAGTCTTTGAGCTTAATTATTATGTTTTTAAGATACCTTGATATGTTTGCTAGTGCTTCAGGGTCAACATCGAAGAATAGAGTGAAGTGAATCACACGTTAATACAACACTTAACAAATGATATTAGAATGCACGAGAAGGGGGGGTTGAATTGTGTATTCCCCTTATTATAATTCTTTTCCAAACTGTTTGTCAGAAATAAAATTCTTTACAGAATTTTTAATAGATTCGATTTAAGCAAAACTTTTGAGTACTATGTATACAAACTATGTAATGATAAAACTTGAATCTAAATAGAGATAAAGAGTAAGAGTGGTAGACACAAAGATTTATCCTGGTTCACCCCAAACCGTGGGCTACGTCCAGTCCTCAGAGTTTCTTCTGAGATTTCACTATCTCTTCAATCGTTACAAGTATTCTTTCACGAGCCTCTTCAGGTCTCTACAACCAGTATTCTTTCACACTTAGCCTCTGCAGGCTATCTGTACAACTTTTCTTCTCAGAAAAATATTTGAACATTTGTTACAGAAATAGCACTCAGCTAAATCACTTTTTCACGTTGTAATTTTTCTTGCTATTTCGTATATGTCTGTAAGTATCTGTAAGTATGTAACTTTTTTGTAACTTTGCAATCTTCGACTTCGACTTGTATTTATAGCCTTCGTCTCCCACTGCTTCTTGATTTTGAATCTTGAATCTTGAAAGAAACGGTTAATCAGTTGAGTTCTGTAACTAACTCGAACTGACTCTTGCGCCTGCTTCTTTTCTGCGTCTACGTCTGCGTCTGCTTTGCATCTGCGTCTGCGTTGCTCAGCGTCTGCATCTTTCCCGCGTCTTTCATCGTCTGTGTCATCTTCGTCTGTGTTGACTTTAACTGTTTCAACTTCGTCTGTGTCTGAGTTCGTCTGTGTGCGTCTGTGTCGACTTCAGTTATTTCAACTTCGTCTGTGTCTGAGTTCGTCTGTGTGCATCTGTGTCCGACTTTGTCTATTTTTGTTTTTCTTTTTATTTGATCTCTTTTTATTATACATCAAAATCATATTTATGTAAAGTCATTTTGACTTAACAGAGTTGGCATGTAATTAAGGTATACTTGAAGCATGAATTAGGGATTACCATGTTGGTGTTTTGAAATTTGGAAGGAGATGTTTGAATCCAGAATTTCACAAGAAAATAGTTAGACCACGATCATGGCATTCATCCCACGATCGTGGGCAGATGCATTAGCTTTTGTCACGATTGTGGGAATGTACCCCACAATCGTGGGCAAGGCCTTAACATGGTAATCTTTGTTTTATACAATTGTTGGACCATATTAGGATAATATTCCTTACATTGGTAAAATTGAAGTTGGTTAAGGTTTGTAATGAACCTAGTTTGAGATTAGATTAATTGGTTAAAGGTTGAATAAGTTTTGGATTTTCAACTGAGGTAATAACTTATGAAAGGTGTTAGTTGATAACAAGTATCTAATTTGGAACTTATAAGTTATTAAAGAAATTAAGTATATTTATGAACACAAATGTGATTTAAATGACATAAGTGATATGTTAGTTACGAATGTTTGTGAATTGGGAACTTAGGTAAGTAATGTAAAGTTTAATTACTTAATGTATCCTTTAGTGCATCATTGCAAATGTTTATGTTTATAAAGTATGTTAAGTTTGATTAAATATGAATGAGTATGTTGAAGTTAAGCAAAGTGGAATAGAGTCATATGTTTGGCAAGTCCTAGTCGTGGGCAAATAGACATGCCTAGAAGGGTTTGCAACAGCTCCTGTAACTCAATAATAAGATGTCCCCTAATTATTGACACTACGGTGTCCCCTGATTTTGAGACATAATTCTCTTCTGTTCTGTGATACCAATTATGGTATCTTATGTTCTAGTCTTGTCACCCACTTCTGTAAAAAGGATAAGCAGGCTAACTTGTTTTGTATTCTAATACATTTTCAGTTTTGTTATAAACAAGTTCTAATCTAATACAAGATAAGTTCTGATTTGATACAAAACATATTCTGACCTTATACAAGTCACATTCTATTCTGAAAGAGTTATATCATATTTTGATAATCAATTCTAATACATGTACATTCTGTTTTGATATTTATGAGTTTTGTTTCGATGCAAGAAAGTTCTATATTGATGAATCATATTTTCTTATGAGAAACATAATGTTTAGTTTGCTCTTTAATATGAATAATTAAATATTGCTTATGATATGATCTGATTTTGTATAGATGAATGCTAGATGACTATTAGAAATAGAAATCCACTACAAGAAATCAGTGTTTTACCGACGAAAATTTCTGTCGATAAACACCAGATATCCGTCGGTGGAATTAATCACCGACGGAATATGGTGGAGCAAAATTCGATCGGTGAACTACCCGAAGCTAAAATTACCGACCGATATTTTCCGTCGCAATTTTACGATGGAATTACCGACCGAAATATTATTGTCGGTATTTATTTTACGACAGAATGATAACTACGATTTCGTCGGAGAAATATTGCTACGGTCATTCAATCCGTCGGTGATGCGATGTTATCTTCGACCATATTTTCCGACGGTATGGTATACCGTCGATAAATAGGGGAAATTTTGCGACGGTCAATTGTCTGTCGATAATGACTGATTAATAATTTTTTTTCTTTTTGTTGTTATAATAATGATTATATTATATATTCACTTTATTAATTTGTGTTGCGTTAGAATAATGAAT
>JANITW010000236.1:25600563-25615953 GCA_027564335.1 Erythroxylum williamsii | reverse complement strand
AATTAAATATCTAAAATTTAAATTCCTATAAGAATATTCAACGAAATATTAAGATATATAATATTCATACCCTTATAATTTTTTTCAAAGTTATGTCCTTATAAGTCATTTTACACATAAACAACTAATTTTACCAAACATCTCTAATAAACAGCTAATGAAATCAGCTTGTCAAATCAGCTATCAGCTAACAGCTAATGCAATTAGTTGTTTGCCAAACAGGGCCATAATTAGTGAGCAACGTTATGGAAGGATGAGGAAATGAAATCCAAGAATTGAAAATATGAACCAAAATCTAATAGAAGGAAATTTAAGTGCACAATTATGGTTCATTTCTATCATGCAATAACAAATAGAAACGGGCGAATTAAACCAAGAAGAAGAAGAGCCCTACCTTGAAGATTGAAGGATTGATGTCCTTCACAACTACTTTATCAAGCTTAGGATCTCCAACAGGCCCAAAGAACTGGGCTTTGAATACAGGAGAACGAGCAGAAAGGATCAACTTATGGGCCTTAAAAGTTTCACCTCCAACCTCGAAGACTATGTCACAACCGAATTCAGAGTCAAGCACGTCCTTAAATCCCTTACCCATATTGGAAGGTGGGACATGAATGGAATATTGTTTTGGTCCTTCAAGACGAGTTCTAACAACTCCAACGGTACAATTCATAACAAGACAATCGTCCTTTATGTAATCAGATGTTTCTAAGCTTGTTCTTCTAAAGAAACGCTTGTAGCCCCTGTAATTGACAAAGAAGAGACAATTGAAGGAACGTTAATTTCTCAAGATGTTCGGAGAGTCAATGTCAACCTCATACCCAGCACCAGCCTCTCCTTCCGACCAAAGAAGAGGATTCAACTCACATGAGCACTGGACAATAGAATACACTAATTTAATTTCTATCACATTAAAGCACTAAATGGCAAAGAGGCATGTTATCCTGACACTCAGCAATGCCAATTACATCTGGCAATTATTCACCACAGAAAAGTAGCACCTCATCTACCTTAAATAAAATCCTGAGTTATGATACCTACAATATTATTTCCACAAAAAGCTCACAAATTTTTAGTCCAAAGCCACTGTTATATCCCCATTTAAATCGAGAAAATTAGATCCAAGTCTAGAAACAGAATTAACCATACACAAGAGGCTTAAAATGAAGTATAAAAAGAAACATTACCACATGCTTCCTTTATACTTGAGTGTGTAAGGTCCACTCTCCAAAGCACGATCAAAGTGACTATGCACCTTATGCTTCCCCTTGCCACTCTGATCAACCAACGTCAGCTCAAACAAAGCCCTCACATCTGTCCCCTCACTAGCCAAAGCAATAAACACAGACACATACATGGAGCTATCCTCCGGATTCTTACCATCAGGGTAGAAATAAATTGCCCAATCATACCCAGCCACCGTGAATATATCACTTGATATGCATTTTCCTGCTCCCATTCCCTTCGCCAACGAATAACCCTTAATTGTGAACTGATGCGACCCATTCACCGTCTCGTTTATCGACTTTGAGCATGATTCCTTATCGAGATCGGGCATCAACTCGCCCATTATTACGAATTAAATTTGTAAAGCTCAGACCTTTTGCGAAAATCTCAGCTCTTGCCTATAAAATCGCACGAATTGCAATCGGATTTCAATGAAACGTACCGTTACCGATGCATAGAGCCGTCTTAGGGCCGCAAAACGCATAAATTGGAACAGATTACACCATATGTACAGAATCCACAAACCCTAGAAGCAACTGGTGTAAAAACTAGAATATTAGGGTTCGCAAAGCAGGAATTGTATGGAATTCGTACAGAGAGGGGAAAGAAATTGACGAAGAGTAAAAATTGGCAGTGGTTTTGGTCCGAGAAAAGAGACGACAACTATATGGATTGCGGGGGCGACGGAGAAAGCATGAAAAGGGAAAGGTTCGATTTTGCTTTCAAATTGCTAGAAAGAAGAGGAGAGAGAGAGACGTGCGTAGAGACTGAAATACATTAATGAAGACCTTAATAACGCTTTTGCTGTTTGCACCTGTTTGGTGGTGCCGAACTGCAGCGAGAGATTGAATTTTTACCTGCTGAGGTTATTTTGGAACACTCCAAGACTGTGTTTTTTTTTTTAAATTTAACCTTTTATGTTACACATGTTTTTAGAAAATAAAAATATTCGAGTAAATTTGATAATTGAGGATTTCGTACCGGCGCCGGAACGTTGAAATTAAATCCGCCGTTTTGGGTTCAGTTGAGAAACAAAAAACGAACCAACCCTCAGTTTAATCAAATCATACAATCACTGTTTTTTTTTTTTTTTGGAGGAAATCATACAATCACTGTTACTGCTAGTAATTTCCAGTATAAGAAACAATCAAATCGCTTTTGAACTACATTTGTCATTACACTAGTATATTGCTTGCTCACATCACATGGACCTCTTCAAAAGGCCCCCGCTCTTAAAGATCGCAGCTTTCTCTCTAATCTCTTTTACCTTCTTTTACTTCGGCAAGCATTGGTCAAATGGCGCTTACCCACAGCTCGTCTTCTTCTCTACCCCTCGCCAGTTTATCGGTACTTCGCCTAATTTCATTAAGGAGTTTAATGTCACTCAACTCATTTCACAAAACCAGCCCCAAACCGTCGCCGCCAAGACAGTGTCGCCGGGAGGATCTCCTCCTACGACGTCTCGAACGTTTGGGATAATTGACAGTGATGGGAAGATGAGAGATGAGTTTGAGGTTGGGGAGTTTGATCCGGAGGTTGTGCAGAATTTGGGGAATGAGACTGAGGTAGAGACTCAGCGGAATGAGGAGTCCAGGGTTAGAGTTAAAAGATTTGAGCTTTGTGAAGAGAGTAGGAGAGACTATATTCCTTGTTTGGACAATGTGGAGGCTATTAAGAGATTGAATTCGACGGAGAGAGGGGAGAAATATGAGAGGCACTGTCCGGAGAAAGATAAGGGGTTGTATTGTTTGGTTCCGCCGCCTAAAGGGTACCGGCAGCCAATTCCTTGGCCTAAGAGTCGCGATGAGGTACGAGTGGCTGTGACTTGTTTGTTGTAAAGCAAATGCAGATGAATTAAATGTTTTGTTTTTGGTTCTTTTGTAATGAAAAGGTTGATGATGGAAAAACAATTTGAAAAGGTGAATTGACTAGGGAATTTGTCGAGTTTGATGATGGTCTGGCATTGAAGTCTTGCTTAGTTGCTTGTGTATCTGGGAAATGGTTTCTGCATTTCTTTTGGAAAAATAGGTATCTTGTGTTCTGCTTAGGTTTTTGGTTTCTTTTAATATTATCTTTGGTGTCTTTCAGTGCATTGGAATTGAAAAAATTCACAATTTGTGGAATCTGCTTGAATTTCCTAACCCCTTTGAATGCAATGTAATAGCGACTCAATATGATTAGGATTTGAATGAGAAGTTCGTTTGACTTTGAGTGGTGGACATCTTGTTCTTTGTGAAATTTATGGTTATAGAGGGTTCGAAGGACCCTGACTACAAACTATAGCTTTTAGTTCAAGTGGTGTTAGAGCTCCAGGTATAGGCCTGGTGCAGCTCCCACGTCTCGTGTTTGAGTTGCAGCACAACCACTGCTTCCGAGCTACCTTGAAGTTCCGCAGAAGCGTGGTGGGTTATAGAGGGTTCAAAGTACCCTGACTACAAGCTCTAGCTTTTAGTTCAAGTCATCTTTTCCAAAACTGCTTTTAGCCTACTTTGTCCAAGATTTTAATTGGGATATGTCACTTCATACAGGTATGGTATACTAATGTTCCTCACGCCCGTCTGGTTGAGGATAAAAGGGGACAAAACTGGATGTCCAAAGCGAAGGACAAATTCAGGTTTCCTGGTGGGGGTACACAGTTCATTCATGGTGCAGATAAATACTTGGATCAGATTGCCGAGGTTTTCAATGCCTTATGTCAGCACTGTATCTTGGTTTGATATTCCATCCACTTGATTTATAATGCGTATTTCTTCAATATGTAGATGGTCCCAGATGTTGCATTTGGTAATCACACTCGAGTAGTTCTGGATGTTGGATGTGGTGTTGCAAGTTTTGGTGCCTATTTGCTCTCGCGAAATGTCTTAACCATGTCAATAGCTCCCAAAGATATTCATGAGCACCAGATTCAATTTGCTCTTGAGCGTGGTGTACCTGCAATGGTGGCTGCATTTGCAACTCGCCGATTGTTATACCCAAGTCAAGCCTTTGAATTGATACATTGTTCAAGATGCAGAATCAACTGGACTCGTGATGGTATGTCTATTGAATTTGGCAGTATGGCCAAAGGATTAAGTATATGTGAACACTGGGATCATTTTATTGCTTTTTGAAATGTGAGGCTGATTAATGAATCTTACAAGTTTTACATGCATTAAGCTTCTAGTCTTTAAAAGTTGTACATGTTTTATGCTTCTAATCTTACAAGTTTCACATGCTTTATGCTTCTAAGCTTGCAAGTTTTACCTGCTTTATTCTTCTTTTACTATTGAAAAGATTGCATTAAATTCTTCCTTTTATTTATTGAAATTAAATTCCTTGGTCTCTGCATAACAAATGTTTTTGTAGTACTTAATAATAAGGTTTTCCTGACATTGTTAATTACTTGCCTTGTCAATTATCTCGCTGATTCTTTTTGAGCTATTCATCATTATTAACTCATGTTTTATATGACATATTGCCCCTTTGCCATTTGTGCATCATATGAAGATGGAATCTTGCTCCTTGAGGTCAATAGAATGCTTCGGGCAGGAGGGTACTTTGCTTGGGCTGCACAGCCAGTTTACAAGCACGAGCAGATCTTAGGAGAACACTGGGAAGGTAAAAATCAACTTCTCATTAAACTGATCATTAGATTTTAGCTTCTGAAAGGTTTTGTGTTGGCAATTAATTTTCTCTCCACAGGTCATTTTATGAATGACCTGTATTCCTTGATCATCCCCTGTTATTGTTGGTGTCATAGATCAGTTTTTGAGTTTTTAATATGATCGTGGCTATTTATATTTGAATGATGAATATATACCCCTAATAGAACCCCCAAATCAAACCTCAGATGCAGACATATAGGGTTCAGGCATATTGGTTTAATGAAGAATCATTTTATATTGCCTGATATTTTTACAATTAGATTTGGCTCATTGGTTGTTTTGTAAACATTTGTAAACTCAGAGATGCTTAACCTTACTAGTCGTCTTTGCTGGGAGCTTGTAAAAAAGGAAGGATATATTGCAATATGGAAAAAGCCCATCAGTAATAGCTGCTACTTAAGCCGAGATGCACTAACAACACCTCCATTATGTGATCAAGATGACGACCCCGACAATGTTTGGTACCTTCATCATATTTACATGTCTTCAATACATCCTTGTAAGGCCTTTCTGCTTAGCACATTTAAGAAAAAGTGACAGCAAGCTAAGGAACTGCTTGAATCCTTGCGATCGCAATTTCCGAAATTCTTGACCAATTGTAATTTTTTTCCGAGTCTTTCCTCGTGGAACTTCAAAAGACTTGTGAAACAGCTGCTTTCTGTCTCATATTCTGGTGTTTTTGTACAAGTTTCTTCTCTAAGATAGGCTATGCAGATACTCATTTGGTATTTTTGTGGAAAAGAATATATAGATCAGTAATTCCATGCTAATTCTTCTCACGAGATATTAGGTATTACCCATTATAGCTTGTTTGTTCCATGCTATTAGGTATGCTGATTTGAAGTCATGCATTTCTCGGCTTCCTGAGGATGGTTACGGGGCAAATGTTATAGCATGGCCTGCCCGTTTGCACAGTCCTCCAGATAGGCTCCAGAGCATACAAATTGATGCGCACATAGCAAGAGAAGAGTTGTTCAAGGCAGAGTCAAAATATTGGCATGAAACAATAGATGGATATGTGCGTGCTTGGCACTGGAGGGAGTTGAAATTAAGAAATATTTTGGATATGAAAGCTGGCTTTGGAGGGTAATATGTCTATTGAGCTCAATTTTCAGTTATTCAGTTACAAATTTCCATTATTTTGCCTAAATTTGTACTTTACGGTTGTTGGTTTTGGTAGATTTGCAGCTGCATTGATTGATCTAGGACTTGATTGCTGGGTCATGAACGTGGTTCCAGTTAGTGGACCAAATACATTGCCTGTTATATATGATCGTGGACTCGTAGGAGTTAGGCATGACTGGTATTACCTCTTGTCCCTGATTAAATTGCCAAGGGTTGGATTCATATTTAGTGTTTTGATATTGAAAGTTCTTGTTGACACTTAGCAATCCCTTCACCCTTGATCACTTGTCTTCATATAAAAATTTGCATAAAGTATTTCTTCGGATTTATCAGGTGTGAGCCATTTGATACATATCCAAGAACCTATGATTTTGTGCACGCAGCTGGCCTCTTTTCTATTGAAAGGAAAAGGTATTTCGCACTTTGTTGAATAGACAAACAAGCTATCTTTTAAGGTGCTGATAAGGACTTTAACTGGCTTACTTCTTTGCATCAGATGTAATATGTCCACAATCATGCTTGAGATGGACCGCATACTTAGGCCTGGCGGCAAGGTATATATACTTGATTCTCTTGAAGTCATGGATGAACTTCAAGAGATCGCAAATGCTATGGGCTGGCAAGTAACTTTGCGCGACACTTCTGAGGGTCCTCATGCAAGTTACAGGATCTTGACATGTGATAAACACCTTTTGCTTAGCTGAGAGAATGTAATTTAGAAGCTAGTGGTGATCATGTAAATATCAAATAAAGCTCAATTTCACACCAAAGATTGTGAAGAAATTAGCATCAGGAGGGAATTTGATTTGCAGAGGAAAGAGAGTTTGTTCAACTTATTATTAACCAACCAGGAAATTTTGATTTACATATTGCATTCTCATTTCTAGAAACGGACATTTCCGTTATTGTTGGTGAGGGCATTGTGTTCTCATACTCACAATATTTAGGTTCACCGCAAGGATGCTCCAGCGGTGGGAGGGAGGCACTAAAACCTGTTTAACTCTGCATTTGTAACTTAACAATTGCAATAACCTAAAAGTAAAAGCCATCTTCTTTCTCAAGTTCCATTGCACTCCCTGTCATTCTTATAGATAATGAACCAAAAAGAACAAGGTAGGATCAAGGAATGAAGCAAAATCATTTCAAGGGACTACCAGAAAACAAACATGAATTGTTCAAAAGAAGGCAATTAAAAAAATTGACCGGTTGGTGCCAGAGTGGTCAATTCTCAAGATATTTTGATGTTTAAAGCCAATTCGGCCCCAACCAACAAATTAAGATGCATCGTTCATCAATCTCAAAATCCCTGATGGAATGGTCATGTTGAAGCTTTTAGCACTTCAAATATAAGGCTTCGGCCTCCAAACATGCTGGACAGCACTGTTATATTGTTTGACAGGTCTTTGGTTGGTAGATTTGTTTGAAAACCGTTCCTGCTGTTGCACATTCAAATTCTTGGGATGAACGCCTGGGTTTTGCTTGGCCGAACTGCTAGAGTAATTTTCTTTTCTGTTAGGACGCCCATCCTTTCTAACATTTGTACGGTTCAATGGTGAATGTATTGCACTGCGAACTGGACAAGTTGAGCCATGTTGAACATTAGGATAGCTTCGGTTCCCAACTGGAATTCCAGCAATGAAATGAGATATATGGGGCCCGACCAATGTGCCAAGGACAGAAATACGAGTCTGATTGGCTGTGGCAAGTTGCTGATAGGTTGTCCGAAATGCTTCAGATATCTTAATCAAGTTTCCAGCACTGACAGCTCTTGCAGTATTTTCTGGTTGCTCAAATGGATCCTCAATCTAATCAGTTTTGAACAGTGGGAAAAGAAAAAACCAGCAGCGTTAGGAATCACTGCTTTGTTCAAGGGAGATGAACAGAGAGTGACAAAGAGACATACAAATAATGAGTAAGTTCTTGGCAACCATCTCATGTTGCTTTTCACATCTTCCCACTGTCCTGTAAAAGTACAAATTCCTAGTTCCTTGGACTTCAAATGAATGTCGGAAAACTGCATCAATAAAATCGCAAGTAAATCACTAAGGAAAAGGTTAATACTAAAAGACCAACTCTTTTGTAAGACTAAAGAACAGAATTTCAACAAGTTCAAGCACACCAAATTATATGCACCAATATGCAAACAGTCAATTACATAGAAAGATAGTTGAAACAAATCTCAGCATATGTTTTCTGAATCACATATCATTAGAATAAGACCAACTAAATGAAGGGTCAAAGAATAATTACCTTGGAAAGAAATGAAAGGAAAAGCCCAGACAAAGAACTTCTATTGATAGCTCTGTATTTGCTTGATCTATATTCCATTATATTAGAAGCACAAATTTCTGCAATATTTCTCTCAGCATCAGCTCTTAAGCCTACAAGAAGCCCATGGAAAACAAGCCAGATCAGAAACTTCAAACCATAAGACCAACAAGAGTCAATTTTCCATGTAATATGAAAAACAGATTTTCTCAAGTTTCACGCCCTTCAACTTCAGACATGGTAATGCAAAAGCACATAAATCTAAGAACAGATACCTATAAGATCGTTGGTAGCACTTCTTGGGTATAAGGCTTGAAGAGGAGGTAAAATTGCTGGAGCACAAGTCTACAGGAAAAGGGGGGGAAGTAACAATCATGGAATAATTCCAGCAAATCACAAAGACGTGGTACTGAATATACAAGACCAAGCATGTACAAGTCAAAAATATTTGTGAAGCAAAATGTTAATAGCAGTCATCCCCAAGAACTATTAAACATTAAGAGGGTAAAAGGGGTACACAGGTGTACATAAGAGCAGCACAATATGTCTGCATCTAGAGATGTATAATCACCTGAAAATGGAAGATGACAAGCAAACTAAGGGAGTAAGAGTTGAATGTCCCTGCCTTAGGGTTATTGATGTTGTGGGTTTTGGCCCATTCCTTTACCTGCACAATCAAAAATAATTTAAAGAGAAGAGTCCTCCCTCAGAACCCTAAATGTTCTTTGGTCTTCAAACATACCAGCAAGATCATTTGACGAAAGCGTCCATCTATCTCATTAATCCAAAACAACAACTTGGACTTAATATGACCATGGAGGTTATCAATTGAAATATCACAAGAAATGTTTTGATGGGCACTCTCAGATGTCAAAATTGGAACCCTTGCATTTGGGATAAATTGCAACCTGTGCCATCCACCTGCAGACAGATTTTCTTATATATGAGAACAATGACACTTTAGTAAGGGAAACCTCTTATCCCCAGAGCCTTCCAACTAAACTAGAACACAAAAATACTAAATCATTATTGACTCAACAAGCCTTCTCTCCATCAACATACAACATAACCAAAGGTAGCTTCTGTTTTAGGAAGAGAGACTAGGAAAATGAAGCCGAAAAAAAAAACACAATTCATCCACTAAAATGAGAACAAACATATTTCACAATTAACAAATCAGGCATCATAAGTAGCATCCGGTCCGGAACCAATGCAGGAGAGGCAACCGACAAAAATATCTTTAATACAAATAAAAAGAGCAACAATTCAAGTTCTAAAAGATTTCTACAAACGTTTTTTAACTCCACTTCACCAAGAAAAAATGGCAAAATAAAAAATCATCATATTTCCAGGATCTTATGCACAAGTAGCATAAAAAAGTTCTAAGGGGAATGCAAGAGAAAATCATGATACTGAAACCTTTCTGCCTCAATGCTCTTAGCAATTCTCCAAGTAGTTTTTGTTTGCACTTCTTCCCTGCAGATGAAATACAGGAACGGTTGGAGAGAGTGACTGAGATATCCAAGTCTCCCCAACGAGTGAAAAGATTAGATACAAAAGATCCAAATGGTTCCACAGTTGCCCCTGTTCACACCAATTAAGTAATCAACTCAAAAGTTGATGTATGTCACTGTTTGAACTGACAAATGATCATAGTTCTCCAATTATAAGAAACAATGGCATATAGGTGAAAAGGAACAAAAAAAAACAAGAAATGACGCATCTTCACATACACCTTATTCTTTCATTACATAAAGTTTCTTGTTCAATGTTAATTTAAGCTAAAACCAACAAACTTTCTAAGTTCCAAGTTTTGTCAGCATCCTCTTGTACAGGTCAAAGCCAAATCAGAATCAGAAGTCATAGTTCTCATATTTGAAAATTAAATGAAATATATTATTCAGTAATAAATTGCATGTAAAGTCATTCGGACTTCACATAACTTCGCAGCATAAGATCCAAGAAAGGAAAAGAAAACAGTTGCAAAATAGAAAGAAAATAGAAACCTGTAGCGCTGCTTTAATAAGTGATGTCAATCAGAAGATTCATAGTTGTTCATAATGATGTTCCTAGACGATTTTACTGAATTTATTACCATTCGAGTATGCATACAGACTGTCGTTAAGATTTTGAACATGTAAGTTGTTTTTGTACACAATCATCAATACTTGGCTTTCAATATCTTAGCATAAGAGCACAAGACTGTAGCAGTACCTCTAAGACTTTCCACAGATCTAACAACATCTTGCAATTCTTGAATAATTTCAGACCGCACCCGCCAATCGTCACTTAAAGGTTGGATTGCATCAAGTATGGCCTTAAGAGTTGGTTCCAACACTTGGTCGACATTCATTTTGTTCACTGCAAGGTAATGCCAAAGTCATGGTTAAGCATGTCATACACTAAGTTCAAATTGATAATGTTAAGTGAAAATGCATAGATATGCATAGCATGCATAACGATATACAAACCAGTTACAGAGCGCCCATCCAATTCAAGTAGAGTCTCATTCAATCATGATAAAGAGTTTTAGCTCTCGACAGAAAGAAAGGTCACCGGTGGGAAAAGGGGGAATCTAGTCAACCATTGATTAAGCTAACCAACACGCTACTTGATCTTGATCAATAAGGGTAATCCTGGTGGAAGGCTGAATCCACCAACACTGCAGGTGTAAAATGGTATTCTTGGAGACAAATCACAGAACATATACAACAATAACGTAAGGAGCATAGATGGCGGAGAAACCTAGGTCTGGCACATAAAAAATAATAATTGAAAAAAGGGTAGGAAAATCTCGAAGTGCATCAGGGTAGGAAAATCCCGAAGTGTATCACAACAGCAAACCATGGTTAGTTTACAAATACACCATCTCCATCATAGATGTTATTCCCATTATAGCCAAGCCATACAATTAAGGCAAATGAATACATTGCCAAACTAGTTACATGCTACGAATGTATCTGCTCGCTACATGCCTGGCATTGCAATGCCAAATCTTAACTACACACACAAGTTCTTGTTATTCATAAGACTGTCAAAGAGTCAATAATACATCTTAAATAGAAAAGAAATTTCTTGAACCTTTAAATTGACTGCCTTCCTGTGAATT
This sequence comes from Erythroxylum williamsii, assembly GCA_027564335.1. NCBI lineage: Eukaryota > Viridiplantae > Streptophyta > Magnoliopsida > Malpighiales > Erythroxylaceae > Erythroxylum > Erythroxylum williamsii. The sequence continues at coordinate 25,604,580 of JANITW010000236.1, read as the reverse complement.
GTAAAATATAGTGTCAAGAACTCTAAAATATGCATTGTAATGCACATATAATCCAAATTCCCCTAATCTTTAAGAAAAATTTAATTTATGGTTCAAAATATATCACCCTACAGACTAATTCGAAATAAACCCAACATATTAAACAATAAACTTGGAAACTTCATCCAGAACCATCCAGTTCCCTTGACTAAGGGCTCTCTCTGTTTCTTTCATCTATAAAGAACACAGCAAAACCTGTTTATCTAATTTTTGCTAGGTTCGGTTTGATACAGAAGATCCTAAAGAGCAACTCCTTGCGAACCTTAACCTGATACTGCATTTTTTTTTCAATCTTTAACACTTCTCATTCTATTGCAACTGCAATTATATATAATAATGGGAGTCCCTAAAACTACACAGTGGAAAACTTAAGACTAACAAATTCATTTAAAATGACAAGAAAGGGAAGGGAAAAAAAAGAGAGAGAGGGCCATATTGGGTAATTAATTTATCAAGAATTAAAAGCAGTAGAATCAATAAAACACGCCACCTTTGTCTCCAAATCAAAACCAGCACCAAATTAGGAAACGCAAACTGAACCGATTACAGAAAGCAAGACAGGCAACTCCAAGAGAAAACAGTGTTGAAAAGATGAGATTTACGAAGCATCAACATTACATATTTATAAAAACAGTAAAGCAAGAGCAATACCATTATGCAATCCCGGCAGCAGGTAGCCTTTTAGATTCTTTCTCGCTAGGGTTTTGCGGGCTAAATTACACCCATGATATAAGGGCTCTAGACAGCCAGAGCAAACATAAGCCAACTGTCAATACATACATTGTCTGTCCTCGTGGGTCGGCTTCATTTGAGTCCCATTTAAACTGGTCGCAGTCCCATTATAACTTCGCGGGTAAGGCATTTTAGGGACAGTACAAACAACATCGTAGTATTTATGAATTGTTTGAAACGGGAGGAAAGCAAAGCAAGGTCAAAAAGGGGGGGCCGCATCGCACTCGCATATTGTCTTTGGTTTCATCGCTTTTGCATCATTGAGAATGGGTGGTCCACCCACCAAGTGGTTTGATCTCATAAGAATTGTTTCGTGCTTTAATAAGAATTATTGGTTTATAAATGGTAGAGTAGACCTATACATTCTGTGTTACTTGTAGAAAGTATACATGAGAAACGAACAAAAGGAATGGATCAAGGATCGCTGCTCTTTCACCTTAAAGGATTGGCATTCATTTTCATAATATCTCCCATTACTCAAAATTTCTTTTCAAGACAAACAAGTTTTATCACATGATGTATCTGATCTAAGAACGTGTTTCTTCAAAATGACCCTAACAATGGTAATCATTTTTCCCACAAATATCTTTAATTGTATGAATTAGTAAAAGGGTTTTGCAGTCTCAATACAAACATTCTTACACAATCGAATACTATTAATTGCCAGATTGGCTATTACAACATAGATCCATACACGGTATTTCCTCATAATAGTATAATGAAGGCTCATGGAGCAGGAAGATTTTGCCTTCGGACCAGGCCTAATTCCCAAGCTGATATCATCAACAAATCTTTTCTGCAGGCAAGAAAGAACTTGATGAGATAATCAAAGAACAGCTCTGGAAGTGAATTACTTTATCATAATCAAACACTAGAAATTTAGAAGTTGAGTTTATTCTATCAAATGTAGTTAGTGGATCAGATTAAGAACCCATAATCGAGGAACACTATCATGAGTTACGACCACCAACAACTATAATCTGGGTGACTTACTGACCATTCACACAGCAAAAACAGCCAAGACTGGCTAAAGGTGTGATTGGCTAATTAGTCACCTTGACTCTTAGTAAAAGTAGCAAATCCCACACAAACAGGAGAAAGGGAATCCAATCATACAGCACCCAGTCACCCAGGTTTTAGAACTCCATAAACACCAAGTCATTATTCAAATCACCTTGTTGGTGTGGAAGAGTAAGAAGGCCCTCTGATTCTGGCGATTGTTCACGCGCAACTACGAAGCGATGAGCTTTCCCAAGTTTTAGGGTTTCCCTTGAAACTTTATATTTATTGAAACTCACTGGACCAAGGTCCAGTAAGTAGATAGAGAGTGCCAGTTCAGTTGAGTTGACAACCGAGATAAAGCCCAATTCACCCATTTGCAAATTTCAGTATGGACAGTCACATTCACACAAAAGGAACCCACCAAAATTTTCTTACCTACACCAGCCCCTTCTTTTCATTTCTGATAATCCATATATTCAAAGTTCAAACTTCAACAGTATCAAATTCAAATTCTTCATTCTTGTACATTTTAATCAATATATATACTATGTCTAATCCAAACCTTTTTTAAAAATTATTCCTACATTTATATTTCAGCATATTTTTATTATTTATATCCTCTAGATTCTTGAGGTGAAATTGTAGGAGTTTAGAATTAGTCTGATTAAACTGGGATATTTTTAAAAAAATTTGAAAAAAGTTGTTAAAAGAAAGCGTGTGAACAGCTTTGTCTTTTCATGTCAATGTTACATTTATTGCCGTAAGTATGGCCCTCATTTGTAATTTTGATGTCACCAACCAAAGATAAGGAATCTTTTTCTATCAACAGCGGTTGAATTTAAAGAAACAAAGGGCAGTTGGATGTAATTTCACATCATCACTTACCAATTTCAATAACGCTACAGCTTCACCGCGATCCTAACTCACGTAGCTAGCTACTGTCCCTGTTTTCGAATTGTAAGTCCATCTCTAAAATTTTACACTAAATTTAATATATAAGAGAATATTTTAATAATTTTTATGCTATTCTAATTATTTTACACCAAATTTTTACACTAAATTATTTTTAAAGAATATATCACAATAATTTAGTTATTAACTAAATTAATTTATATTTATACAGTGATATTTATTTATTTATTTATAAAAATTAAAATAAAATTATTATTCTTAATTAATTAATAATATACATTTTATATTAAATTAATATTATTTAACAAATATAATTAATATTATTGCAACAACAAATTAATAACATACACAAATATAATTTTTTAGTGCACATTTAACCTCTAATCTTTTGAATTAATATATCGTTTCCACAAATGTTCAATCAATAATTACGAAATTCATAATGAGCATTTTTATTTTTAATTTGCTTATATCTAGCAAGGAATTCTCGAAATATAATTGTATCGTCTCTATTAATATTGTATCAATTTTACTTTTTATTCTTAACACATTTTATTAATGAATTTAAAATAATTAAAAATAAATATTAAAAATAAATTTAATATTATATTCAATATTAGTGTCATTTTAAATTTCTCAATGAGATCTTTATAATAATATATTTTGTGTAAAGTAATATATATTTTAAAATTAATTACTTAGTAAATTATGCAAATAAATCAAATTGTGATAAGGACATAAAAAGAATATGTTAAAAAGATAATAGACAAAGTTGTCTTTTTACAACTTTTGGTGCATGAATAGTAACACGGTAAATTTGGTGCATTACTATTTATTACACTATTTTGGTGTTAAAATTTGATGTCTCCCTTGGAGTGATTTCTTTGCATTTAGTGTTTTGATGTATTGGTTAGAGATGACCTAATTTTGGTTTTTGGTGTTTTGCATTTAATGTTATTTACAGTAAAGGTAAGATACTTAATATGTCATTTCTATCAGGTATGTACACGTGTATCCGATAGATGCACGTGCATATGTCAGATGGGAATGGAGTGTTACAATCTTCCTGAAGAACAAATTTTCAGGAATTAGAAGAGTTTACAAAATAAACAAATTATTTTGTCTAACACGTAGTGAACTACTGCTCATATTATGAAAATAATTTAATTTTATTAGTAATTTATTGAACTATTAAAATTACGCTATTAATTTGTAATCAACTAGAAACTTATTTCTAATATTTAAATTTGAATAATTCAAATAGAATTAGAAACTTATTTCTAATTTAAATTATAATTGAACTAATCAATTTATCTTGGTTTAATTAGAAAC
>JANITW010000236.1:25571360-25584146 GCA_027564335.1 Erythroxylum williamsii | reverse complement strand
ATTTTATACCCCTTTTTGGTAAAATGAGAGTGTCGAGTTTTAGTCGGACTTTACGGATAATATTACAGAGAGTCAATTACGTGACGGTTTTGAATATAATTCCGTTTTCGGGCGATTCTGTGATCTATAGAGATCCGATTGAGGCGATTTCTGATTCTATTTGACCTAGGGACATGGAATTTTATTTTAGCTTAGGAATCGAATTTAATTATGGGCCCTAAGAAGATCAATTTTATTGAAGGATAATTAAGGCGAATTTATCAAGTTTTGTTCGGATGACATTAAATTAAGTTCGATTTGAGGTTTCTTTTGTGGTGAAGAATTCCTTCCTCGTAAGATGCGCGTCCAGATGTCATGCAAGACATCGGGCCCGCGACTCACCGGGGAGGGGTTCCAACACTGGAACTACTCTCACCCAAGCACATTTAACCTTAGAGTTCTGATGGGATCCGATGTGTTGGCCATGGAAAACGTGTCTTTCAGGGTTGGGTTGATGCCTAGTATCACCACCCACTCATCCAGATATTGTCCTCTTTTGGCCTAGCCATCAAGGTTTAGTTCCTCCCGCCCACTCGCTCGGGAGAACGCGTCTGTAAGGGAGAGGTATCTGTACCCTTATAAAGCGTACTTCGTTCCCTTCTCCAACCAATGTAGGATCTCACATAACCAATATGGCATAATAAGATAATCTCAGTTATGTTACTTTGTATGCTTGCTAATTATGTTAAGCATAAGTCTTTGTTTGACCCAACACATAGAAACAATTTGTATAAACTTCGATCAACTAATTTTGCTCAACAATCTATTTCTATTATGCCTTGAACGTTGTAATAATGTTGAATCCAAAGTCGTTATCAAATACTCAAAAGAATATCATATATAGACATTAAAATTCATGCAATCATTTTCCTTCTAATGATAACTATTATCATGTTATACCAAATACCTTTAATTATTATCCATATTTATGCTTTTAGTAGGATAAACTCAATGAAGTAATTTCATTAAGGTACTATACCTTTCAGCTTTACCTTATGCAACTATTTGTATTCTATTGACATCCATATGATATATTTCCATTAAAATTTATTAGATGTTAGTCAACTCAAAATGTCATTATTTTTATCATCTATATGATATTGACATATCTTTAAAACTTTGTCATTAAATACTTAACAAAGATTAATAGCAAAATTGCATAATAGATATATAACATTCTTTTATCCAACTTTGAGAACTCTTTTCAAACCTAACTTATGCCTAAGAAATTTAGTACACTAATACTTAATATTAACTATACTAAACAAAGGTAATTTTCACTCAAAAAATATAAATATAAGAAAAGTTAGTAATATATTATATGCTATAACAACTAAATATGATTAGAAATTTAATCATCTTCCACTACTTTATTCGAAATAATAGTCCTCACTATTATTTAGAATGATTACTTTAATCTCTCTAATGGACTAAGATCCCATTCAAATTTAGTTAATCTTGAATTTACTTAACAAACCAACTAAACTTAAATTAGATAGATAATAACTTTAATATCCAGATCTTATATAAATCTTAAATCTATTAGGTGACAACTATTATTAAAAATATATTTTATATGTTATTCATAACTGTACCTTTAAATTCATATAATCATAAGTGACTCATCTAAATCATATAATTTTAGTTAATTATGACCAATTAATTTAACTAAAACATATTTGAGCTAAAGAGACCTTGAGTTACTTAACAAATCATGTAATAAACAAAACTTTAGTTTTATGTTTAAATAATGGAAGAAAACATTTATATTTTCAACTTGTACTTACCATTTTAATGAGAGATTTAATTTCAACCATCTCATCAATCACAAAAATGAATGTAAAAATATCTTATATATAAAAATACAATCATACGTAACATACAAAGCATGTATTAAAACATGTCATTCAAACACATATAATCAAATTATATGCATAAAAATAATCAAAACATATTTAATTCTAGTTACGAATCTTCATAATCAAAATTAATATTTCAACTCTTTAGATAATTAAATTAGATTAAACCTATTAATTTTCAAATTAATTAAGTTTCCATTCCAAATAGAAATTTAATTGGAATTGAAAATTATTTTAAAATGAAATTAAAAACTATTTCCAATTATCTTAAATCCTTTAATAAAATTTAATTAAAAATTTTGAGGCCTCGTCAAAATGCATGTTTCTGATATAGGCTTCTTGGTATTATTTTAGGATCCATTTGTATGTTTTTTTAATCCTTTTACGTCAACTTGCTTCCACTACATCTATGTGATCTCAAGAATAAGCAAGAACATAAGGAATAAACAAGTTCCCTCTTGCTTTATTACCAGCTTGTAAAAACTAGTAGCAAGTTAGGTAATAATTAAATTAAATTAAACTATTGATTCCTATATAAATTAAATTCATATTTTTAACAAAAATTCAATTTCCCTTATGCTCCACTGGTTCCCACCTTTGTTTAGAGCACCACCTATGTTGCTTCTACATCTTCCCCATCCTTGATGTTGGTGAGTTCTTCTCCTCTTAATGATTACTCCATCATATTCTTGGGTGATTGTCACCCTTATTTGGCCCTTTGTTCTAAGGATGATTCCACCTTTGTCAATGGTGATTGACATAATTGGCTTTGTTCGTACAAATGTTGCAATAAGTTGTTAAAGCTTTTATAAAAGCCAGGCTAAGAAATAAAGTACCTCGTATTTTTTGTCTGCCTTATGTTATCTTGCTGCCTTCTATAGCTTAGCTTGTAGCAGTATCTTAACCAACCCTGAGTCTAATAGAAGGAAGCCTAACAACTAAACCAGCAATAATAACGGAAGCAACAGAATCAATGGATTCTTGATAAGTTCCTCTCACCAAAATAAAGAAATGGTTAATGATACAATCAACCAAAAAATTGTGAATTCATTATTCTATTCCATTGACAAGATTTTCATCTAGTTAAACTAACTATGAAATCTAAATTCAATTAATAAGATGATTGAATCATCAAAATGACTTTGTATACAACATGTATAAAACCAAAGGCATAACCATCAAACATAAGACACCCAGATGCACATTCATATAGAACTTATCCAATCGATTCTTAGAATTAGAAAAGCAATATGTGGTTTTCAAGATCCATGAATCAAAATAGAGGCAATAAATGCATATTATCCAATTAATAAGAAAAATCGTAGTTTTTTTAGTAGTCAATTTCCAAATATGGGAGAGCATGTACTAGACTTTATAAAAGAAAAAGAAGGTTAGCTGTGATTTTAGGAATAACTCAAAATTAAGAGGAGCATCTGATGAGTTATCAAAGACAATATAATTTCCAGAAAAAACAAAACAAAGACTTTCATTCTTAATTTTTAGAAAATTAAAACAAACATTAATTGATTAGGTAAATACATTAAAAGAAAATTTGAGCCTTCATTTTTAGCAAATCAATAACATAAAGAAAGTTAATTAAGTTAAACAATTAAAGAAGGCTCTGAACCACTATTGAAAACAGTAGAAAATAATTTTTTTTATCGTTTTGTTAGATCTATTTAATTGAATAACTTGAAAAATATGAATCATAGATAAAAGGGTCGAAACATATATGATTCAGATCCTAAACAAATTTTCTCCTCAAACTGTTAACTTCAAAATGTTCACGTATCTAACCTCTAATGATATCTAAAAATTAAAGAAAAAGACTTAACCATTGAGGAGAAAAAAGTAAGAGCTGTAGCTGCATTATGCCTTCTTTCTATTTATAGAAAAAGAAACTAAAGTTTCTTTCTTATTAAAATTAAAATTTCCAATTATAATTAAAGCCCAACTCTAACTCTAATTATAATTGTAATTACAATTTAATTAATAAAATCAAATATCATATATTTGATTCTTGAAGTTTCTTAAGCTTCACAAATAAGTCTAAATTAATTCAAATTGATTTTTCTCTTTTTAACCGCTCTTTTATCTATGACTCATTAAGTTTCTAATATGCTGGCAGTAATTCTAAATTATAATCATAATTTATAAATAGAATTACATAAATAAAAAAAACTTTTTGATTTATCTTTAATTCTTCAATTAATCAATTTATAATTATAAATTAAGATTGATGTTTAGCAATATATTATGATCACCTAAATATTAGGAATGTCAAAGTTGTTTGACTGAACCTGTCTATACTTGGTTATGATGTATAATTTAATGCTTTCTTCATCTAATGTTCTAATTGGACATAGAGTGTATATTTAGTGTCTACTCTATTAAATACAATCATTTTATTATTTCTTATTAGTAATTAATTTATAATTGATACTTGAAAACACATTTTCAAATTTCAATTTGCTCTAGCTAGAGAATTCCTTAAATCACTACGAATTAAGAATAGTGAAACATTCTGTCTATTTACTTTAGATTAATGAATCCTTTATTGACTTATTTAACTATTTCTATATGATTGATAATATATCCAAGTATTATTGACTTAGTTAGTCATAAGTAACATCAAAGTACAGTAATTCCCTCATAAGATACTTTGGTAATCTCATGTTTAAGGATCCATTATACAATCATTATAATGAGAAAATCTAGTGACATATATGTAATACCATATGGGATCCTCATAATCGAGTTAGTTTAATATATCTTCATACTTTAATCTATTAGATTAATTACTTCATAAATAAATAAATAAATATAGATATAGATATAAAGTTTGCTAGTTTTTCCATTTTATCAATATCTCGTCTTGATGTAACTACAATTAGGAACAATTTACAAATATTACATAAATGCAAATTGAATCTCATCATTATGATCTCACCATAATTTTAATTAAAAAATAATTAGTCCATAGATTTTACCTTTAGCATTAAAATTTCAAATGTAATTAACAAAATGCATAAAAATAAATAATGCATTTAATTAATTTTGTTACTAAATTACAACTAACCGATTGACTATTATTATATTTATTATTGTTGTTGTTGTTGTTATTGTATAGTAATTGTTATTATTATTATTATTATTATTGTTATTGTTATATATCGAATAATTAAGATAATAATGACAATAATAATAATTTTGCTAATAAAAAATAGAAGTGGCGGTGGAGAGTTTAACAAGCGCTCTACTTCACGTTCAATTGAATAACGATTCCACCATGGTAGATATCAAGCGAGAGATTGGAACCCAGTAGCAGTTGCAACATTGATCTTCTTATGTTGTTCCTAAGGCATAGTCAAACCATTTGATGATTTAGGAAAAAGCATGTTTAGTCGATTTTGAAGCTGGAGATGGATCGCACTTTTATCTCCTTCTTCAATCCCCTCGATGATTTTTATTAGGGTAGGCCTAGCTTTTCTTCATGTACCTCATAATTTCTAGTTTCTTTTGTGTGATCAGATGATTGAAAAGGAGAGATCATTTTACAGTGACGACACATTTGCTTTTATTATTTATAATGTCGTTTATCACTATTTTTAAAATAATTGATATTATATAAAATCTAGACTTTTTTATATTGCTATGTGAAACAATTAATATAAAAGTTTGAACAAACGATTGAATTTACTTTTTTGAATTTATTTTTCTCTGACACACAATGGTCAAGAGAAGTTTAAGAATACATTAATGAGAAATTGCAAATATCTAAAACAACATTTTCATGTTAGGTTAAATATAAAGATGATAATTATATATAAGAACATCTCAAATCAATTTGATTTGGCAAGCATTTCGATGGACTTTACACTATTATACATGTAATATTTTTTAAGATATGAAGAATATACATTGATAATGTTTTGAAAAAAATTCCACGTGATTCAAGTAAAAAAAAGTAATATATATGTTGCTTGAAATAATTATAGTGTATTGATAATTTTATAGAAGTGTACAAAATGTTATTTGATAATAGAGGTAAGTTTAGACTTCCATTCTTAGGGTTGGTTCTTTTATTCATTTAGTGTATTATTAACAATATAGTTTGTGGTTTTAACTAAAAAATAATGAAGAAAAAACATGTTACTCACTTGAGAATAACTTTCAAATTATTTTAATTGATCTTATTTTAAATTATTATCCTCTTTAAATCTAGTCATCTACAAATTTATAATTTTGTGAAGAGGGTGAGAATATTCAAATTTAACATAATGAAAATATTAGATGTCTCCTCAACCTGACCTATAAACTCACTTTTTGTTGTAATAAATTACCTCATCTTTTCTATATTACTCTTTCTCTCCTACCCTTACTTAAATCCTCTTCTTTCACCCTTCTCAATTAATTTTACTCTTTTCTATCCTCCTCTTTTGTGTTAACCCCTCTTAGCCCCTAGTTTTGCCCTTATTTCAGTTTTATCTAATAGGCATTACCCTCCATTCATGACTTTTGATGGTTTCTCACCACCGAGTTCAACTTTTCAAACACTTCTTTCTTCTTCCCCTTCTATTAACCTTAATCCATCCTCTCAGCAACCCCTCCCTGATCAACTTGATAAGAACATTGCATCCCCTATTAGAAGATCTTTCAAGTTTCAATAGATTCTACACCTGAACTGAAACTTAACTTCTATCCTCCCAATGAGTCTTCATACAATAGATTTGTCTCTTCTTCTTTAGAAATTCTAAGAGCAGGTGCTAATAAATGGAACTCCATATTGCTTGGTTTCTTTCTAGACAAAAGAGTGTCATTCCTAGTGACAATATAATGGACAATAAGTAACTGGACGTTGCGTGGACTATATGATATCCTTACAAAAAGTGATGTTGTCTTCCTATCTAGATTCTTCAATTCAGATGATGCAAAAAAAGTTCTTCAAGTAGGACCTTAGCATGTAAACAATAAGCCCCTCCTATTTTAAGTATGGAGACCTGGAATGAAAATGGAGGACATCAAGCAAGAGAACATAACACTTTGGATTTGCATACATGGTGTTCCTCTTGAGTATTGGACCACCTTTGGTGTTAGTCATATTACAAGCCTCATTGTAAGCCTATTTGCATGGATCAAGCTACAATTGAGATAAAGAGCATTCAATTTTCTAAGATATGTGTTCTTGTAATATCCATGGCTAATTTACCAGAAAGTGTCCCCATCATTCGATTAGTTGAGAAATTGGAACCTTTTGAGGATCGAATAAAAGTATCTTGTGCTTGGAAACCATAACTCACAACTATAAAAGTCTGGAAACCAACTGGCAAGATGTTCAAAATTGGGGAATATTAGGAAATCATGGGATTAAACACAAAAATGATACTCAAGCACCACATGCTACTAATACTAGTGAAAAAAACTGTCAACTTGGAAAGATTATGGACAATATTAATGATAACAGTCCAAATGAAAATTAGAACATTATAGTCAGAACATTATAGTCATACCTATAGAAGTTTCGACAATAAGTGATGTAGGTTGTAATTGATAAAGTTATCCAAAGTAAAGCTTAGTTGAGGTGGGGCTGTCTTAATAGGAATTTAAAGGCATGATTACAAGAACAAATAGGAAAAAGAAGACTCCATATATGGAGTTAAAATCACAAAAATTCTAGCTTGGAACATTAGAGCATCCTATGCCCCTCATTAAAAACTTTTTGTTAGCAACTTGATAGCTCAAAATAAAGTAGTTATATTTGGGATTTTGGAAACTCACGTGAAGCAACCCAATTACAACCTCCTAAAAGTTATGCCTAGGGAATGACATCAGATCTCAATCTATGTTAATTATCCAACGACAGAATTATAGTTGTCTATAACACTTCTCTTATGAATGTCACTATAAAATTTATCTTTAATCAAATGATTCATTTAGAGGTTTTTGTAAAGAATATAGGTTATTCCATCTCTTTCATCTATGCTTACAATAGCTTATACTAAAGAGCATTTCTGTGAATCAACTAAGATCTTTGGCAACTGTATCTTCTTTTCCTTGGCTCGTTATGGGAGACTTCAATTCATTTCTCAAAGTAGAAAAAGTAGATGACATCAGGTCAACTAGTAATCCTCGTCTTGATTTGAGACAATGTTTAACATATATTTAAATATTTGATCTTCCTCTTGGAGGTAGCTTCTTTACGTGTTGTAATAAGCAATTAGGTGTCAAATTCATTAGGAAAAAGCTTGATAAGAGCCTTACAAATCACTTATGGCTCACAACCTTTTAAAGCAATTGCTCTATTTTAACAAATCAGGGTCTATTTGATCATGTTGCTATTATTACTCACCTTACTACTATAAGTTTTGTCTCCCCTTTTAGGTTTAACAATTTTCTATTAGATCTAATAGGTTTTGAGGATGGCATTAGGAAGGATTTAAATACTTGTATCAGGGGTTCCAAACAATTTATCTTTGCCAAGAAAATTACTCCTATACTCTTATTACGTAAGTGATGAAGCTTTTGTTTTAGAATAATATTGACAACACTTATCTTCTTAATACTATTATAAGCACAATTGAAAGGATTTAACTTAAGCTTCATAATGATCCTACTTTTATTCATCTTTTAGAAAAGGAGGAAGAAGTTATTTGAATTTTTCAAAAGCATTGCTATTTTATTTCTCACTTATAAAACAAAAATCTCGAATTGAATGACTAAAATGTGGTGACAAAAACATTTCTTTTTTTTTCCACAAAGCTATGGTTTCCAAGAAAAATAGCAACATAATTGTATTCTTGCATTTGAATAATCAGAATTGGATTCCTAAATATGTTGCTCCAAGGGGCCTTTGATTACTTCAAACATATTAGGTATAAGATCCCACTACCATAGAGTATATACCAAAACATCCAAAGGACATTCAAGTACATATCCTTTGATAATGGCATGTTATAGCAGTTATGTTCTCTTATATGGCATGATAAAGAATAACACAATACTTAAAAAAAACAACAACTACTCTTCATTCTAATGCAAACATGATTAACACTGTAGTCATTAAAACAAATATTTACATTACCAAAACATTTGAAGGTTAATAAGATTTTATACAAAAGTTTTACATGACATAAGTAAACTACACAAAAAATCTATTATCCTTCAGATGTCAGCTGACAGACCTTTGAGCCATTTCTTAATCTAAAATCGTTCTTATAGAGTAACTTAGGAACTAGTCTCCTCTCTCGTACCTAAAAAGCTACATTGTAATTTTAATGAGTTTTGTGAACTCAATGAGCTAACCATCATCGATGGACTTACTCACTTCAAATACGCAAATATGTAACATATAAACAAACTCACAACATTCTTTATCTCAATAAGACATAATGAATGTCACACATTTCATATACTCTTTCAGATCTTATACATATATATATATATATACCAATCAATCACATTAACATCAATTACTCAAATGTAGCATATCACTTTATCATCAAAATTTCAGAAATATATTCTTAATCATATAATTCAGAATCATAATATACAAATGTAGATATATATTAGACTTACTTCCATTTTTATTTTGTTATGACCGAGCACCTATTTCACTATCCCACATCCATTGTAGGTACTGGGATCATTTCAGTACTATCCCGTATATGTTGTGGATATCAGACTCATTAAACGCTGAGCCTGAGGCTCTTATTTGCATAACTAAGCTTAAAGCTCTTTTTACGTTGGCTACTCTAGTCACAACTCTTTTATGTGAACATGCATCATGTCATAGAGTATAATAATTCACATAATATATCATCAGTCACTTTCAGTCAATGAACACATTCAATTTTCACAATTCATCAGATCTAAGTCTGGCATTCAATAAATAGTTGAGCATTCAATTTCATTATTCACATTCAAATCACAAATACTCCTAATCCAGTCCCGAATATCGAACTCCTTGGACAATCAATTGTCTGGAATCAATAATATTGCAATTAAAATAAGATCATTAACAATTCAATAATTCGAATTTAAACAGAAATAAATCAATCCTAATGAGAAAATCTAGATTACTCACAGTACTCTTTAGTATACGCTATTGCCTAGATGGACTGGTAATATCTTGATGATGGCATTCGATTTGAGCATCTATACATCATACAATACACACAGAATTCATTTTACAAAGTTGATCAATCAAATACATATTTACTTATATAGATACATATATGTGCCATGTTCAATGCGTGCCTAATAACTATCCCGGGTATGTTTCCTTAATCATAATTCATAATCATTCACATATTGTCACTTGGATATGTCTTGTTTGCATTTAGATTAATACCTTAAGTAGACTTGACCGTGCTCCATTCATTAACCATACATTTACTAACTCTTTTCTAGCATTACAAATATTTCACATAATTCACAATTCTCATTCATTTATTCTTAATGAATTATTAATATCCTTTGGAATACATTTGTATTCATAAGAATTTCTTCATTCCTTTAACACTCCTTTCCAAACTTAGATGCATTGTTATCAAACATTATTTTCCTTAAAGTGTAACATCAATTATCAATTAAAACTTGTCACACATTTAACTAACTTTTCCAACATCAAATTATGTTCTTTTAAAACCTTAATCAAGTCCAAATGCATCATAGTTAAGTACCTTATCCTTAATTTGTTGAGAAATCACACAAAAGAAAATTTTCTTTACTTCCATGCCATTTCCATGTGTACGGCTTCCCACAATCATGGGATGGGTTATCCAAAAGTCCTTATCCAATTCCTTCATTAGTTTTTCCAGATTTTCCCAAGAAAGGTTTTGAGTCAGTTTTGTATGGATATTATGACATAGAAATTGAGGTTTCTAGATAATATTTTCTTTTGAAAAAATGTGCCTATAGATCTTAAGTTTCTAATCAACTAAAGTTCATACAATTTGGTTCATTATTCCTAGAGTTATACCTAAAATGCTTCAGACTGTTCTCAAATAGTGATAGAACCCAAAACTCAACTTTAAGCCAAATTTCAAAACCCTTAAAGTCAGAACTAAAATTATATTCCTCCACAAACATTGTAGAAATTAAAATCACCCCATTTGGATATGTACAGACCAAGTTATGGACAAAATACCGATGTTTGTTCGGTGAAACCTGTTCAATGGCACCACTACAACTAACTCACGTCTTACACCATATTCATGCCTCAATTAGACCTGAATTATACTATAATTCCTCATCAATATCATCTCCAATTCTAGTTCAAAATTATTCAATTGATAGCTCACAACTCATATTCTTTCATGCATAAAAAATCAAACCAGAAACTATTACATTATTATGCATATAGTCCTAGTTATTTCTCAATTGAAGCACACTTGATTAACATCTTTCTTTAGCTTAAATGCACCTTCATTAAACTTCAAATCTATACGTAATTTATCCATGAATCAATCTATATCCCATAGTTTTCATCCACCAAGAGCAAGCATAGAAAATTTCCAAGTTCAATCAACATATTTCCAGCACATATCACTACCAACATTATATGCATTTCATTCCAATTCAAGCATGATTAACATACTACCAAGCATGCCATAAAGATCATATTTGTTGAACCTTATTTCTGGAGCCTAAAAATTGTTCTGGAGTTATAAAGCGTGAGTAGGTTTCCTTGCAGGGTTATTTCACATAATCCTTATTAGTTGTCATCTCACAGGGGCGGCATGCCCCACCAGCCAATCACCATCATCATAATCTGATGTCTTAAAAAAAATATAGCTTATGTCTCTAGTTTATTTTAAAACAATAACCACCTCATTCGGAGCTTTATAGCTCAAGATATGCTTAAAAACTCAAAGTATGTTCCTAACCTAGTTATACTCTTCCAATCGATCCCTCGTTTTATTTCCATAAATATTTTTCAAATCAACACCAAAAGCTGCCAATTTTTATGGAGAGGTAGAAAACTGCATTATGAATCTATTTCTTCAAGAATCACTTCATTTGGAGGTCGGTTGAAGTTATGGCCAAAAGAATTAAGTATGTTTATATCCTCAATCATATTGTACCTCTCTTGGGAGAATTGACATAACTTTCCCTAAAAACCTTTGATTGAGGTCATTATTAGACGGTTTGAAAGAAGACTTCTAGATATACAACTGTTATATAGACTGCAAAGTGAGAGTGTTCCATCTACAGGGTCAAAAATGCAAAGTTCCACAAATATACAGTGTATATCCGTTAAACGGACATACATGTCCGCCTAACGGACATTCACGGGGTTGGGGGTCATTTTTTTACCCAAGAAAGTCCGTTTAATAGACATAATGTCCGTTAAACAGACATTGGTGAGGTTGGGGGTCATCACAGATTTGAGAAGGTCTGTCTAACAGACCTAATGTCTGTTAAATAGACATTGGGGGTACCCAAGCCCCTCCAAAGCTTCCTACATCCATTCTAACATTACTTTCACTCTTAATCTTCCCAAATTCACTTCTTCTACTGCAATACCACTTCATATCTATTCAAACACCAACTTTGTTCCATTAAATCCTCTAATCCTTACTCATTTGATTTTGTCAAATCACAAATTCACCTCATTCACCATAGCTACTCCTGGGTATACATCCCATGCAACATCACCACTTATAATGCTCATATATCTCATCTTTGATATTCAAAATTAACATACTTTATACCATTGGATAGCTAAGAGGATAAACTAAAACTTCCAAGAAGACTACTTTGTCTAATATTGTAGTGCCCCCTTACCGTAAGGTACACATCGGGACGCTCGAAAGTCGCTCCGACACGTATCCCACGATAAAGGTGCACTACCAGAACATTTCCTCTAATATCCACATGGCATCGC
>JANITW010000236.1:25546564-25563827 GCA_027564335.1 Erythroxylum williamsii | reverse complement strand
GCACCCTCATCGTAGGATATGCATCGGTACGATCTACGGACGTCCCGGCGTATACTCTACGGTAAGGGGGCGCTACATTTACACTGTATTCATTAAAACAAATATTTACATTACCAAAACATTTGAAAGTTATAAAGCTTTTATACAAAAGTTTGACATGACATAAGTAAACTACACAAAACAATCTACTATTTCTCAGACATCAACTAACGGACCTTTAAGTCATTTATTAATCTAAAATCGTTCTTCTAGAGTAACTTAGGAACTAGGTCTCCTCTCTCGTACCTGAAAAGCCACATTGTAATTTTGATTAGTTTTACGAACTCAGTGAGTTAACCATCATCGATGGACTCACTCACATCAAATATGAAAATATGTTACATATAACCAAATTCACAACATTCCTCATCTCAATAAGACATAATGAATGTCACACATTTCATATGCTATTTCATATCTTATATATATATATATATATATCCCAATCAACCACATTAACATCAATTACTCAAATGTATCATATCACTTTATCATCACAATTTCAGAAACATATTCTTAATCATATAATTCAGATTCATAATGTACAAATACAGATGCATATGAGACTCACTTCTATTTTTATTTTTTTGTGACCGAACGTCTATTTCATTGTCCCGTATTCGTTGTAGGTACAAGGTTCATTTCAGTACTATCACGTATCTGTTGTGGATACCAGGCTCATTAAACACTAGGCCTGAGGCTCTGATGTGCATAATTGGGCTTAAAGCTCTTTTCATGCTAACTACTCTGGTCACAACTCCTTTATATGAATATGCATCATGTGATAGAGTATAACAATTCACATAATATATCACCAATCACTTTCAGTCAATGAACACATTCAATGTTCATAGTTCATTAGATCTAAGTCTGGCATTCAACAAATAGTTGAGCATTCAATTTCATTATTCACATTCAAATCATAAACACTCCTAATATAGTCTCAAATATCGAACTCCTTGGACAATCAATTGTCCGGAATCAATAATATCACAATTACAATCAAATCATTAACAATTCAATAATTAGAAGTTAAACAAAAATAAATCAATCCTAGTTAGAACATCTAGGTTACTCATAGTACGCTCTAGTATACGCTATTGCCTGGATGGATCGACAATGTCTTGATAATGGCATTTAGTTTGAGCGTCTATACATCATACAATATATACAGAATTCACATTACAAAGTTGATCAACCAAATACATATTCACTTATGCAGATACATATATGTGCCATGTTCAATGTATGCCCAATGATTATCTCAGGTATGTTTCCTTAATTATAATTCATAATCACATATTGTCACTTGGATATGTCTTGTTTACATTTAGGTTAATACCTTAAGTAGACTTGATCATGCTCCATTCATTAAACATACATTTACTATCATGCTCCATTCATTAAACATACATTTACTAACTCTTTTCTAGCATTACAAATATCACATAATTCACAATTCTCATTCATTCATTCATAATGAATTATTAATATCCTTTGGAATTTGCATTCATAAGAATTTCTTCATTCCTTTAACACTCCTTCTTTTCAAACTTAGATGCATTGTTATCAAACATTCTTTTCCTTAAAGTATAACATCAATTAACAATCAAAACTTATCACAGATTTAACCAACTTTTCCAACATCAAATTATGTTCTTTTGAAACCTTAATCAAGTCCAAATGCATCATAGTTAAGTACCTTATCCTTAATTGGTTGAAAAATCACACAAAAGAACATTTTCTTTATTGCCATGCCATTTCCATGATCGTGTATGGCTTCCCACAATCGTGGGATGGGTTATCCAAAAGTCCTCATCCAATTCCTTTATTAGTTTTTTTTTTCAGATTTTCCCAGGACAAATTTCGGGTCAGTTTTGTATAGACATTATGACATAGAAATTAAGGTTTCTAGATAATATTTTCTTATGAACAAATGTGCCTCTATATCTTAAGTTTCTAATGAACTAAAGTTCATACAATTTGGCTCATTATTCCTAGATTTATACCCAAAATGCTACAGATTGTTCTCAAACAATGATATAATCCAAAACTCAAATTCAGGCCAAATTTTACAATCCTTAGAGTCAGAATTAAAATTATATTCCTCCACAAAAATTGTAAAAATATGTATTTATTTTAACCTACAGTTAAAATCATCCAATTTGGATATCTATACACCAAGTTATGGACAAAATACTGATGTCTGTTTAGTGAAACCTGTCAATGACACCACTACAATTAACTGACGTCTTACACCTTATTCATGCCTCAATTAGACTTGAATTATACTCTAAATCCTCATCAATATCATCTTCAATTCCAGTTCAAAATTATTCAATTGATAGCTCACAACTCATTGTCTTTCATACATCAAAAATCAAACCAGAAACTATTACATTATTATGCATATAGTCCTAGTTATTTCTCAATTTAAACACACTTGATTAACATGTTTCTTTAACATAAACCCACCTTCATTAAACTTCAAATCTAGACCTAATTTATCCATGAATAAATGTATATCCCGCAATTTTCATCCACCAAGAGCAAGCATATAAAACTTCTAAGTTCAAACAACATATTTCCAACACATATCACCACTAACATTACATACATTCCATTCCAATTTAAGCATGATTCACATACTACTAAACATGTCATAAAGATCAGATTGCTACGTACTTATTAGGGTAACAATTCAGCTTAAAACTCTAGATTATACTAGCCCTCCAAGCAAGAAAAATTCATCACAAACTCAAGGTGAAGAAGAGCTAGTTTCGGTAAAAACACAAGACAGTAAACAACTAGTTTCTTGGCTATTTTGTGAGAGCTTAAGGTGTAAATTTCATGTATCAATTCAGCTAGAGTAAAAACTAGAATAAAGAGAAAATTTTAAAACAATTTTGGTGGAGAGAAGTGAGGGAAACAGTAGAAACATTGCTATTGAAATTTGTTTCATCAATATGTTAGTTGCAAAGACATGTCTTAAGACATGGAATCCACTTGCCCATTTCATATGTTGCCATTAATCCAGACTTGAAATTGCCATATGTCACCAATTAATCAGTCCATATGTCTCATTATAATTAGTCAACATGTCACACAATAATTGGTCCATTTATCAATTAATTGACTATGCCAAATGTCACCCAATTATAGGTGTAATCATCCTAATTCTTTTATGTATCAATTTATCCTACACTTGGCATTTATTGAATCCAATTGTACATATTAATTCATCAATCTCCTAGTTAATAAAAATTAATTCCAATTTACTAATTGGAATCTAATCAAACCAAAATTCAAAACATAACAATTCTCAATCCACATCATAGTCACTTAACATTTTTCCTACCCCAAGACATTTCAAATGAGTGCATATACTTATTTATAAAGTGTACAAATATCAATTAGTGTATGAATGTTAATGTTATGAATGTATATGGAATGCTTGATCTAAGGTTGAACCCTAAGCATGTTCCTAAAAGTAGGATATTACATTAGGTGCTTCAATAAGTGCTAACTCCTCTAGTACTTTTCTGAAAGAAATCAAATAGGATTGTATCACTCATCAAGAAGCTGAAGAGTTATTTAAGCCTATCATAATATAGTAAATTGAATACACCTTGAAATCTTTGAACCCACAAAAGGCCCTTGGTCTTGATGACGTCAACTCATATTTTTTCAACAAGTTTGGAACCTGAATAAACATCTTGTTAATGATGTTATCTTGGAATTCATCAACAAGGGAATCCTTTTATCTAAGCTTAATAGTACATTTGTAATTCTTATTCCTAAGGGTGGTGAGTAGTCACACTTCTCTAACTTTTGATCAATATTTTAAAAACCAAACTAAATCGGTTGATTCAACAAAAAATAATATGAATCGACTAGTTATTCGATTCGATTTCATTTAATAACATTTATATATAAAAAGTCAGTCGGTTTATCAAAGAACCGGTTGAAACCACTTGGTCGATATACTTAAACTACAGAAATAAAAAATTAAAAACTCTCTTCGCCTTTGGTCTTCACCATCTTCACTTAGCTTCGCAGATCTCATCATCGTGGCTTCCATTTCTGGGTAAATAAAGGTGATTGTTCTGGATTTCTCTTCTCCTTTTAGTGTTTCATTTACTCTTTTTCTCTGTACTCTTTAGGCTTTCCAATTTTTCTGTGCATCCTCTTCTTCACGATGACAATCACCAAGTTGGAGCTTATTCTCAGAGATGGTAGATGAATGGGGGGCATATAAGTATGGTTAAGGAAAAGCACATCAATTTCTCGACATTAAGGTGTAAGCATTAGCCGAACTAGGTAAACA
Organism: Erythroxylum williamsii; assembly: GCA_027564335.1. Classification (NCBI taxonomy): domain Eukaryota; kingdom Viridiplantae; phylum Streptophyta; class Magnoliopsida; order Malpighiales; family Erythroxylaceae; genus Erythroxylum; species Erythroxylum williamsii. The sequence continues at coordinate 25,559,461 of JANITW010000236.1, read as the reverse complement.
CAATTAACATGCACTTAAGTTTATCTAGCTAGCCTGAGGATGATGTCAAAAAAGTGAAGGGGTCTCTAATTGTCCATCCTCTCGATGAAAATACTTGGTTAAATACTTGAAGCTTTGATTTTTTAGAGTCTAGAAAGGAGCGATTTTCCAATTTTCAGCCTTTTGCTAATGTTATAAGTTCTAGAACATTAGGGGTTTAGAACACCAACACAGAAAGATTTTTGTGGATTAATATTAAAGAGTTTGACTGAAGAGATAAGAAACAATATCAAATAATACAGGAAAATATGGAGTATAAGTGGTTGAAAAGTAGGAGAACTTAGATAAACTTTTTGGTATACTATTCTAAAGGTAATGTGTTCCTCAAATGTTTGGATGTTTCTCACATTTTGTATTTTGCAGATGGTTTATATAAATCCATTAAACTAATGGTGGAGACAGTTGGAGTTAAAAATGTTATGCAAGTGATTACCAATGGTGAAAAATTTTACAATGTTGTTAGGGAAAGATAATTTCCCCTTGTGCAACTCATTGTGTTGATTTAATACTCGAGGATTTTGGAAAGTTAGAATGGATAAGTGCAGTTATTAAACAGGATATATTTACAATTATAATGTGGTTTTGGATCTTATGAAAAGGTTTACTTTAGGCAATGATATTGAGCTAGAGGACCAACTCATTCAGTTACTAACTTTACCACATTGAAGAGAATGGTAGAATTAAAACTTAATCTACAAACCATGGTTATCACAGGAATGGTTAGACTATCCATATTATAAGTAAATGGGAGGATTGACAATACTAGACATTATAAGTAATCTATCATTATGGTCTTTCTACATCTTGATTAGCCAATTAACTAGTCCACTCTTGCATCTTTTTGTAATAGTTGGTAGTGAAAAAGGGTTGCAATGAGATATTTCTTTGTAAGAGTATATAGAGCTAAAGAGATAATTAAAAAAGACCTTGTTAAGAGAGATGAAAATATGATTTACTAGAACATTATAGATCTCAGGTGGGGACAAAAACATCATCCTCCTCTTCATGCTATAGGTTTCTTTTTAAATCCCAAGTTCTACTATAACATAGAAGGAGATAAGCATAATCATATTAATTCTCATTCCCGTATTGATCTATATGGCCCCCAGATTTTTTTCTCTGGTTAAGCATGATTTGAATGAATTATGAGGTCTTTATGTGATTATTTTGTGGAGTTAATTATTATATTAATGTTAGTAAGATTATATGACATAGTTTAAATTGAATCAAAGTGTTAAGGAAGTAATAATGTTCAAGGGCATTTTTGGTAGTTCACTTAAGTTTGAAAGACTTAAGGCTTTAAAGGAAGGGTATAAGTGGAAGAAGAAAAGTTGTCTTGTATAAAAAGAAGGAAGAAACAAAAATTGAAGAGAAAAGAGAGAGTGTTAGAGAGAAAGAAGATCAAGCTAGGGTTTTGGAGATCTTAGAGATTTTGAAGACATTGAAGCAAAACAAGTAAGTATGAGCTTTAACCTTTCTTGATTTGTTGGATGAAACATATTTAGTGATAATTAGAGGTGAAAATGAAGCTGAATATGTGTAGGAAGTTGTTGATGGTTGTATATGTAAATGTTCTCTTTTTTGGTTAATGATTAAAGATAGATCATGAATTAGTTTGTGAATGATATTGAGTTGAAATGAAGTAGAAAAGATGATTTTGTATAAGATGTGTTAGGTGTACAATGTTGGGGGGTGAGGAATCTAAAAAAATTTGGGAAGGCGAGCCGACTTCTCCACGGCCAACTCTGAGGTTTGTCGTAGCTAACCTGTTGGAAATCAAAGTTCACCGCGGTCAACTTTTTGGTTCGCCATGGCAAAATTTTCTTTGCACAACTTAAACATACTTCGGTATTTTAGGCATAATTTTTTTTTGTGGTTATCCAAACGAAGTGATTTTTGATTTGGATAAACTAAAGGCAAAGGACTATAATTTGTATAAAGAAATCGAGTTCTAATTTAGTTTCTAAGAATTTCAATTTTTGGATGAAAGTTGAGTATAGAATACTGTTTCAGCATAAGAACAGTCCAAAAGTATTTGGGGTATAACTTTCAGATTATTGAATCAAATTGAATGATTTTGGTGTCATTAGAAACTTAAGACAATAAGGAACATTTTTCTAGAAAGAGGCATTACCAAATTCCTTAATTTACCTTATCAAAATGATCATAGAAAATTGATCCATAGGTTGGGACTTTTGGAAGAGTTTGAGTATCTAGAATTTATCTTAGTGAATATGCTACATATGGGTCCTCTAATTGTATTCTTATTGAATGGGAATTTTTTCATTGATCAAGGGAATTAAGGAAGGCAAGAGGGTCAGAGGAGAGGCAACTTCGAGTAAGTCTTTAAGTAAGGAATTCAATGTAGGTAAGGTATTTATAGTTATTATGTATTTGGAAAAATTCTTGCCTATGTATGATATGTGGAATTGCTTGAATTTGATTTGATTGAAATTGAAATCATTGTGAATGGTTGAAAATGCATGCTGAATTATGATTATGTTATACCTTGAAAAAGGTTATAACATTTTGTGTAAACGAAAAGAAGAAAAAACATGAAAGTGTGAGCATATGATAAAATGATTTGAGCACGATTATGTACTTTTGTTTGGGTGAGAATGGAACTATTCTGTTCATCACGTGCACGTTGACAAGAGTTTTCTCTCAGTTGCCCACTTGTAACATATGAGCTCTGAAAATGAACTCATTTTGTTCATGGTATAAACTTCAGTTTCTCTATTCTGCTTCCATAGAACTCTTGAGCCATTTATTTGTGCATTGCATCTTTGAATTGTTGAGTATGATACATAATTGAATGTTATGTTCTGATGCTTAAATATATATGATACGTTTTAAGTGATAGCATCCTTGACTATGAATATTTGTGTTAGAATTTGTGGATGATTGACTTACTAGCAAAAAAATAAGTTATAGATGTATATGAATGAATATATATGTATATGCTTGAATTGTATGGCTCATTGCCAATGACTATATGTGTATACGCCACTGAGCTTCGCAACTCACTTTATTACCTTCTACTCCATAGGTGAAGAAAAAACAGAACAAGAGAATTGTAAACCTTGCAAGGCATTTGGCAACTCCAAGATAGCTATATTTAGTAATAAGCCAAAGGTGTGGTTTTTGATATGTAAATAAAGCTTTTTTTAAAACTCTTTTACTTTAATAATGAAATGATGAATTGAAGAAGTTTTGTTTGTATATGTTTATAGTTAATTTTCTTTGTTAAAATGGTTACGTTGAAAGAATTGTATGAATGTATGTATGTTTTATTGGTGGTCTGGTTTTTGCCCGAAGTTTTCATTGTGGCAAGGCTTAGAGTAAGCCACGGTGAACCTTTCTTGAATGGTTTCTATATTAAAAAAAAAATACTAGGGGACTTCACCTATTTTTCCTAAACGGTCATTTTGCTTGATCTTTATACTTTGCCATGGCAAAGCCAAACTTTCGCCCTGGTGAACCTGCCACTCCTGAAGCTAAAATTTTTTGAAGTTTGAAATTTTTGGGAAATCAAAGCCTTATAATAAGTACTGTGACCCCAGCGTCAACATTATTTGATATCAGAACGATAGTTCGACTCTAAAAACGGGGCTCAACATCTTAAGGTATTAGAGCCTAGGTTTTTCCTCCTAATCCTCATCTAATTTTTTTAGTATCCAACATTATGTTGAATTTAAATTTTATTTTCGGAGTGATGTTTAAACTTTAAAGAAATATATTTAAAAAGGAACATTGAAAAATTATTAATTAGTAATTTATTTATTATTGGTTCATAATATAATAATAGACATTGGAGTATTTTTATTTAATAAAATATTTTATTTTTAGTTACTTTTATAATTTTTATTTCTTATTTATTATATACTAGTTTTATAGTGGTTCAATATTAGTTGATCATTTAAACCTTAATCTTTTCTTTTAACATGGTCGATGCCCGATCTGGTTTTTAAAACATTATTTTTGACCTATTTCATATTGTCACACAATGTATAAAAATAATATCTAAAATCTTAGCTTAGAAGCTGAAGAAGGTGTTTAATAATTACATTAAGAAGTAACAAGAATTGTCTCCTCAAGATTGATTTAACGAAAGCTTACAATAGTGTGGACTAGAATTTCATCCTTAACACTCTTTATGCCATGGAATTCCTTGAAACTTTCATTTAATGGATTTCACAATGCATTACTACTCCATTTTTTAAAGTTCTTATGAATGGTCTACCTTGCAAATCTTTCAAAAGCTACAAAGGCATTTGATAAGATGATCCTATGTCACCTTACGTCTTTGCTCTTATGATCGAGGATGGAAGTCGCCAATAGAACTCTATAAAGGCTTATGGAGAGAAAAAATAAATTTAAATTTTATTCAAGGTGTAAAAAACTATAGATTACAAACCTTTGCTTTGCTGATGATCTCATCCTCTTCTCCAAGGCTAATCACATTTCTATTTCTTCTTTAATGAAAGCTCTAAAAATTTTCAACAATCTTTTTGGTCTTAAAATCAACTACTCTAAAATTGGTTTCTATCTTTCTATCTTTTTAAGACAACCCCTGGACAAGTGCAAAGTTTAAGGGCTATTATTGGTTTCCAATTTTAGTCCCTTCCTATGCTTTATCTTGGCAATCATATTTCAACCTTCAATTTATCCTCAAAAGACTTCAACATCCTTATTGATAATATTAACAAGAAAATCTCCAATTGGAGCTCAAAATCTCTTTCCACTATTGGCAAAGCTCAACTATTTTCTTTTGTCCTAAACTCCGTCAATATGTTTTGGGCTACTCACATTGCCTTTCCCAAAAAGATCATTAAGTTCATTAAAAAGTTGTGTAGCAAATTTCTATGGAGTGCAAATGATGATTCTTTTAGAAGGGCTATAATGCAGTGAAAGGAGGTATGCTTGCCTAAAGATAAAGGAGATCTTGGAATTATGTCTATAAAGATGATGAACACTGTTATACTTTCTAAAAGATTATGGAGGCTAATGATTGACAAGCAAGCTTTATGGTACAAATAGGTCAACGAAATTTACATCAAAGACAAAAGCATTTGGAGTTTAAAGGTTAAACGATCCTCAACTTTATCTTTGAAAGCAATTATGAAAACTAGAGAATTGTTTAAAAATGATTTTATTTCTCTGATTGGAAATGTGAGGACAACTAGCTTTTGGTTTGATTATCGACTCTCTGTTGGACCCTTATACAACTTACAAGAGATGGAAACTCTCAAACCTCTTATTAGACAAAATATGATAGTTGCTGAAGCTTTGGCTAGTAAGCTAATTTTCAAACAAAGTTCCATTTCTACTTCCTTTTGGTCATAAATTAACCAAACTTGTTTCAATATTGAAGAAGACAACATCATATGGAAGCATATAAAAAATGGAAAATTTAATAATTAATCATGTAGATTGGTTCTCCAAAATCATCTTGGTAGGATTCCTTAGTTCCAATTTGTTTGGTCCAAACACCTAATCCCTTGAGCCTTTCTGACATTGTTATTAGCCATGAAGGATAAACTACTAATGGTTGACAAGTTAAGAAAGTTTCTCAACATTCCTAATTGGTGTATCCTTTGTAAAAGAGTTGAGGAGAGCAATTATCATCTATTTTTCCAATGTGAGTTTGTCACAACCATTTGGAAATCACTATTACATAGCTGTTACATTTACAATGCTCTAAGTGATTGGAATTCTATTAGATTTTGGTGTATTACTATTAAATATCCTAACAAGATAGCTAAATGGTGTTTTGTTTGGTTCCATCATTCCTTGTCAAAGCGATATGGGACGAAAGGAATACTCATATTTTTCATAATAAGCACTAACCATGGAGCAATTCAACAATGTAACTAGATTCTCTTATAGATCAGATGCTACATTTGTTAGTTTATGTCCTTGCAATCAATCAGTTGGATTTAATTTAATGTATGACATTATTATTTAATTAATAAAAAGGCATTCTTTATCTTTATGTATTAATTTAATTACATATGATGTTTTAATACTAAAGATAAAATCCATGGAATAATTACTATGTAACTGAAATTATGAGATCATAGTTGTGAGATTCAATTTACATTTACGTATTGTTCTTAAATATTCTTAATTGTAGTTTTATCAAGACGAGATATTGTTGAAATAGTAAAAATAGAATATATTATGTTTCTTTCTTATGAAGAAAGTAGTTGAATTCATAAATTAAAGTATGTAGATGCTTAAACTAACATAAAGAATAAGTCACTGAATTGACTCGACTATGAGAATTCCAAATAGAATATTATTTATGTGTTTGTGGATTTCCTTATAATGATGATTGTATAATTAATCCTATTGGGCACCGTTTCTGAAACCCAACTCTTACTTTGAAAAATCATAAGACTTGAGCATGCGTATTACCTTGTAGGGTTGTTTTAATGAACCCTCATTAACTATCATCCCACATGGGTTGCGCGCCTACACTAGTCAAACATCAAAAACAAAATCATTTCTCCTCTTTCAGAACAAATTTTGGGAAACCTCCAACTAGAATTACAAATTGACTTCTTTAGAACATTTGTTACCCATTGTCTTAAGTTTCTAATGACACTAAAATCATTCAATTTGGTTCAAAAATATAAAAGTTATAGCCCATACATTTTCATACTATTATTAAATTAAAATAGTACACTATACTCAACTTCCATCTTGAAATTGATAATCTTAGAGACTAAATTAAAATTTGAGTCCTTCAGATAATTTGTATCTCTATGTCTCTAATTTATTTAGAAATATCAATCATCGCATTTGGAGCTTTACAGATCAAGATATCATTAAAATACTGAAGCATGTTCAGTAAAATATCCAATTCATGCTCTTCCAACTTATGCCCTTACTTTGATTCGATCAATCTTTTTTGAATCAATACCAAAAGCTATAAATTTTCATGGAGAGATAGAGAAATGTGTTATAAATATAATGCTTTAAAAATCAGGTCATTTGATGGTTAAACGACAAAGTTATGATCAAAAGAGTAAAATATGTTCAGGCTTAGAGGGAGATCGTCGGGTCACGATTGTGCAAATGCACGATCGCGGCTGCGTATGAAGTGGTGATCGTTGCGATCGCGACTTTCCCTGTTTTTCTTCCTCTTACTTGTTTTGATAAAGGGGCTCGGATTAAGGTCATTCAAGGACTGTTTCAAAGAAGACTTCTAGATTTATAACTTCTATGAAGACTTAGAAAACAATTTTTACCTTTATAAATGTAGCATCCCGTTACTCAAGTGATGGGCATAGTGGTAATTGGGTCAGGATAGGAATTTATACTGCATTTATTCATTGAGTATCATTTTGCCTTTATGCCATTGATAAATGAGTTAATTGCACATGCATATGTATAGTGTCATGTATTCATGCTTTTTCCGGCATTTAATGGTGATCTCGATATAAATTGTGACATTTTGAGATAAATGAGTTAGAAATGATTTAAAGTGAATTAAGGGATAATTTGAGTGGAATAGTTGAATTGGAGTGTCTTAGGAGTGACTGCCAGTGTATAGTGACCCATAGGAAATTTTCTGAAAATTTGAGAGAAAATGTCCGGACCGGAATTTTCCGAGTATCGGACCGATTGAGTGTGCAGTACTGAAAAGTGATCCAATGGCAATGGATAATTTAGATTTATGAGTTCAGGAATTTTTTTGATGAGCCATTGAAATTAGAGATGAAAATTTAAATGAATTCGAGGGCTTTTGTTTGATGAGATTTAAGTTTTAGATCAATCCTTTATAATGCCCTAAGTTCAATTTCCTCCTTGTTTAAACTTGAAAACCTTAAGCAAATTTCCTTCTCCTTTCTCTTCTATCCCCGTCGACGATTTCAGCTTTTTCTCTTAGAGATTTTCGTTGGTTTCTCTTCCAATGTGGTTATAGATCTGCTGGATCGTTGGAGATGTTGATGTTTAGCTTGGCTATGGAGGTTCATCGTTGGTGTTAGAAGTTGAGACATTTTCGGAGATTTAGGGTTTTGGGTTCGATCTTTGATTTGGTAAGTTTTATGAGTTTAATGTTGTTATTTATTGGTGTTTGATGTATTTATGACATTTATTGCAAAGGATTGGGTAGTTTAGGGTGTTTAATGCTGGTTTTAGAGAGAGAAATAGTGGAAAAGTCGATCGGAGAAGACGGAGGGGCCGCGTGTCGCGACGTCTGAGAGCAGCTGCGTGTCGCGACGTCTGAGAGCAGCCTCGCCGCGACGAGTAAAATGCGTACTCGCCACAACAAGCGCGCTCGTCGCCCGTCGATTTATGTCACGACGTGGGATTCTTGGTCGCGACGAAAGGCAGCTTTCTGAAGTGATATAGTTTAGTTTTTGGGGCATAACTTTTAGTGTAGACCTCCAATTGAGGTGATTCTTGATTCGTTATGAACTAGAGAAAGAGGCCTACAATTGAGGAAAAGAATGAAAGTTAGAATTTAATTAGTGGGATCTTAATCATCAAAAGAAAGTTGATTATAGTTTCCTATTGTAACCTAAGGATTAATTGGGGTTTTAATTGGAGACTTATGGAATCTATGGTATGTTTAGAGTCTACAATAGATGTTATTGACCTTGTAAATAGTGAATTTTGGTTTTGGGGCATAAGATAGTGAAATCATGGTTTAGCGCCGGAAAATCATGAACATACATCGTACATATTTTCGTTTAGACATGTGCATCATTGAATTATTTTGATTGAACATCTAGTAATGGGAAATTATTTAACTGTTATAGAGGCACCGTTGGATCGTCATTCCACAGATATTGCTGGGACTTCCAGGCAGTAGCTCGGAAGTTACAGGTGAGTAACCTAGTTGGTTCCTCAATTTCTGATTGTTAAATGCTCTGTGTGAACTGATTGAAATTGTGAATTGTATGATTATGTGAATGATTCGGATTGAAATGCCTGCTTTTGACAAAGTGCATGTGACTGTTACATGATTCTGAAAATTGGGATAAATGGGCTTATATAGCCATATGACTGCGAATTATTGGGCATATGCATTTCATACATAAATGCATGAACAGATAATGGACGTTGTGACTAGAGTCGCCATTATTACTGAATAGAGCCTTGAGCTCGAATACTGTACTGAACCGAGCCTCGAGCTCGAGGGGAGTTAGTGCATCCTGCATGAGGGCTCTCCTACTCCCTAGACGCGTTTACTGATCACTGTCACTGAGTAAGTACTTGGTCACAACACTGAAATAAAATAGAAAAGAGTCACATATGCATTGCATTATACAATTGTGATAATTGAATTGTGGATTGTCTGTGTTCTATAAAATGCTATATGCTACTTTGACTGTTACTGTAATGTGTTGTACGCAATTTGCGTAATGCATGAATTGAGCGAACCATCGATAATGGTTTCTCATTGAGTTCGCAAACTCACCTAAAATTGCAATTATTTTTTCGGACTGATAGATTAAACTCCTAGCTCTAGAGATAGACTTTTCCTGTCATGTGAGCGTGTGACAAGAGAAGCGATGGCACACAGGTCGGTTAGCTGGGATTGATTTTGAGGATGTCATAGTATAGACTTTTGTATCAGTTTCCTTTTTGGAGTATTGTATTTAGACTGTAGGGAACTGATAGACTGATCTATATTTCTGTTTGATATTATGAAATGAGAGCAAGCATTATGGTTTTAAAAATTTAGTAATTTTGTTATTGTGGTTTAATTATATTGATGCCATGTGGATTTTAGTATTGATCGATCGTAGTGCACCCTCATCGTAGGATATGTATCGGAATGACCTACGGGTATCCCGGTGTGTACCCTACGGTAAGAGGGCGCTACATTTAGGTGGTATCAGAGCATAGTTTGGCATCTTTTGGGTATAGAGTATTTTTAGGCTTGAATTTCAGTGAAAAAGTAGAAACTGATCAAAATTCTTGTTTGTTTTAGGTCATTCGTCCTTGGTGATCAAGTAGATCAACCAGCTGACCATGGATCAATCGGAGCTAGTAGGGAGTCTTCAGTGCCTCGATTTGAGGAGCAGCCTCCTAGAGTTCCCATGAGATGGGAGAGGAGGTATGATCGACTGCGTAAGCAGAGAGCTGTTGATTTCTATGGCAGCACAGACCCTACTGAGGCTGAGGGATGGCTGGAGAGGACTGAGAGAGTCCTCGATCGAATGAACTGTGACTCTGATGAGCGTTTCGATTATGCAGTCTCTCTCCTACAGGGTCCGACTTATCAGTGGTGGAAGACTGTCCAGGGCAGTACCACCAGACCCCGTATTCTGACATGGGACGATTTTCTGAGAGCCTTCCGGGACAATTACATGCCCAAGGTTTATTTGGAGATGAAGATGCAGGAGTTTTTGGAGTTGAGACAGAGTCAGATGGCAGTGGCTGAGTACGAGGTAAGGTTTAATGAGCTGATGGGGTATGCTACTGTTCTGATTGCTACTGAGGCTGACAAGTGCCGGAGATTTGAGGGCGGACTCAATCTGGAGATCTATACCAGGTTGACCCAGTCTGACATGGGTACTTTTATCGAGTTAAGGGCTGCTGTAGTACGGATCGAGCAGTTTCTGAGACAGAGTCAGGCTGAGACTGATCAGGGGCCCAGGGGCAAGAGGCCGAGTGATAGCCAGGGCAATGCTAGCAGAGGGTTCAGTAAGTGCCAGAGTAGACCCTTCAGGTCCTCCAGAGAAGCTAGACAGTCTGGATTCGGACAGAGAGGTAGATTTGTACAGACTGGTAGTGGCAGTGGCAGTACCAGAGGTTCAGGGCAGTTTCCTCCAGTCTGTGAGCATTGTGACAGGAGACAAAGTGGAGAGTGTCGGTGGCTAACTGAAGCCTGTCTTAGGTGCGGCTCGATGGACCATCTGGTTAAGAATTGCCCGAAGACCTTGGGAGCTCAGTCTACCATAACTGGGAGATCTGGCAGCAATATCACGGTGCAGCAGAGCCGTGGAGGTGGATCTGGATGGAGGGGCCGAGGTCGAGGCCGAGGCCGAGTTGAGGGATCCGTAGCGAGGACTGAAGGACTGAGCAGCAGACAGCAGTCCCAGGCTAGAGTCTATGACATGACTCGGCAAGAGGCTCAGGATTCCCCAGATGTTGTTGCGGGTATGCTTCTAGTTTCTGGCTTTGAAGCATATGCATTGTTGGATCCTGGATCCACTCATTCATTTATTGCACCGCATATGACATGTAGACTGCATGGGGATAGGGAGAGGTTACAGTATGGGCTAGAGGTGAGTACACCTTTAGGTAGTACGACTGTTTTAGGAGAGGTCTGCAAGGGGTGCCCGATTTAGATTGATCGAGCAGTTTTGAGTGCAGACTTGATAGTATTGCCTCTGCGAGAGATTGATGTGATTTTGAGGATGGACTGACTTACTGCACATATGGCCGTCATGGACTATTATACCAAGGAGGTTGTATTGGAGTCTCCTGATCAGCCTAGAGCAGTCTTTCGAGGAGTTAGTCAGGCAGTACCAGCCCTTATGATCTCTTTTCTGAGTGCCCTGAAGTTGATGCAAGCAGGTTGTGAGGCCTATCTGGCCCATGTGGTGGATACCAGAGTTGAGCAGAGGTTTCAGGACATTCCCGTGATTAGGAAATTTCCAGATGTGTTTCCCGATGAGTTACCGAGTTTACCGCTGGATCGGGAGACGGAGTTCTCGATTGACCTCGTTTCAGGTACCGCTCCTATATCCATACCTCCATATAGGATGGCACCGGTGGAACTGAGGGAGCTTAAGGCTCAGTTGCGAGAGCTTTTGAATAAGGGGTTTATCAGGCCTAGTGTTTCGCCATGGGGAGCTCCGGTGTTGTTTGTGAAGAAGAAGGATGGGACTTTGAAGTTGTGCATCGATTATAGGCAACTGAATTGGGTGACAGTAAAGAATAAGTATCCACTGCCTAGGATCGCTGATCTGTTTGATCAGTTACAGGGGGCTCAAGTCTTCACTAAGTTGGAATTGCGATCTGGGTATTATCAGTTGAGGATAGCAGAGGCCGATGTGCCTAAGAATGCTTTCAGGAGCAGGTACGGACATTTCGAGTTCCTAGTGATGCCATTTGGGTTGACAAATGCCCCGGCAGCTTTCATAGCCTTGATGAATAAGGTCTTTCAGCCCTACCTGGATCAGTTCGTGATTGTATTCATTGATGATATTTTGGTGTACTCAAGGAGTAGTCAGGAACATGCTGAACATCTGAGGTTGTTTTGCAGATCATGAGAGAGAGACAGTTATATGCCAAATTCAGTAAGTGTTAATTTTGGCTGGATGAGGCTGTATTTCTAGGGCACATTGTGTCTGGTGAGGGTATCAGGGTGGATCCTCATAAGATTGAGGCAGTGAGAAGTTAGGAGGCTCCTAGGAATGTGTCAGAGATGCAGAGCTTTCTCAGATTAGCAGGTTATTACCGGAGGTTTGTCGAGGGGTTCTCAGTGATCTCAACCCCTCTGACAAAACTTCTGAGGAAGAATGTGGCCTTCAGTTGGACTTAGGAGTGTCAGAAGAGTTTTGAGGAGCTGAAACATCGGTTGACTACGGCACCAGTGTTAGCTTTCCCATCGGGGACTGGAGGTTTTGAGATTTTTAGTGATGTTGCGCAGCAAGGATTGGGGTGTGTTCTGATGCAGCACGGTAGAGTGATAGCTTATGCCTCGAGACGGTTGAGGTCTCACGAGGTGAATTACCCAGTGCATGACTTGGAATTAGCTATAGTTGTGTTTTCCTTGAAAATCTGGAGACACTACTTGTATGGTGAGACGTTCCAGATTTTCACTGATCATAAGAGTTTGAGATATTTGCTGAGTCAGCGAGAGTTGAATCTGAGGCAGAGGAGATG
>JANITW010000236.1:25501639-25512818 GCA_027564335.1 Erythroxylum williamsii | reverse complement strand
ACTTTCCTATTTTGCCCTTATTTTGTCTTTTATGTCTCTACACCTCCAACCATTAACTCCCCATTAATTCTAACTAATTATCCATCTTTCCAACTAATTTCAATCTTTATTCAAGCCTACTACCTTAATGACCCAATTCCAAAATAACAAATAATTAAACAAACAACCAAGCATGAATAAATCATTAAGAAAATAATAATTAAAGTTTAAAGCAAATCGGGATCCAACAATTTTCAAGTTCTCCTAAAAGGTGGAAGGTTTTGCTTGATAATGTTTTAGGTTTAACTATAAAATCATTATCCAACACTCGTTGGGAGAGTCGAATAAAAAGTATTAAAGCTGTTAGATTTCAATCTCCTCAAATAAGATTGGCTTTGATGGAATTATCTAGATCTTCTGATAATGCCAAGTCAAAGAGTGAAACAGAAAGCTTGGTTAGTTTACTTGAGAGTTTTGAATTTTTACTTAGTATGATTATTTGGTATGATATTTTATTCGCTATCAACATGGTTAGTAAAAAGTTGCAATCTAAATCTATGTATATTAATGCTACCATAAAGCAATTAGAAGGTGTGATGGTATTTTGTGAGAAATATAAAGATGAAGGGTTTAGCTCTAGTATGAATATTGCCAAAAATCTTGCGCTTGAGATGAATGTAGAGCCTACATTTCTAACTAGATGTTGTGTTATTAGGAAACAACAATTTGATGAAATTAACCATAATGAAGAAATACAATCAGCTGAGGATTCTTTCAGAGTTAATTACTTTCTAGTTGTTGTGGATATGGCAATTACTTCGTTAAAGAATAGATTTAAACAATTAATGAGGTCATTAGATGATAACGAATTAAGATAATGTTGTACTAATTTTACGACGACTTTTTCTCATAATAATGTGTCTGATGTGGATTTAAATGATCTTTTTTTTCTGAATTAAAAGTATTACAAATGACTTTGCCAGATGAGTTAATGTCATCAGTTGAAATATTAGAATTTGTTCAAGCTACAGATTGTTATCCAAATGTTTCAATTGCTTATCGAATTCTATTGACTATACCTTTGACTGTAGCATCAGCTGAGAGAAGTTTTTCAAAGTTAAAATTATTGAAAACCTACTTTAGGTCATCAATGTCACAAGAAAGGTTGAATGGTTTAGCTATATTATGTATTGAGAAGGATATGTTGGATAATATTGATCTTGATAATATTATTAATGATTTTGCATCTAGAAATGCACGGAGAAATTATTTTTCATAAATTATGATCCTCTGTGTATTTGTTAGTGTATTTGTTAGTTTTATGATCATTTAATATTTAGTTGATTATGTAAACTTATAAATTGAGTCATTTATGTTTCATACAAATATATAAACTTAAGTAGATTGTTATTGGGGCTCTTTTTTTTTATTTCGCCCAGGGATAAAACGATAGGAATGACCCTGTTGTTACCTTGTGATTGAAATGAAAAGGGTGTGTATCTGATAAACATGATTAAGAAAAGAGATTGTTATAGAAGTATAAATAACAACCTATGATATGCATCCTTAGGAATAAACCAAAATAGCTTTTGACGGTTAAAAATGTAGAACCAAGCGATTACATGTTTAAGTTACCAATAGTCTTGACTGTTGGAGACAGGTGTAAAACTTATATTTTTGGAGTTCACAGGAATATGAGATTGATGTATAGTTCAAATTGACTATAGGTATAGTGGCATCATTAGAATATTGTATGGGGCATTGTATGATAGAAAGGGGGTCATTCACCTTTACATTGAAATGAAGAGGGACTAAAAAGGTAGAAGGCCAAAATTGATTCGAGATATTATTGATGAGTGAAATGAATCTGTAATAGTAGTGAAGTGATTTAAGATAATGACGAATTAGTTAAGTGGATTAACATCGAGGTTATTGAATATAGTGAGACGGATGCAAGAGTGAATTATAATACCACTAAAGAGCTTTGCAATATCAAGAAAAAGATGAAATACTTCGAAGAGTATCTTTTTTCCAAGATGTACTTAGATAGAGATAAAGGTGTAAATAGATTAGAATAAAGGGTAAACTAAGCGTGAATTGTATTGGTCCCATATGAAGTTATTGAGAGCATAAGACCAATAACTTATAAGTTGTATTCTCAATAAAGATGTCTTAAAATTATGATGTGTGATACGCGAATATGCTAAGAAATAATGATATGATTGACAGAGATATATTGACAGCTTACGAAGCAAAAAAAAAATGTGAATAATCTGAAATATATTGATGAAATATTTAAATCGTATGATTTATAAACAAGTGATTGAGAGACCCTTTGAGTCTATCAACTATGGTCATTTGGAAGAAAGTATTCGAGTGGTGAAGTTATATGGGAAACGGAGTAGCATATGAAAAAAAAGAAAGTTTCCTCTGCCTTATTGAACAAGCATATATGAATTTCGAGGACGAAATTTCTTTTAAGGTGGGGAGAGTTGTAAAATTTCGTTACCCATGTTGAGGTTAAAATTGTAAATGTGAGAGATTCATTGAGAGATTATAAATGTGTTTCATGCTTATGCATTATGTGATATGCTCATGCACATGAATAATGAATCGTTGCATATGAAAATGATTGTATATGCACTCATTGACATTCCGGGTATAATTGAATTGTAATGTAATATTGTTGAGATTTGTGAATCTATTGTATTGGAAATTTAATTGGCAAGTGTAATTGTTAATTTTTGAATTTTGGTAAATTATTGGAATAATGTCCAAAAATTGTGGGATATTATTATAATAGGAATAATTCCAGAAATTTTTAATTATTATTAGACTAGGAAGAGTGCCACTTGACAAGTAAATTGATGTATGAAAATAGAAATGAGTATAATGATATTGAAGAAAAATTTGGGAATCAACTTTAGAATTTGGAGATAATGGATGTGAAAATTTGAGACAAATTGGAGATGGTTGTAATGAAAGGATGAAAGTTTAGGAACTAGTTAGTTAGGAACTAGCCAAGGTCTTAAAGAAATAGACAAGCGTCTAATTCTTAAGCACTCGTTCTCTTAAAAGATCTATCTACTATTTGTTCTCATCTTAAAAATATCTTCTTCAAAAATTTTCTTCATCCTCGCGAAGCTTCATTCTTTCAAAAAGATCTCTCACCCTCAAAAAGAAAGTTTGCTCTCACTTTTCACTCACCATCTCTTTTTGTTATCTTCTTCACTATAACTGAAATACCTAATTCTACAACTCTTGACTGTTGATGATCGGGTATTATGGGAAAGTTATGGTTTACGTGATCTCGAAGGTTTTGGAGCTTTAGACAAGTAAGCATTTTATGGTTTTTCATTATTACATAAGATGAAGCATGCATCATGTTAGTTATATGTTGAAGTTATAAAATGGAAACGTACATGTCTTGAAAATGTGAGTGAAAAACCAGAGTATACAACATGTGTTGATTTTTCAAACTTGATGATAAAAATGTTGTGAGATGGTGCTAAAATGATTTTTGAAATTGAAAAATCTTAGAAAACATGTATAACTAGGTGTAGAAACTTTTTCAAGAAAACATAAATGAGGACTCTGTTTTCACTGTGCATATATGTATATGCATATACATGAATATTTTGAGAGTTATTAAAGATAAGCAAGAATAAGATTAGAGTGAAGAATAGTTGTATGATGACATCTAGAGGTGAGAAAAAATTGTTTAAAATGAAAGTTGAGAAAGAAAAATAGAGAATGTACAAATAGGTTGAAATGCAGAGAATAGTGAAATGTAGAATGTGAGGAAGATGAATAATTGATAATTGGATTTGGATGATTTTCAGAAATTTGAGTAAAATTTCATATCTAGGGGTACTGTGAATTTGTGGTGAACTAGTTGAATAAAAATGGAGTGGAAAAACTAGAAATAAAAATTGAAGTGTTGAATTTAGTGAAGAAAGACACGTAGAGAAGTTGGTTGTGAATGCTACAAAGAAAAGATAAAGAGAGGCAAAAGTTTGATCTGAACTTCCGTGATTAAACTGTATTGATCTAAGATGAATTGACAAGTTGTCTTCGTAGAATTATAGCTTGTTTTTCTAGCTTTCCAACATTATAAAGTATGAAATTTTTGGATATCGGAGTCAAAAGTTATGGTCCTTACAAGTGGAGATATTCAGGAGTATAGAACATATCGTCTAGTAAGGACGTCTCGTCTAGTGCACTGTTCATTTTGTATCATCTAGTCTAATTTTGATCCTTATATGATATAATTTGTCTTCAAGGTCTTCATGGAGGTTGTAGATCTTGAAGTCCTATTCAAAACCATCCAAAGAACACCTTAATATGATATCCTTAGAGAAAGTTATGCTAATTGTAAAACAGCTTCTGTGTACTATTCATAAACTTCTTCTGATCACTGCTCATTTTGTATCGTCTGGTCAAATTTTGACCCCTTATATGATAGAATTTGTCTTCAAGGTCTTCATAAAGGTTGTATATCTTTAAGTTCTCTTCAAAACCATCTAAATAACGACATCAATATGATATCTATAGAGAAAGATACGCCAATTGTCCCGAAACAGGTTCAATATGATTGAGAACAAAACCTTGTTTGATTCTTTCAGCATAACTTTGTTATACAACCTCCAAATGAAATGATTCTTAGACCAATAGATTCTTACCACATTATTCTATCTCTCCACAAAAATTGACAGCATTCTGAATTGATTGGAAAATGTTTGATTGAAGGAAGTGAGGGAATCTATTGGAATAGTATGAACTGGTGTTATTTTATTGAACATACTTTGAAAATTTTGAATATATATAGAGCTATAGGGACAGAAGTATACTATATATCATAGTATACTATATATCATAATTATACTCTTGTTTGTCTAATGAAGTATACAGTATAGGCAACATAATTGAATAACATAGTATACTGTGTTAGAATGAGAATAGTCTAAAAATGTTTAAAGTGTAACTTTCAAATTACTGAGCCAAATTGAATGATTGTGGTGTCATTAGAAATTTAATACAATAAGAAACACTTTTCTAGTAGAAAGTGTTATCAAATTACTTCATTTACTAATCAAAATGATCACCGAAGATTAATCCAAAGGTCTGTATTTTTGGAAGTGTTATAGGACTGAAATCAGAATTTGGATAATTGTTTGGTCTTTTAATGCTAGAATTACATTAATGAGTAAATTGTTGGTATTGAAGTACCAAAGACATGTGTAAAATGGAGATGGAGTGGTTCATCTAATTAAAGTTGTGATTTGAAGAAGAAGAGTAGAGTGTATCTAGTTTAAATGAGTGGGAAATTGATAATAAAAGCAGGAAGGCAAGAAAAGAAATGATAAGTGATTGAATTATGAGATGCAAATGAGCATAAGATATGAGATTTGATAATATACCTAGGATTGTCATTGAGTATGCATTGTACATAGTCCATATACATAGTTGTGCATGAATAAATGCTTATAATTGTGCCATTATTAATGTGTGTACAATGTCTGTCTTGCATAAATGGGTTGTGCCGGTTAAACTTTCGCATTTAGGTGTTTCCAAAATTTGGAAGCAAATGCTAATCTGGAGCGTATTGTGAGTAGACCTAGATGATCTCATTCATTGTTTGTTCTATTTTGAATTTTGTATTGATTGACTACTGAATGCTCAAATGAATGTGAATAATTATATTGATTTTCGGACAGAAGATCCGATGATTGTGATGTTTGATTTGGATATTGAAGTATTACTTGTATGTGAATGAGATGAAATAAGTGTAAATAATATGATTGTTAAATGCCAGACCACGGTTCGATGATAAATGTGTTTTAAATGTGCATTTACATATGAATGAAAAAGTGATATTCAATTTTAATGTTGAATGCCAGACTACGGTCCGATGATATGTGAATGTGAGTGAATGAGAATATGGAAATGTGATTGAGGCATTCCATTTCATGAATACATGAAATATAATGGCAGTTATGACCAGAGTAGCCACCAATCAGAGTTTAAACCTCAACGAGTGAAACTGAACCTCGAACTTAAAAGTGATTAAGAGCCTAAAGCGCACTATGTAAATTGAGCCATGTATCCCCCCAAGCAGATAAGGGACAGTTAGTAATGAACTCGGTATCCAATAGATACGGAACAGTTTAGGCACTCGATCACAACAAAGTAATAAATAGAAAGTGGGTCTCATGTGCATTGCATATGTATAATATGAATGATTAAATTGTATTGAATGTGAAATGTGAAATGATGTGAATGTGAATGTGAATTATGTATTATGTGATTGGGTGAGCCATCGATGATGGTCACTCATTGAGTTTGCAAAATTCACCAAAAATTTACAAATATTTTTCAAGATCAGAAGAATACCCTATTAGACAAACGAGAGTATACCTTCAGCATGCAAGTAAGGGACAGAAGTTGGGATTAGTTCATGTCTGCATTGTATTTCTTTATTTTTGTATTGAGTTGTATATTCGCGATTTTTATACAATATGTATTCCGAAAAGTTTTGTACAATGTGTATTTGAATTATGTTGTAATGAAAAGATACTATGTCTAAAGTGTTTTGTATTTGCGAAAGGGCTCGAATGACTATTGAAAGTTTTGTTGATTGTATTGTTATGATTAAAAAAGTCTACGAAAAAAGTGGGCCTAAATTGATTATCGATTTCTGCATATTTTGATTGTATTAAAAAAAATTGTACTGAGTTTTGAATGATTGAGTGCTCTAGCATGTCATCCTCGCAGGGCACGGACTCGAATATCTCCCAGGATGTCGGGTACATATCTTGCGGGAGTGGGGTGCTATACCATCATACCCCAAAAGACTAAAATTTAGCCCAAACTTAAATCATGAGAAATTACTGTTTAAATGCATAACAAATCTAAGTAGAGGAAAAACAATTTTTTTCTTGATTTAACTACACATCGAATAGAAATAGTCTATAATTCATACAAGACTTGAAAAGTCAAATGTGATCTCAATCTTATTATATACTCACATAAAAACATAAATAGTCATATATATACATGTATACATATGTGTATATATATATAAAAACATAAATAGCCACAAACAATAAAACTATGTATATATATATATATACCTCGTGATTTAGAATATAAAATTGAAGGTTAGTGGTCTTGCACATAATTTGTTAGGAAGTATGCTTGTTTAAGTTTGGGCTAAACTTAATTTAGAGTGATCATATGCAAATGAAGTGTAAGTCTAAGTTCAATTAGATAATATGAATCATGAATTGAGAATGAGCATAAGATGTGAATTTAGAACATATACCCGGGATTGTCATTGAGCATGCATTATACATTACACATATACATGTGTGAAAAACTGAATGTTTATGTGATTGTACAATTAATAATGTGTGTACAAAATGTGTTTTGCATATGGATGGTACAGGATAGAATGTCCACATCCAGATGTTTCTGGATCATGGAAGCTAATGCTACTCTGGAGCGTACTGTGAGTAGATCTAGATGGTCTCATTTCATTGTTTGTTTTGTTTTATTTGATTTTTGTATTAATTGACTACTGAATGGCGAAATGAATGCGTCTTGATTGTTGATTCCGGAAAGAAGGTCCGATGATTGTGATGATTGATGAGATATTGAAGTGCTGCTTGTATGTGAATGAGAAGAACTAAGTGTACTTAATGGGACTGTTAAATGTGTTCTGAATGTGCATTTGCATGTAAGTGAAAATGTGTTTCTTAATTTAATGTTGAATGTCGGACTAAGGTCCGATGATATGAGAATGAGATTGAATGGGAACATGCAAATAAGATGATGCATTCCATTTCATGAATGCATGAAACATAACAGGAGTTGTGACTAGAGTAGTCACCGATTAGAGCTTAAAGCTCAATGAGTGAAAAAGAGCCTCGAGCTCAAAAGTGATTCAGAGCCTAGGGCTTAACATTTAATGAGCCCTATATGGGACAGTTATCAATGAGACCTATATGAGACAGTTATCAATGAGCACTATAAGGGATAGTTTAGGCGCTCAGTCACAACAAAATAACAAATGAAAAGTGGGTCTCATGTACACTGCATATGCATAATATGAGTGATTATATCTATTGAATGTGAAGTGTGAAATATTGTGAATGCGATTATGTGTTATATGACTGGGTGAGCCATCGATGATGTTCACTCACTGAGTTCGTAAAACTCACGCAAAATTTACAAATATTTTTCATGATTCAGAAGAATACCACGTTAGGCCAACGGGAGTATCCCTACAGCATTCAAGTAAAGCATAGAGGTCGGGATCAGTTCGCGTCTGCATTGCACTTCTTTATTTTGTATTGAAGTGTACTTTTCGTAACTTTTTGTATAATGTTGCATTTCTAAATGACTCAAGTGTTTTGAATTTGTGAAAGGGCCTAAATGACTATTGAAAATTGTGTTTATTGAAATTGTTTATGAATGAATGTGGGCGCAAAGTGAGTATCGTTTCCGCATATATGTTTGTGGTTTAAAAAATATATACCAGTTTTCGAACGATTGAGTGATTTAGCACATCACCCTCGTGGGGCACGGACTCAGATGTCATCATTAATGTCTGGTTTGGGTCTTGTGGGAGTGGGGTGCAACAGGCAATGTAAATTATCCAGGTATATTATATCCCTTTTCCTAGCTTACAATGAGATAAGTCAGATTGATTGGTCGTTTGCAAAGTTAAACTTAGAGGTGTTTTTGAATCACATGGAAAAGGAAAACAGAGAATTGAAAGTGAAGCGTTTCAGGAAGATGTTTATGAAATAAATGCATCTGTTACATATAACAAGAATGAACCTTTAAACAATCCAAATAATGAATATGTTGAAATTTCTTCTGAAGAGGATGAGGAGGGTGAGAGATCTGAATAAAAGCCTGAGTTTAATTATAATTCTTCAGAAAAAGAAGATGATAATGATTTTGATTTACAATTAAGTGTTGATAGCAATTAATTTGTATTTGTAATAGAATATTATATTCAACAAATCAATTATTGAATTTTCAATATATTGTGTGAAATATTAAATTGAAATTGTTATATTTCTTGAATATTCAATCAAATATGATTTTCAGGTTAAATTATGCCATTAAAGAGAAAACAAAATATGATGCGATCAGGGTTCAGACCACGATTTGAAGTCAATTACTGTCTAAGTGAAGCATCACATTCTGCAACGGCAACCGAATTAGATGTTGTATCTCCAGCTACTAAACTTACAGCTGAGGCATCACCTTCTGTACCTATTGCTACACCATCCACCACCCCTATACCGATAAAGATATCAGGGGTAAACGATAATGATGAAGCAGGCGGCCTCTAGCTTTGAGCTGAGGGAGCTAATAGAAGAACTTACATCATAATTGTCAACAATTTGTAAGTGAAAATACATGAAACACCATATGTTTATGATTAAGTTATAGTTTAAATTTAAAAATGGTATAATTAATTGTTTTAATATTAGGTTGATTCCGTTTGGACCGTGCTTAAGAAACATGACATCTAAATTCAAGGAGAAGATTGATTTGAGGGTTATATATGGAAGAATATCCCTAAGGTGATAAAGGAATTTTACTATCAAGATTTTGAGGTACAAAAAATATATTTTTGTATTTTAATTGATTGTTATACATTAATTAGAAAAATATTATATTATAAATACTTATCGTATGTTTTTCCTTTTGTTTCAGAAAGAATTTTTGTGGATTCTGAATTTGACGCAATCATTTATAAAGTATAGAAGAGACAAGCATGTACACATTATCGAGACTTTGTTGGTACGATACAAAAGACTAGTATACGACTGTCTTATATTTCTAAATAAATATGGAGTCGTTGACAACAGTATTAGACATCGCCCAAGGCAATGTTTATTTCAGAGCATAATTTTACCAACAGATGTGAAGGATCGGGGATTGGAGGATATAGTCAGCTCTTTTTGCACACTCATACTAAGAAACATGACGGTGTGACCTTCGTCAACACCCGATGTAGAGAACTAAATGTGTGTAAAATTTATGCTTTAATATTAATACTTAATAATTATCACTTACTAACATAAATATTGCCTTCTAATAGGATCAAATACAATAAAGCATTCAACGACAGTCTCATCAGTTTAAACATATTGATAAGAGTCAAACTTATCTTCATGCAGTGGGTGGTAAGGATTGCCATGGAAGGATATTCGGCTTAGGTTTATTTGCGAACACATATTATTCGCAATCCTCTACATCCAGTGCAACAATATCTAGTAGGTGATCCGCAACGAATAAAGTCCATGAGCTTTAGAGAAAAATATAAACATTGGCAACTTAGTTGTAACAGTCGATGGAGTACATAGCTCAGCTCCGTAATGATGTGGATGAGGTGAAGAGAAGGGGTAGCACCTTATCGCAGCAATCAGAGCATCTGCGGTCACCAAATAAATAACGTTCTAGTAGTTATTTTGTATGAATTAAATACTTATTATGTACAAAATAATTTTGTATTATCAATTAAGATAATTTTTACTTTATATCATCAATGAACTTTCTATTTTAACAAATTAAATGTAGAAACAAATCAAAATATTATCAACAGATAATTGTATAAATTATGCATCAACCGTAAGATTATCAAATAAAATTAAATGCATGGAAAAATAAATAAATAAACTGTTTTAGTAAATTTATAGATGGAAAAACAAAGTTCGTCAGTAAAATTTATTCGATTTACCGATTGAAAACCTGTAACACCCCACTCCCGCGTGACCCAAACTCGATATCGTTGGTGATATCCAAGTCCGTGCCCCGCGAGGGTGGCGTGCTACATCAGTCAGTCCGTCGAAACTCAGTATGAATGTTTAACACCCCACTCCCGCGTGACCCGAACCCGACATCAATGGTGATATCCGAATCCGTGCCCCGCAAGGGTAGCGTGTTACATCACTCAGTAAACTCAGTATAAATTTTTTTTTGTAAACATTCATACACGCGAAAAACAGTAGATGATCGAGCCCGCGTTAATTTGTATACCATTCCAGTCATTCCCAATCATTACCAACATTCAACAATAATTTAACAATAATTTAAAATAACCATTTAATGTATACCAATCCATAACCAAATTGGGCCCGCTATAAATACAAAGTATTAATTTACAGAGCTTGCGGAA
>JANITW010000236.1:25487157-25501539 GCA_027564335.1 Erythroxylum williamsii | reverse complement strand
GTTTCTCAATTTAATGTTGAATGCCGGACTAAGGTCCGATGATATGGGAATGAGATTGAATGGGAACATATAAATAAGATGATGCATTCCATTTCATGAATGCATGAAACATAACAGGAGTTGTGACTAGAGTAGACACCGATTAGAGCATAAAGCTCAACGAGTGAAAAAGAGCCTCGAGCTCAAAAGTTATTTAGAGCCTCAGGCTCAACGTTTAATGAGCCCTATATGGGACAGTTATCAATGAGCCCTATAAAGGATAGTTTAGGCACTCATTCACAACAAAATAACAAATAAAAAGTGGGTCTCATGTACACTGCATATGCATAATATGAGTGATTATATCTATTGAATGTGAAATGTGAAACATTCTGAATGTGATTATGTGTTATGTGACTGGGTGAGCCATCGATGATGGTCACTCACTGAGTTCACAAAACTCACCCAAAATTTGCAAATATTTTTCAGGACTCAAAAGAATACCCCGTTAGGCCAACGGGAGTATCCCTACAGCATTCAAGTGAAGCATAGAGGTCGGGATCAGTTCGTGTCTGCATTGCATTTCTTTATTTTGTATTGAAGTGTACTTTTTGTAACTTTTTTGTATAATTTTGTATTTCTCAATGACTCAAGTGTTTTGAATTTGTGAAAGGGTTCGAATGGCTATTTAAAATTGTGTTTATTGAAATTGTTTATGAATGAATGTGGGCCCAATGTGAGTATCGTTTCCGCATATATGTTTGTGGTTTAAAAAAAATTTACCGATTTTCAAACGATTGAGTGATTTAGCACACCACCCTCGCAGGGCACGGACTCAGATATCACCATTGATGTCGAGTCCGGGTCTTGTGGGAGTGAGGTGCAACATTTATGTGCTCGAATGACTATTGAAAATTGTGTTTATTGAAATTGTTTATGAATGAATGTGGGCCCAATGTGAGATTGTTTCCGCATATATGTTTGTGGTTTAAAAAATATATACCTTTTCAAACGATTGAGTGATTTAGCACACCACCCTTGCAGGGCACAGACTCAGATATCACCATAGATGTCGGATCCGGGTCTTGTGAGAGTGAGGTGTAACATTTATGTGGTACCTCGTGATTTAGAATATAAAATTGAAGGTTAGTGATCTTGCACATAATTTGTTTTATGTGCAAGACCACTAACCTTCGATTTTATATTCTAAATCATGAGGAACCATAAGGTGAACCGACTTCCTCCATTGTCATTGCCTCTATAGGCAAGAATTTGAGCCCTATAAACATAATATATTTTTATTCATAGGCAAGAACAATAAACACTAAATAAATAGAAAGACGTAAAGTTACCATACATATTGAAATCACAAAACTCCAAATCCTTTGAACAAGACTAGAGTAAAGAACAAAAATGTCAGAGAATTACTAGAAACTAACAAAAATAGACAAAGAAGAAGCAAGAAGAGTAGACGAATTTCATGAAGATAAAGAGGAAGCACATAGAAACAATTGAAGAACACATCAGAAGCATAGAGAAAGGGATTTGTTGCAAATTAGGGATTTCTGCATTAGTTAAGGAGAAAACAAAGAGAAATTAGGTTTTTGAGTTTTGATTTTCTTAAAATAATTAAAAATTGATTCATTTAAAAATATGAAATTAATATTTTTATTCCATATATAGCAATTAGCTTTATCTAACATACTTAGGCAGACCAAGTTAACAGAGAGAAGTTTATTTGATAGAGGCGTATCGGAATGAGTATTTTTGGGACAACATATAGAGTTTTTGTCACACGTTATAGGACAAATTAAACCTTTCACTTTATGTTCCAAAAACAAATGAAGACATGATTTAGTACATGACCTCTTAATTGGTAATTGTAGCCCAAAATTGAAGACGAGGATAAATTTATTTTTTTTCTATGAACTTATACGTGAAACTCTTAAGTAATAATAAGTCATAAATTATAAATTATTATCATCGGCATAATTGACAAGGTGATTTGTAAATTTAACTACCAAGGTTATTGAAATGTAACTAAGGAGTATCGTTGAGCATTCCCTTTTATCTTTGGACACAATCTATAATACTATTGATTCAATAAGATAATTCCCATTTTAATAAAAAAATGCAGCAACTCAAGGCGCAGGCATAGCTGTTGCATATGTATGAAAAGAAACTATGGAGACATCAGAAATGTTCACTAACCGAGTAAATAAAAGGAAGAATATATTAGCGTTCATTGACGAAGAAGCACACATGTACCTAATCAGCGTACGGGGCATTCATAATCCTTTACAGCGTGAAATTTTCAACATAATACTAAGAACATCCCCCACTCACAACCTGAATTGCATTACGCTAGTTTCCCTCAATTGTCAACATAACAGCAAATTGTACTACGTCCCTGGTTGCAAATAAGGGTCTACAGGTCATAGAAGGAATGTGACAACGGGATTGATAACCATCTTATTTGTTATACTAGGAATGTATGGGGTACCAGCTAATCTCATTTTAAGAGTATACAGCAGTTATATGATATCCTTGTGGGTGTAAATCACCCCATTATCGCCGTCCACAATTTGTCCGCTACCTCTCAGAATCCTGCACAACAAAAGATCCTGGGTGAGTAGCGTTTGATATTCTGCATGGGAACAAAGGTTTCAATGTATTGAGTAGCGGATTTTATCCTTCCAGACACCATATATTTGCATATACAGCCCAAGAGACAACTGAAGGAATGAAGTGCAGAGATATCCTACCATCTTGTAGTTAGCAGTCCTTCAACTCCTACAGGGCCACGAGCATGAATCCTACTTGTACTTATTCCAACCTATAAATCCAGCCATCAAAAGAGAAACCGATGTGAGAGCACGCCTAACTCTTCAATGCAATGATTTGATTAATGAGTTACCTCCGCGCCTAATCCAAATCGAGCCCCGTCACAGAATCTTGTGCTAGCATTGTGAAAGACTGCAGCACTGGAAATAAAGAAAATGATGTCAGAAAACTTGGATCCACTTGGTGAGTTCATTTGAAGATACATTTACTACTGAAATACGAGAGAGGATGCAAGTTGGGTATCAAGTTGAATCTGAAATTGCAAAAAAACTAGGAAATCACAAACTTAATCAGGACAAGAGGTCACTTCTAAGCACAATCTAATGCAGTGCTTGTCAAACCTGAAGCAGGACAAGAAAATGACTTCCAAGCACGATCTAATAGATACCTGTCAACTTGGCGCAGGAAAACCTCTGCAACATCTTGATCTTCTGCTATAATGCAATCAGTGTGCGCACTGCCCACGAAGAGAGAGAAATGATACACCTCCACGCACATTATCGTCTATAAAACTCTAAATTTCTTTTAAGGTACAGAATCATTTTCTGCCAAAAGGGAAGGAACAAGCAAACCTTCCGTATTCATGTATATGATCAATGGCACCATGGACGTCGTTAACAATTTCAATAGTGCCAGCCATAGAATTGTACTCATGATGAAGAGAATGTGCCTGTGGAATGCTCAACTTCTTAGCTGCCTTTGGTCCACCATATAAAGTAACACCTGGAATCAAGGAACAAGTTAGATTCTAAAATCAATCTCCAAGGTCTTCAGATTATAACCAATAAAGGCACGATTGAAAAATGTATTGGATGAAAGCCATAAAAACTAGGATTACTAACAAAATCAAGAGTAAAATATTTCATGTGATTAACTGGGTAATAAGATGAGAACTCAATTTTTTGAGATTTTAAATAAACGCATATAAAACCCAAAGACGCTACAAGCTAGTCACAATCTACCTGATAAAGACATACAAATACTTCCTATTTCTGGCATTAATACAACCAAGTAGCTCTCTAGCAATTAAAAGGGTTACCACGTGCTCTTCAAGTGCAGCCCTATAAAATGATCCAATCAGATTCCGATGATTTTTCCTTAAATGAACCCGAGAGAATGCTTTTTACGATCATTAAATTTGCAAGCCAGGATTGTAGTGAAGCTTATTATTACTCAATATGATTCTCATGTTGGCAATAAGTTTGTTGTTATTATTATTACTCAAAATGACTATCATGTTGGCAATAAGTTGATTAACTGTCTGCCATCAAGCTCACCAAATTCGTACCTCTTGAGTTTGCTAAAAGCGTGGTCAAACATAAGACCATCAATAAAAAGAAAATGCCTTGTTGAACAGCCTACCTTCAGTGCGCAGGTCAACCATGAGATCAGTCAGTCCGCCAGTACCCACTAAATCCTTGTGCACTAGAAGTGTTTCCTGGTTACAGAAAAATAATTAATCTTAGTAGATGTGACAAGACATATGGACAAGGAAAAACAAAGTTGTTCCAGACTCGAACATGATTGTGGAAACAATGGAAGTATGAGAAGGGAAAACAATGCCAACTACGTAATATTGAGCAAGTCATTACCATTGCATTACAAGCTGCTGGATAATCTAGCTTTGCATCCAGGATAATTTGCTTTGCCATTTCTAAATTAGCAGATTTGTCAACATATACATGGCAAATTCCATCTGCATAACATGAAATGCAGCTTTAGTAGAAAAGCAGTGCAATAATTAAGGAGTTGAACAAATGACAAGGACTCCAGAAATGATTTATCTCACCAGCATGACCCATTACTGGAATTTTAGTTGACTCTTTAATCTGAGAAACAAGTTTATTGCTGCCTCTTGGGATCACTAGATCAATCACATCATCAAGCTGGTAAATGAATAAAAAATGTAGAGCTCAAACTTTAGTTTTGGGATAGCATTCCTCTTGCAGCAAAGAAATTTGAAAGTCAGTCATCACTCGAAGGTTTACTTCACCTTAAGCAAATCAGGAATTTCATCCCTTGAAGTTACTAGTCCAATAAGTTTTCTCCCTACAGTATTTGGGATGGCTTCAGTGATAACCTAAAATAATATTTAAAGGCATAAGAACATAAGCCATATACAAATAAAACCAATGTTGATATTTTTCAAAAAGTACTTCACGCATTATAAAGAATTTTACCTTGTGCAGAATAGCATTAGACCTGACGGCCTCCTTTCCCCCTTTCAAGAGAATAGCATTCCCGCTACGAATTGCCAAAGAAGCAATCTGTTCAAACATGGAAAGAAGAAGCTATAAATGAAAAAACAAAAAACAAGTATGCATTTTAATTCTGTTCAGAGTGAGTGCCGACTATAGAAAATAAGTTTGACAATTTAGCTATCCTCATTAAGTAAGGTGAAGAAATCGTTAAATGCACAAAAACAAAAAGAGCACAGTTTGAATACCTGTACTAAAGCCTCAGGTCGAGCCTCAAAAACTATTAGGAGAACGCCTAAAGGAGAAGATGTCTTTTCCAAGACGAGTCCATCAGCAAGCTGGATGCATAGAAGACATCATAAACACCAGAGAGTAGTCATCAATTTGCAATATTGATATTCTGCTTTTTCTTAACTAGACATCAGGGAAAATAGTTAATTATATTCTAGAAGCTGGGAATTTAAACCAAGACTGCAAAATTTCTCTTTGTACCCTTGAAAGTGAAAAGTGATAAAATCCCCAAAACTGTGCACGAACACGGGGGAAACTGCAAATACATTTTCCTCACCTCAGTCCTCTTCAGAACACGGCCAATTGGGTCTTCCATATTGGCAAGCACACGGACTGAATTTGCTAGACTTTTAATCTGGAAAGATCACAAAAGGCGTAATTTAAAGATAAAGTTCCAGTAAAAAGTATGCCTCTCAAAAACGTAAAGTTGAAAAGCAGAAAACTTAGAATAACCCAGAATAGCTTGCCTTTCCAGGCTTTAAAGCCAGCCGAGCTATCAAAGATTTTTTCAATCCAACTGCCTCTGCAGCAGCAAGATCAGCTTCATTTTCTGCCTTGATGTGATTTTCGTTGGCCTCAATGGCATCAGCAATTCCCAGCAATATTTTCTTCCTATCTTCAGATGATAATGCCTAGAGTAAATACAATAGTAAGTTATAATGCTGCTAAAACATCTAGTAAGCCAAAACACAATAACGGTAAGGGATATCTCAATTCCCAAGGGGTAAAAATTCCTCCAATAAATACAGACTTGCAAGAGTATTCCTAGGTTATGGTACCTGAAGCCTTCTGGAACTTTCCCTTGCTGCAAGTGCCATCTCACGTGCTCCAAATTCTTTAGCTGCGGTCCACAGATGTGCATCGTCGTGAAAGAGGGTGCCAACATCCTCTCCCTGGAGGACTTTAAGAATGTTATTAGGAGCATAGCCACTGACAAAGAACAAAAAGAAAAGACTTAAGAAACTAATGCTCAATTTTATCAGTTCTTAACAAATAAAGATCAACTATGGGATTGGCATGGCACATAAAAAAGACTGTCTGGATATTGAGATTTCTCTATACTTATCCATGCATAAAGTGGGTCATGAAAATATACCTGGTTATGACAACAGGGACACCAACACTAGCTGCATTGACAGCTGCTTTTACCTTAGCTATCATTCCTCCTCTTCCCACTCTAGACTTGTCTCCAAAAGTGATCTCAGACTGATGTTTTTCTTTGATGTATGTCCGAATCAGCTTTGAGCGAGGGTCACTTGGAGGGCCACTGTAAAGGCCCTCAACATCACTCAAAAGAACAAGAAGATCAGCTTTAATCTCCAAGGCCAGCAACGCAGCCAAACTGTCATTATCCCAAAATATCCCCGAAGAATCCTGCAGTGAGTGTTCAATGCGAAATTATAATTCATAGAGGGAAACCGGGTTGGGCAAAAAAAAAAAAAGAAGATTTGGATAGAAATACTTATCGAAACTGCACGGTTAACATTAATAGAAGTAGTCATTTGATAAAAAGAAAATTTGAAGTATTTAAGCAACCCACACAATTGGAAACATGAATTACACACCTCATATGGAGCTTTCCTTGTACTCACTGCGTCATTTTCATTGAATATTGGAACAACCCTCGAATCTAACAGCGACTTTACAGTTTCACTAAGTTGTCTTCTAAAATCTTTATCTCTAAAATCATGATCAGTCACAAGAAGCTGCGCCGATGATACATCCAACTGAATCAATAAAAAGCTTCAGTTTATAACAAGTCATAATTGAATATTTCAGGCAAAAGCATTCATGGTAGGTAAAGAGAGAACGGTAGAAAGATATTAAGAACCTGACTAAACAATGTATCATATAAAGCCATGAGACTACTTTGACCAACAGCTGCACAAGCCTTCCCGTCAGGATCCATTTGTGGTTTTTGGAGATCAGCAAAGCTGAAAAATACAAATTATTCATCACAATTTTAATCACAAAAACTTGCTTAAAGAACAAAGGAACATCTTTTCACATAGAACCTGGAGTTATATGAATCTTAATGCCATGATTGGATAAGAAGTATAACAGTTTTTAAATCATTTAACAAAGGTTTATTCAACAACGCAATCAGTCGCAAACTCTCCCATTGTGGCTTTGTATCTGAGTAAGTTTTCCCCAGAATAAGACCTTGCCCAATTCCAACAGATCACAGAACTAAAGAAAGAACCTTGTGTTAACTAATTTCCGGTACTTGAGCCTTTGACGACCGAGGCCAACTGCACCTGATGACACCACAATAACTTCATAACCTTCAGAGTTCAGTTCTTTAATCTGCATGTCGAAATTCACAAATTTAAGGTTCAAAGAAAACCGTACAATGGGGTTGCATAAGCAAACCCAGATAGTTTTACCTGCTCACAAAGGGATCCTAATCTCCCAACCGCCAATCTGCCATCACTCCTAGTGACAATAGCAGTCCCAACCTTCAATAATCGAATAGTCCATTGTCAATAAATCGCCAGAACAATACCTACATCAATCTTGTCCAATGCCTACGGGTTCCGAGAAAGAAAAGAAATGGATAACCCCTCAAAAAGTTCAAAACTTTGACACGTTCCTACCGCCATAGAGTGAATCCATTAAAAAAAAAAAGGGCGGCGGGCAAGCAAGATTGGAGGCAAACACACCACAACTGCACACACAATTTTCAGTGATATGCACTGATACTCAAGATAGCACTCCAAACTTATGCCATTGCTTTACATTAGACAAAAGAAGCCACCCAGAGAAGTTAAACAAAAAGAGACTGACACATAATAACTACGTAAAAAGTTTAAAGGGTAGTTTAAACAAAAAGAGATTGGCACATAATAACTAAGTAAAAAGCTTAAAGGTTAGAAGAAAAGCGAGACCTTGATAACAAGACGCTTCACGTCCTTGACGAAGCCGCGAGGAGAGTCATAGCCGTTCATCATGTTGAAAGCCGAACCCAAAAGGGTGGAGTCCACACTGTTGTGAAAACTTACGCAGCGACTCGACCTAGAGAAAAGAGAGAGCCAAGCGGATTCAGTTAACCGGTGACGTGAGACGTAGAAGAAAGGAAGATATATATATATATAGAGGGCGAAGTACAGGATCTTTTTTATAATATTCCGGGTGTATATTTTATCTCATAAATTTTAGTCTTTTATTTATATAAATTTTATATTTATTTACATAAAATTTTAGTCAATTATTTATATAAATTTTGTATTTATTTACGTAAAATTTACATAAATTTTATATAAATAAATAATTAAAATTTATTAAATAAAATAAAATATTATAAAATTGGAGTGAAGATTTTGAGTCTAAGCATTAGACAATAGATGCGAGGAAAAGAGGGCGTAGTTTGCTTTCGCGCAAGAAAAAACAAGAGGAGATCAATGATGTGTGCGACGTCCAATGTTATGTTCGTAACGTGGAGGCTGGTTGTTGGTTTTCTCTTTTCTTTCAATGGTTTATTGGGAAACGAACGAAATAGCAAAGTTAAATCAAACCAAATTACACCTGGCGGCTATCTGATCATACGTACATCTGTTCCATGTCTAACCTCCTTCATTTTCTCCCCAGGAAATGGTCAAGTGAATCTCTCATGATGATCGTGTATCAAAATTCATGAATCATTCGTACAGATCATCCGTTCTATTACTGTAATACGTCTGTTGATTTTCTCGTGAAGAACTCTGCAATCTTTTTTTTTTCCCCTTTATTTTATAGAAACTGATGGACTGATCCAGTGTGCGGTCAGAGGGAAAGACACGAGTCCACCTTCAATCGTGGGTGAGTGGAATAAATGGCCAAAATGTTAGTCTGTATGCCCCACAAGCACAATTGACTAGGGGCCAACTCTGACACGCTTCTACTATCAGACGAAATTAATAAATATAAGCCATTGTTTCAGGCACAAGTCATTCCCGCCTATCACTGCCGTCACCACTACCACTATCATCATTGTTTAATTTACTGTATTTTAGATGACTACAATACTACAATTACTATTTACTAGTACATCCTTGAGCATATTTTAGTGGACTGCGACACCCAAACCCCACCCACGTTCATTGCGAACAAAACAAATCCACTCATCCCTGTATCGATCAACGCACTACACGTTCCGTTGGCTGCAAGGAAAGTGCAATTTTTTTTTGTAAAGAAGATGTGCATTCTATCAATGTGTTAGTCAAAAAGTGAAAGATACATATCACAGATTGTGTTTCCTTTCCTTTATCTCTCTCTCTCACTCTCACACGGGATGAAAAGGGAGGGGTTTCGCCTCACACGGGATAGCTTATTGGTAATAAGGGGAAGAAGATTGTGTGCGATTGTAAATTCGAACCTTAAAAAGAGCAGCTTTTATTTAAGCTAATATAATAAAGTAGATATCTTTGATATTATCTAAAATCAAACTCGAATTTATCTATCTATGAATCTAAACGAGTGACTTATAAATCTCAAATAATCGGGGCAAATCTAAACCTTGAGTTATAAAAAGAAAAGAAAAGAGGAGGGTTTCAGCCTAAATGTAAATGATGCCATTTACATAAAACTTGTTTCCTTTCTTGCATGGCTAATTGACTATGTGGCAAACTGCCAATTTGGTGAGAATGGGATGGGTGAGTGTGACTTGCTAAACTGCCGCGAACTTCCACAGCTCCCCTCTAATAATTGCATAAAGGACAGTTGTCATATTTTCAAAGCAAGACCACACAGTCGTGTATTAACAGGCTTGCTTTAAGCTTCGTCTGTCTGGCTCTATGCAAAGGGAGGCATGTGGATCCTCAACCCTTATCTGGCCGTTAGAAGGCGGAGTTTTTTAAGCATAAACTCCTTACAGGTAGATATCTCATTGGTTCTCCGATATGGACAACCAGAACACGATACACCACCCTTTATCGCCATTACCTTCCAACTTCGCCTAATAAAACAGATGTCAAGATTGGATATGAAGAATGGCGATAAATACTCAATAAAGTATATATTTTATTGCTATTCATAATAGAACAGTCGTCGTTCATTCACATGCTCTAATCGTCACGTTACTCTCACAAGTTCTTATGGTCACATTACTTCTTGTTAACGCAACACTTGGTGGACAAGGGAAAGCCAGAGGATTTTTACAGCACAGAACGAATGATCAATGTAAACGAGAAACCAATTTGTTGCTCGGCCACAGAAATCACTCTAAGTGTAAGAGTCGCTACATTGTCCATTTACACACCTCATTCAAATACCAAAATCAAAAAGTTTTCTTTCCCAATTATCTAACCCCGGGGTCTGAAACAACAGCTCAGTTCACTTGTCTGCATTCTAGTAAAAGAAGTATATTTCTAACTGCCTCCTTACCAACTCCGTGCAGCGCATCAAAACCATTACTAACCTGACATTTTTTTTTATGTTGCCATATTTCTTTATGCAACCCGATGAGTGTTACGATGAAGGCATCTTTCTGAC
Source organism: Erythroxylum williamsii (assembly GCA_027564335.1). Classification (NCBI taxonomy): domain Eukaryota; kingdom Viridiplantae; phylum Streptophyta; class Magnoliopsida; order Malpighiales; family Erythroxylaceae; genus Erythroxylum; species Erythroxylum williamsii. The sequence goes on along the minus strand of JANITW010000236.1, from coordinate 25,490,758 downwards.
AAATTATCGATTGACAATCTCAGAGATTGCTGAGAAATGCCACAAAGAGGTCAAGCAAAGAACCACACCTTGATAAATATCGCTAAAGCCAGCTGCAAACAGAATGATGCAACCAGCACAACCGTAAGATCACTTCCCTCAGCATAAGATTTGAGGTTCGAGGTAACAAAAAAGGCCGAGTCAACTCCTGCACCAAGTATAGTGATCCACCGGAGAATCTCAACTGGAATGACCATCAGAAACTGTAAACAATAAATGGGCCTGCATAAGATGACAAGGTCCTTCTAGGAATCCCAAAATGATAAAAGTAACAGACCATTGAACACTTACAGACGAGAGCACAAAGATGAAGAGAGAGTATCCCCACATACACCAAAACTGAATAAGGCTGGCATTTGATCCAAGGTATTGAAGCAAGAAATAAAATGCCAACGGCACCGCAATTGCATACCCATAAATTGAACATGCTGCAACGTTAACATATCCCACATCAAAGCTCCAGGAAGCACTGTTGTCTGTGTTTTTCTGTATGAGGTAAGTGGCACAATTTCCAAAGGAAGCAAGCACAAATACCAATGTTGTTGAAATCCATACAAGACCATATCTAGCACATAACAGAATTCAATAAAATAGCAGATTAGATAGTTGGACATTATGACGTTCTTGCAGACTTCGTATAACTAGTGAAACAAAATCATTGTCGTACATCTTGCTGGCACTTCAACATATTTGTACGGATTGTTGTTTCTACATCATTTCAAATGATTGTGTTCAACCTATCAATCTTCCTTGATCAGGAAGGTGCAAGAAAATTTCCAAGATCACAGGCAAGAGGAACACAGAACTGACACTTCCAAGGTAGTTATTTGCAGTGCATTCATATACTAAGGGAAGAAATATCTTCTCAAATCAACATAGATTATCTAAATCGATAGGTGTAAAGGAAACAAGACAGCAGAAAGGAAACAATAGAAAGGTGGCTGTGAATGGTAATTCCAAACTCACAAATCAGGATTCGCATCAATCTTGCTGAAAAAATCTCCGCCAATAGGATAGAAAGAGCTCATCAATCTGCTCACGACGATATCTGTATCTACATTGAAGTATTGCATGTATGATGAAATACTAAAAACCCCCTTCCAGTTGCTTGGCTGCTGTTGCTCAAATCCTTCTGCAAGTATGGGCTGATAGGTTATTAACCATATACAAATCTTAGTTGCACCATATGAATAAATGCAGCAAATATGAACATACAATAAATTGATGAAAAGATCACGAATTGCAGTTGACATCCAAACATGGGAAACGATTGCACAAGTTAACACATCCAAGGCCCACTACTATTGAAAAATATGAGCTACTATCATGAGATTCCATATATGCATGAACAAGTGACATTAAATAAGCCTACCAAGCATGCATGAGGTATCAATTTGTAACGATTAAAGCAGAAAGGGCATTTAAGCATTTGGATATACCGCTCTTCTGCTGTCCCCCAAACCCCACACAAAAATAAAAACAAAAAGAATACTACTTTATGAGGAATTAGAAGACTCAATGAAGCAAAATTTGTAAAGAAAACTAGCAGCAGTCTTCCAAGTAATGTGAGTAGTTGTCATTTTCAGTTTCCAATTTTCTGGTATGTATCATTGCACCTTTTTCTTGAGCTTGTATCATTTTTTATCAACTCATTTCAGGTCAATGTAGTTTTTTCTGTTTTCCATAGTTCGAGTACACTTAGGTATACTAGAACTACGAAAATAGTTGCAAAATGTTCTTAGTGTTGTGCGATTCATAAACAAAACATGTGACAATGAGCAATTATACCTTCTGGAGTAGAAAGAGTCTGATAACCCTGGCTGTTGCATCCACCACTACCGCTGTTTGGAGGGAATGTTTGCATATTTGCTTCTGGAACTACATTACTCAAATGTTAGTATATAAATCTTTAAGTACATTGTGAAATCCAACAGAAAACAATGAAACACCTTTTTCTTAAGCAAAAGAAGAAAAGAAATCTTCAGGCATAAGACTTCAAAGTTCCAACCTTGATAGGTCTTGGGGCTATTTTCTTCAGCGACAACAGCCTACAAAGAAATGTCAAAAAGAGTACGATTAAATTCGAATTAGTTGGCTCGACATAACAATTCAGTCATTTAATCATCCAATTTAATTAGTAAAGCAAAATCGATCCAAATCCAGTCTCTTGAAATCAAGAAGTAGTATTAACTCCTCCAAGCAAAAGACAAATTGCCAAATCCGTTAACTCGATCATTCTACTGTTACAATAAAATATCCGAAAACTTGAAACAAAAAAACAGAAATGGTAGCGAAAATGAAGTGATGCTTACAGGTACAGAACCGAGCAAATGGCTGGTAGGAAGATTAGTGAAAGATTCGTCCATGGTCGCAGTGAGATAAGGCAAGAATCAAATCTTCGTATGGAATATTACAGAAAGATTGAATTCGACTGAGATTGGGAAAGTACTTGAGGCTTCGGAGCCCTATAGGTAGTTGGTTTTTCGTGGTGTAGAAGCAAAAGGAAGAAACAAGGACGAGAGGGACCTGAAAAAGCAAAACGAAAAATAAGGACGTTTGATTTCAATTTAATTTTTTCATTGTTATTTTTATTATTAATGCTAATGTTTCTGATAGGCATATTGTCCTAATATGATTGAATTTCACAATTTAAGAACCAGAAAGCTTAACCACCACATTGTCATTTAAAGACCAATAGAACTAAGAATCTGGCATGTTGCTCCACTATCAACTATGCAAATAGCTGTAGTAGGAGAAACAAAATCCTTAGAAGAGCACGTAACCATACCTTTTTCTTTTTTTTTTTTGCATAAAGGAAAAAGAAAACACTGAAAGCTAAGTAAGTCGAGGGAAGCTGATCCCCGACAAATGCTCTACAAGGAGACTATGGCACCCTGAGGGTGGTACATCAAAATACGTGACGCCGATATCGTTCTGGCGAGCCGGGTCTGCGAGCTAGTCCGCGCATCTGTTGCTCTCTCTGTAGATATGACGATGAACAACAGACCAGTTCCGGTTGAAGAGTTCCCGGATACCCATTACAAGAGGGTTGCCCAACTGAGAGCGGGAGGTCACAGAGGACAGGAGCTAGTGCACCTCATCGAATCCACTTCCAGCTTAATCCAACGGTAACCCGATCTCCAAGCGAAGGATAGACCTGTGTATACTGCTCAGAGTTCCGCTGACTGCGCTGAGCACCACCGTATGAGCTGGGAGAACCCATCTCGCCAACTGCCGTCACTATCGCGTATAAGACCTCCAGCTGAAGCCGTACACTGTGAAGGATTACAAGCCCCATCCGTGTTCAGCTTGACCCAGCCTTCTGGCGGTCGACTCCAACCGATCTGGTGAATCCGACGTGTGCGAGAAACAGTGTGGCCCAGGCTGTGCCGGTTGATCGCGGCTTATCATTCAATCCTAAGATTGATCCTTGGAAACCGGTCAAATCAATTTATACCAAGAATTGCAATACATGGTGCAACCTCGGGTCGACTCTCAAGGAACCAGTGCAGAATTGATCCTAAGACTAACCTAATGTTTGAATTATGCAAGAAAGCAGTTA
>JANITW010000236.1:25352760-25372784 GCA_027564335.1 Erythroxylum williamsii | reverse complement strand
CAGAAAAAGCAGAAAATATAAGTCGCTGGATTAAATGGACGATGGAGATCTGACTGAATATAGGCCGTCAGATTAAACGAAAGATTACGAATAGGATGGATTCCATGGTCGTCCATCCCATTCGCCCTTATATATATACTTAATAAATGTTATAAAAAATTGGCACTTATGCCATGTAAAGAATGAGACATAAACTTATTATTATTAAACTAATAAATGTTGAATATATACAAAAAGAATAAGAATCTTTTTTAATAAATTGTTTGATCTTATCTAACTAAACACACGTACATATTAATTATTAAACCAACAATTTGTATATTTATTTGAATTCATTAAACAATCGAGGGTTGGGTCTGGCTATTTAGATTTTGGAGTAATTTTTGTGGATGAAAATTGTCTTGAAGGGAGTATTAATTTCCAAGAATAAGACCTCTGTACCTTCTTATGATCTTAGAATGATATCTTATAATTAAGAGAATGACATTTAGAATAAATAAAGACACAATGAAGAAAAAAGTGTTTCAGATTTAGTGTTCTAAGGCTTGCAGTTTACATATACTAACGGTAAATATCTGTCATGTGATGGTTACTTTCAAGTTCATAGAAAGGAAGAGGGAGTATTTTCATGTTGCATTGCATATGATTCTATTAAATAGGAGTAAGGTATCAAATTGTGTTTCAAAATATTGCGCAAAGCTTATAGGTTTTAAAGAATTTTAGAAAGCAAAATAATCCAATGTCTGAGCCCGGGTTCGAACCGGGGACCTCTAGTGTGTGAGACTAGCGTGATAACCGACTACACCACCCAGACGCCGATAGTGGCAGCCCAGTTTAAATTAGATCAACTTGATCATTCTTTTTTCCCCTACAACCCAGACATTGTTTCAAACCGCGTAAAATGTCTACAAATAATTAAAGAACCTCGGTGACTATGCCTTTCAGGAACATGCTTTCTTCTTCAAAACTTGACTGGCCTGTACATCAGCCGCCGAATCTGGAGTATATAAATAACAGGGGAAGGCTTTATCTACGACGATTTCGGACCGGTTGGTGGATATTTCAAGGAAATGGTGTTCAAATGTGTAGGCAACTGTAAAGAAAATGTAAATGATGTTCTTTCTTTTCTCGAGGAATAAAATATTGGGTCAACTTGGTACGCTGGATTTAAAAAGGAGCATGGTGTGGATTTACCAGACTTACTGGTTTTCCAATTCAAACCACGTTCATATCTTGAGAGTTTTCTTGGGTGTAAGAGCTCTAACAGAAAAGAAGAAGAAGAGAGAGGACGACGAGACATGGCAGAAACTATTATTTCTTACACTGCACAACCAGTTCTTTCTTTAGCTATCCAAAAACTTGGCGACTTTCTCAACCAAAAATCAACCTCCTTATTCGGTGCAGAGGAGGAAGTCAAACGCCTACAAGCTGAGCTTAAGCGCATGCTCTGCTTCTTAAAAGATGCAGACCAAAGACAGGATCAAGATGAACGTGTCCGCAACTGGGTTGCTGAGATCAGAGACATAGCTTACGACACAGAGGACGTTATCGATAGTTTTCTTCTTAAGGTTGCAGGTACAGGCGATGGGTTGCAGAGATACACAAAGAAGATCACTTCCATATTCTTCAAACCCAAGTTACAAAGCAAGATCTTGTCGATAAGGAACAGGATTCAAGACATTTCAGCTGGTATGCAGATTTATGGTATCGAATTTGTGACTGAAGGACAGGGGCCTAACTCTGGGAGTGAGATGCAACAACGATTCAGAAGATCATATCCACATGCAGAAGAAGGTGATATTAGAAGTTTGCAGGGACCTATCAGGGAACTTAAGTCTCAGTTGTTGGCAAGAGATGCACGTCTGCGCATAGTTTCAATTGTTGGCATGGGTGGACTAGGAAAAACCACTCTCGCGAAGAAAGTTTACAACAGCGTTGACGTGAAGCGACAATTTGATTTGTGTGCTTGGGTTTTTGTTTCCCAGAATTGTTCCACGAGGGATGTTGTGTGTTCGGTCCTGAGAAAAGTTGGTTGTTCGACTGATATCTCTGTAACAGAAGCTGAATTGTTTGAGAAATGCTACGAAGTGCTTCAAGGGAAACGCTACTTGGTTGTTTTGGACGATATTTGGAGCAGCAGAGCTTGGGAAAGTTTAAAATATGCTTTTCCTAATGGGGTATCAGGAAGCAAAATTTTGTTTACAACCCGAAACAAAGAAGTTGCTTCATTTGCAGATTCTAATAGCTCGCCAATAGAGCCGCCATTTTTGACAGACGAACAAGGATGGTTGCTCCTAAACAGTAAGGCATTTGCTGGTGATGTCAATTCTTTGATGGGAGACAACCAACAAGAATTCGACAAGTTGGGACAAGAGATGGTGAAGAAATGTGGAGGACTGCCCCTAGCAATTGCTGTCCTTGGCGGTCTGTTGGCGACCAAGAAATCATTGAGCGAGTGGGAAGCAGTTTACAGAAACATAAATGGACAATTCAAGAAGTTGCAGCAACATCCTTACGGAGGAGTGTATGGAATACTAACACTAAGCTACTACGATTTGCCTTACCACTTAAAACCATGCTTTCTGTATCTATCTCAATTTCCAGAGGATTGCGAGATTCGAAAGAGGCAACTGTTACGACTGTGGATCGCCGAAGGCTTTGTACCACAATTAATGGAAGAAGGAAACGAGACAATGGAAGATGTAGCAGAGGAGTATCTGAAAGAGCTTGTAAACAGATGCATGGTTCAAGTGAGTCAAGTGGGATTCGATGGAACAGGCATGAAAACATTTCGATTTCATGATCTTATGCGAGACATTTGCGTTTCAAAGGCAAGAGAGGAGAATTTCTTCGGAGTGATCGGTCTCTCCGAGAACACACAGTTTGGTGATTCTTCCACAAGTCTACACTCGACCCTTCGCAGAGTTTCTATTCATTGTCAGCAAAATGCCCACTTTGCCAATCTGCCAATTCGAAGCTTCATTTCAGGTAATCGAGATCGACAGCTTCGTTCTCTTTTTTTCTTCAGTGATATAAATCAGTATAATGACGCTAGACGGCCACTAATTTCCATCCTCAAAAACGCTAAACTGCTTAGAGTCTTGAATGTTACGAATCCGTCTCTAGGTGGCAAAAATGTGCTTAGACAAATTGTTAATGAGATACACCTGAGGTATCTTCAACTAAGAACAAAATCGCTCAAGAAGGGAAGGATTCGAATACCGAATTCACTAGGGAACCTCAGGAACTTATACACACTTGACATGAGAACCCACAACCAGGACGTAAAATTAGCTGATGTGGTGTGGAAGTTAGAGAATTTGAGACATCTGGTAGTGAACTTTGGGACATCGCTAAACAAAAGTTGGCGAATGGACACCTTGAAACACTTGGAAACTTTGAAGTGGACAGCAGCCGAAAATCTAATAAGAAACGACGCAAAGCTCAAGTTGACGAACCTTCGCAACTTGGCAGTATTTTTCTCGACAACGTGCGAAATTGAGGAGGTCTTGTCTTCTCCTATATTTCAACTGGGTCGGCTACGTATCCTGAGGATGAGAACTTGGAAGGGGTCTTTTCCAGATCTGAGGCCTCTTGCACGGTGTCGTGGTCTCACAAAATTAAGGATAGAGGGGAAAATAGAAGAAAATGTGCAGCATAATTCTGTGCGTCGCAACCTGGAATTTTTGCCATTAAGCCTTGTTAAGTTGAGCTTGGAAGCAAGTGGTTTTGAGAAAGATCCAGTGGGTATCCTAGAGAAGCTGCCTAACTTGAGATTTTTGTCACTGGGTAAGGGGTCATTCAGAGACTCGACAATGGTGTGCTCTGCTCATGGTTTCCCTAAACTTGAAGTTCTTGAACTTGTTTATATATGGAGCTTACAAGACTGGGAAGTGGAAGAAGGTGCAATGCCATGCCTTAGGAGCTTAAAAATTGTATCACTGAATGGACTGAAGATGATGCCAGAAGGTTTGATGTTTGTCACTACCCTTCGCGATATCACTCTGACAAACATGAAAGAAGAATTTCGGAGGAGGGTAAAAAAAACTTACGGAGGAGGACAGGACTTCTACAAGGTCCAGCACGTAACCTCCATCACATTCAAATGACGGGATTAATCTAATTTATCTCTCCACTAATTAACATGCAATAACAATAATAATAATAATGCATTTGTTTCATTTTACTTCAAAAAGAAGAGTTTTCTATCAACTGAAAGTTTTATCACAATGCCAAATCTCTCATAAACTTACCAGGGGAGTCTTTTATTTCTGGTTTTTGTACACTGATTTATATACAAAAGAATAAAAACTACTTATTTACAAGTATGGCATGTACAGTATCTCACTCTCTCTATCCTAATCCGGGTACAGTACAGTTCAGTTTACCTCACTTAGACCACGTCTCAAATTAGCTCAGCTCCCATAACACTCGGTATATTCCAACAGCTCTCTCTCAAGTTGGAGTTTGGGAGAATCGACTAAACCAACTTCAGACTCGGTTGTTGAGCACTGGCAGCAAAGGCTTTATAAAAATGCCTGCCAACACAAACAGAGGCTAGATGAAGCCCTTCTGGAGTTGCCGAACAATATGGCAATCCAAATCCAAATGCTTTGTGGATTTTGAAATACTGAATTATCTAAAATGTTTACGACTACCTTGTTGTCAAGTAGTGGAATTGGACCCGTACGTGAACATGGAAATCCCTTAACAGACAATATAACCATTACAATTCTGTCAAGCAAGTACCCATACACCTATATTAAGCCTTTGCTGAAAAATGCGAAACAGTAGACTCGTTCATGGTCTTCCAGGACCCCAAAGCACCACTTCGAAACACACGAAAACAGAAAAGATCTTCTGAAAATATTACAAATAGTCGAGTCTGTATAACGATATTGCAACTAGTTGCAAATCATTCTCAACAGGAAAAGACAAGCCTTTTGAAGGATATTTACTATAGTATTTCAATAACTGCATAGTTGCATTCCAATGAGGTTTCCTTGGCTACGTCATGAATTGCCTAAACTGCTAAACTGAGTAACTAACATTTGTTCTTGTGATGCTCTAAGTCTAATAACCTACCAATTAACCTTTTGAATTGTTCTGGATCTTTCAGCAGTACACTATTTCCCTAATTCATTTGTAGATCTTTAGGTAATGGAAATTCAGCTACCATAGTTCTGTCCAGCCTTACATTTATCAAAATATCCTAACTAGAATTATGTTGACTCGAAAAAATACCTTCATCTGTCAATTAGAGATGTCAATGGGTCGGGCCAGGCTCAAGCTGCCCCTGATTTAGCCCGCCCCGTCCTGCCTTTTTTTTAAAAAAAAATTTCAAAACAAGGTCATTTTGAAAGTAACGATTGCCTGTGACCTAATCAACGCGGACCAAAATTAGGTCGGGTCCTTTTTGACATCTCTGTTGTTGATCTCTAAATTTAGAAAATACTTCACATAGTTCAAGTTTTTTATTGTAAACTTTGAATCCAAGACTCGTTAAATTGATTCTATCTATCACATCTATGTAGATAAGAAGAGATGAAATTATCACCTTATAGTCTAATAAACAAATAATAATCATACAATGACTAAATAAAACTTAAAAATATTAAGAAATTCATGAATTCAATGTTCCATTGTCTTGAGACTTGCTTTAAGTCATACAAAAACCTCTTTAGTAGACACACTTGACCTTCCTCAATTGGCTCTCATATATCCATTGAGAGGTAGCATAAACACCTCCTTATTCAAGAAATCATGCAAAAATGCTTTGTATGTCTATCTAATGAATAAGCCATTATCTTGTACTAGCTGAAGCAATAAATAAATGAATAATAACTAGTTTAATTGTGGGGAAAACATGTCTTTATAGTCTAATCCCCTCTATTTGGTTGTAAGGTTTTGCAATCAATCAATCGTTAAACCCATTCCCTTTTTCGTCAGATATTTACATTTATTACCAATTACCCTTTTCCTTATTTGTAAAGACATCAACTTTTGAGTGTCTATTTCTCTCTAAAAATTCTTATTGCATAGCTTTAATCCAGTTTACCTACCCTAATACTTGGGTATGTGTTGTTGGTTCTTTGATCATTAAAAAATATTAGACAAGAAGGCTACTTAAATTGGAAAGAGAAATAAAAGAAGTAGAATTGACCAAAGAAAAAGACTACAAACTATTTTGAAGGACCTCTTTAATTTGAAGAACAACTCTACTATTGTTAGAAAGAACAATTAACAATATAAGCAAAGTCTTGAAGCCAAGTTGATTTTCTCATGATTATATGACCTTTTTTGTTTTTAAAATTGATTTAATTTGTTTGTATAGGGTATGGTCTTGTTGAGTTGTATATTATTCATATATATATATATATTTAGGAAAACAAATTTCTTAATGTTCTAAAGATTCATGGATCTTAAGAGATTATTTCTGTCATAAGAGATTGTGTGATTTAGGAGATTTGTTCCTACTAAGATATATACAACAACAATAACAATACAAATAACAACAACAACAATATCTTAGTAGATATTTCATTGAGGTGCAGGGTTTGGTGAGATTCAGTAGTGCGAATCCTTACCTCTAATTATTAAAGGGATTGTTGCTAATAGACACATAGAAAAGAAAGAAAAAATATTGACAACGATTTAAATAGAAAAAATAATAACCAAATAAATAAATAATAATTGCATAAATAAAAAATAAAATAAGAGTAAGAAAATAAATATTAGAAATAAATATTAAAAGACAAGTCCTCAATAAGCTCTAGTAAAACTATATTATACTTGATCACCTCCCCTACTCTTCTTAGGCCTTTCTCTTCTTTTCTTACAGTCCTTAAGTATAATCCTTTTGCATCTTCTGACTAGGGTGTCAAAATGTTTTTGTTTAATATATATGAACTATCTAAGTCTTGTCTTCCTTAACTTAATATCGATGTTAGCCACCCAAACTTATCCTTTATCATTATATTCTCGAGCTTATCTCTTTTTGTAAAGTTGTATATCCAACAAAGTATCATCATCTCTACCACCATTAACTTATTATTATGCACATATTTGATGGGTCAACACTTCACCTCATGTGGCATGGTTGGCCTAATTTGCTAAACGTTAAAATTTACCTTTTAGCTTTTGCGATATTTTCTTGTCATATAAAACTCCTAATGCATCCTCCCATTTAAGCCACCCTAATTTGATACGGTGGGCTATATTATCTATCTCTCCATTGTTTTGTGCAATGGATCCAAGGTACTAAAACATCTTTCTATAGTATAACTTATAGACCAATATTAATTTTAATATAGGCACAACCCTGTGACCTCAAAAGTTACACTCTAGATACTTATTCATAGTCCTACTCAACTTAAAGCCCTTTGATTCTAGTGTATTCCTATAAAGTTCTAGCTTGCCATTTATACTTTTTTTGTTTAATCCATTAAAATAATGTTATCAAAAAATAACATACACTAAGGTACATTCCCTTGGATATTCTTGGTGAGTTCATCCATAACTATTGCAAATAGGAAGGGACTTAATAAAAATCCTTGATGTAGTTTGATATCGAAAGAAAAATGCTATGTATCTCCTCCTGTCGTCCTTACTTAGGTATATGTTATTGGTTCTTTGATCATAAAAAAAAAAATTAGACAAGAAGGCTACATAAATTGGTAAGAGAAATAAAAGAAGTAGAATTGACCAAAGAAAAAGACTACAAACTATTTTGAAGGACTTCTTTAATATGAAGAACAACTCTACTATTGTTAGAAATAACAATTAACCTTATAAGCAAAGTCTTGAAGCCAAGTTGATTTTCTCTTGATTATATGATTTTTTTGTTTCTAAACTTGATTTAATTTGTTTGTATAGGGTATGGTCTTATCGAGTTGTATATTTTTCATATATAAATTTTAGAAAAACAAATTTCTTAATGTTCTAAAGATCCATGGATCTTAAGAGATTATTTCTATCGTAAGAGATTGTGTGATTTAGGAGATTTGTTCCTACTAAGATATATACAACAACAATAACAACACAAATAACAACAACAACAATAACAATATCTTAGAAGACATTTCATTGAGATGAAGGGTTTGGTGAGATTCAGTAGTGCGAATCCTTACCTCCAATTATTAAAGGGATTGTTGCTAATAGACACATATAAAAGAAAGAAAAAATATTGAAAACAATTTAAAGAGAAAAAATAATAACCAAATAAATAAATAATAATTGCATAAATAAAAAATAAAATAAAATGAGTAAGAAAATAAATATTAGAAATAAAAATAAATATAAAAATTCAAATTAAAATAAATATTAAAGTAAGAAATAGATAAATAGATAAGAAAGAAAAGTAAGTAAATAAAACAACCACGCAATTGAAAAAATAAACTAAATTAAAGGGCGAATACTACTAACCAAGATATTCAAGGTAATTACAAGACTTATGAAAAAAAAAGAAGGATTCAAAAGGCCTATGAAAAGGAAATAACATATTCACGAAAAGAAAAATATCTTTTTATATAAGATCCTCTACCAATTTCGTAGTTACCCAAAGTTTTCTATTAAAAGTCAAGTCCTCAATAAGCCCTAGTAAAACCATATTATACTTGATCACCTCCCCCTACTCTTTTTAGGCCTTTCCCTTCTTTTCTTACAGTCCTTAAGTATAATCTTTTTGCATCTTTTTACTAAGATGTCAAAATGTCTTCGTTTAATATATATAAACTATCTAAGTCTTGTCTTCCATAACTTAATATCGATGTTAGCCACCCAAACTTATCCTTTATCATTATATTCTCGACCTTATCCTTTTTTGTAAAGTTGTACATCCAACAAAGTATCATCATATCTACCACCATTAACTTATTAATAAGCACATATTTGATGGGCCAACACTTTACCTCATGTGGCATGGTTGACCTAATTTGCTATATGTTGAAATTTACCTTTTAGCTTTTGTGATATCTTCTTATCATATAAAACTCCTAATGCATCCCTCCATTTAAGCCACCCTAATTTGATATGATGGGCTATATTATATTTCTCTCCATTGTTTTTTGTAATGGATCCAAGGTACTTAAAACAATCTTTCTATAGTATAACTTATAGAGCAATATTCATTTTAATATAGGCACAACCCTGTGACCTGAAAAGTTACACTCTAGATACTTATTCATAATCCTACTCAACTTAAAGCCCTTTGATTCAAGTGTATCCCTATAAAGTTCTAGCTTGCCATTTACACCTTTTTTGTTTAATCCATTAAAATAATGTTATCAGAAAATAACATACACTAAGTTACATTCCCTTGGATATTCTTGGTGAGTTCATCCATAACTATTGTAAATAGGAAGGGACTTAATAAGAATCCTTGATGTAGTTTGATATCGAAAGAAAAATGCTATGTATCTCCTCATGTCATCCTTATTTTATTGTTAGCACCTTCATACATATCTAAAATAAGTCTTATATAGGTCACAGGAACTCTCTTAACTTCTAACAACCTCCACACGACTTCCCTAGGTAACCTGTAGTAAGCCTTCTCTAAGTCATTGAAAAACATGAATAGGTCTCTTTTCCTGTCCCTACAATATTCCATCAACCATCTAAGAAGTTGCAAAGCTTTTATCGTGGACCTTCCTGGAATAAAATTGAATTAGTTCTCAGAGAAAGCTACACACTTTCTCACTCTTTTCTTAATTACACTCTTTTATAACTTTATGGTGCGACTAAGTTGTTTGTTGCTTCTGTAGTTGTTACAGCTTTAGATGTCCCTTTTGTTCTAGTAGAGAGTGATTAGCATTCTAACTCTCCTAAGCTCTTCCACACCTCTATAGGTAACTCATTAGGTCATACTGCCCCTCCACTCTTCATCTTTCTAAATGCTCATTTAATTTCTTCTCTTATGATTTGTCGGTAATAAGTGAAGTTACAATAATTCTCAGAAGTTCTCAGCTCATTTAAGTAAAAGATCTCATCTTCGCCTTCACTAAAAAGATACATAATTATCTTTTTCTTCTTCTTGTGATGTCATTTTTATCTGGGATCACCCATCCTACTTCATCCTTTATACTATGAACTAGATCTAATTCCCTCGCTTTTTATTCCCTAACTCTTTCCGACCTAAATATATCGTTTTCCCTATCCTTATTTTTTAATCGCTAATATAAGTTCTCATAGGCTCTACTTTTGACTTCTAAGACTATCTTCTTTGCCTCTTTCTTCACCAATTTATGACTCTCTATTAGCTACCTTCTCTTCATCCATGTTGCTATCCAATAAAGCTTTATATGCAGTCTTCTTGATCTTCGCCTTCTTTTGTACATCTTCATTCCACCTCCAAGACTCTTTCTTTCTACCTCTATTCCCTTTAAAAACTCCTAAAATCTCCTTAACTGCCTTGTTTGAAAAAGTTGCTACTCCCTACCACATCTATATATCATTTAATTTTAGTTTTCATTCTTCTCTAGACATTACCTTGTCCCTAGGTTATTTTATAGTATCTCTTTTTATATTCCACTATCTAATTTTATTGTACATCTGATGACAGACCTTATCCTAAAAGGACTAGGTAGCCCACTTGGCACCTCATGATGACCCTCCAATATGTTGCCCCTTTTTATCAAAAAGCTTTGACTCAACATTCATAAATATAAACAATTGAGTTTTTTTAAAACCATTTTATTAAAAATTTCCCCAGCATAATGACTTATTTTAATGTTCCCAGAATTTTTAAAATCCTGGTAAAAGTTTAAAACACTTCAATAATCATATCAAAATTTCCACCACAATTTTGGACTTCAAGTCTATTTACAAGCAATCTCAATAATCACTTCAATAATCTTTTAGAAAAAAACTAAAACATATTCGTGCATTTAACTTTAAAACATTCATATACGTTCTTTACACAAAATACATTCTAAGACATATTCATGAATATGCAAATGTTCCCGAAAACATTCACAAGAAAAAAAATGACTACAGAGTAGGTCATGATGAAGTTGATTAGCCGTGAGGTGGAGTCCCTGCTACTAAAGCCCCTGAGCGTGCACCTGGAGGTTTTTATTTTAAAAACATAAAGTAGAGTGTGAGCTAAACGAGCTTAGTGAGTGTTAACATTTTTATACAAATCCTATTTTATAGTTTAATCCTCCCTAAAAACAAATTCATTTGATTTCTTATGAGACAATACCAATATAAAACATATATGCTTTTTGAAATCAAGTCTTTCAAGTTATTTTTAAAGTAACTAATGGCGGCATTATTATTGTCATGAACTTTCTTATATGACATAGCCCACCACTAAGTTCTTTGCCATACGGTACCTTAAGGCACAAGGTCATGGAGTTGGTTCTGTATCACTTACCTATGACTGGTTAACTACTAGTTAAGGAGCTGGTTCTACATCGCTTACCCGTACTAGGTTAATCATATATGCTAGCAGTTACGAAGTTGATTCTACGTCATTTACCCATAACGAATTAATCACTAGTTACAGAGCTGGCCCTACGTCACTTACCTGTAGTAAGTTAATCATTATACAGTGACGATTATAGAGTTGGTTCTATATCACTTATTCGTAACTAGTTAACCACTAGTTACGGAGTTGGTTTTACATCGCTTACCCGTACTAAGTTAACCATTATACACCAATATAATAATATGTATAAAACCTAATTATGGACCACACACACACACACAAACACACACACACACACACACACACACACACACACACACACACACATATATATAGTGGTGGACCATAGGCTAAAAAATAATCTTTCCTCCTTATCAATCAATAATATAATTTCTATATAACTTCAAATCGTATGAAATATAACTTTCAAATTTCAATTCATATATTGCTAAAACATACACTTATACTAGCAATGCATCATTCATATTAAAACTCATAATCATACAATATATAAATCACAAGTCATTAATTATTTTGCAAAGAGTTTATTCAAAGAACAGTCATAACTTACTAGTTGCCTGAAATCAATTTAAAGAAAACTTACGTGTCATCAATTCGTTTGCAAAGAATTTAGTTATATAAAACAATTAAAATACACTTACTATTTTGCAAACTTATTGCCAAGCACACTTACGCATTTGGTGCCCCTCCTTTACCTACACAAAACACATTTTGTTTAGGCATTTATTTCCAAATTTGGAAATAAGACATGAAAACTATAGTTCGGTTTAACCAAATTTGAGATTAGTATTTGATTATGTAACCCGTATGCTAATTGTACTTCTGCTTACTTCCATAAGCTAACTTGTTAGTCTCTGTTTCTAAATATAACTTCAAAATTCACTTAAATAACATATTTCCTATGCTAACTTACTAATTTCTTCAAAACACAATCTCACCTAATTTAATTCACTATATCACAATCATGCATAATGAGTCACGGTTATGACCTATGTCCAGAATCCATACCTCCACTTATTCCTTAATTTTCACATATCAAATGTTCAAAATAGGTTTTGAAGTCTCTAGAAATTTGTTACCATATGTATCTAGTTTCTATCACATAAAAAATATTGTCATTTCAACTTACAAATCATGAAACATATACCAAATATCATAAGTTGCTTCAACAAAGGGACAATATCAGGTTTCCATAATAAATCTCAGTTTTCAGCATCATTTAGCTAGAATTAGGTGTAGTTATATTCTAGATATTTTTATTACTATGTCTTAGGTTTCATCTCCAATTGGGATAACCTAATTTGGAGGCCTGTAGGTCGAGTTATGGCCAAAACAATAGGACTGGTTCAAGTGAACTAAGAACCAAAGACAAATTTCACTAAACATAACTTTTTCTCTTATCATATTCAACCCTTAAATGCTTCCATACTTATTATCTACTCCATGGCAAGTCAAAAATCATCATTTATCTTACATGAATCTATCCTAATCAAAAGCCCCAAAACTAGAAATTTAGCTTATGAAAACTTACTAATTTATCTTCCAATCTCTTAGGTATTTGATGAGTACCTCCACTTGATCAAGATCTCTCCAATTTATGTTCCAAAATCATGCAAAATGGTAGCTGCACTCTTCTTCTCCCTCCTTGACCTAATGTCCCTTCTGCTCTTTTCTTCTCTCCCTTTTGTTTGGTCTTTCACGTTTATGACAAAAGAATGAAGCAAATTGTCTTACTTTGGCCCTTTTATACCCTTTAGTGCATTACACATGTCACTTTCTAATCAGTCCTCTTATAATGACTCATTAATCCACTCACCTCTAGTAAAAGACCAAATTACCCTTAATGACATGTAAAAAGACCAAATTGCCCTTTATTGTATTTAATTCATCATCTAACTGAATTCAATTCTGAAAATATTCCGCAACCATCTTACCATCAAATTAACCGTGAAATACTCCAATTAAAGGTCAATATTAATTGATTGGATACTTTTAAAACAATTCAAATGGGTTTAAAATCATTAATACCCATTATTTTCCAAAAAGGGCATTTTAACCCTAAACTTTTAGAACTCTTAAAATTTATCCAATCAGATTTATTTCTGATTCGTTTCAGTATCATTGGACTATAGTACTTATTTTGTATAATTTTCAATATTTCGAGGTTGGGTCCATTAAAAATCACTATTCACTTAGATTTACTATTCATCTAAAAACAATATTCACCAAACATAAAAATTTATATTCAATGAAAGGAAAAGTTTGAGGTTTTATAATCACAACTCCTTATACAAATTGCATCATCGAAATTTAACTAAACATACATGTTTAAAATAGCTGGGGATACAGTGTAAGCATTTGTAACTTGAGCTCCTTATAGCTTCTTCTACCACGTGATTCCTCCATAGTACATTAACTAAAGGAATGATCTTATTGTGTAGAACTTATTCTCTATGGTCAAGGATCCGTACTGGTTTCTCCTAAAAAGTTAAATCTTCCTTTAGGTTCATCGGTTATATTGTGATTACATACAAAGGGTCCGCTAGGTACCTGCTAGGCGTAGATACATGGAAGACATTGTGAATCCTTGTGAACTCATCTGGTAGCTTCAATCGATACACTATTAACCCAATTCTTTCTGTGATCTCATACGGCCCTATGTAACACGGACTTAGCTTACCGTATTTCACAAACCTAAGTACAATTTTGATAAATACTCTATCTCCATTATCAAACTCAAAATCCCTACGATGATTATCTGTATAGCTTTTCTGCCTATCGTGGGCTATCTTTATTCTGTCTTGAATAACTTGAATTTTATATATTGTTATTTGTACAAGCTCGGGACCTATCAATTTTCTTTCATCGACCTCATCCCAATATACAAGTGTTCTGCATTTTCTTCCAAAAAGTGCCTCAAAAGGGGCCATGCCAATACTAACCTGATAAGTGTTATTGTATGTAAACATAATTAGTGGTACGTGCATGTGCTACTCCCTTTGAACTATGCAGGACCTAAGCATATCCTCAAGTATTTGGATAGTCCTCTCTGACTATCCATCCGTCTGGGCGTGAAAGACAGTGCTAAATTTTAAACGTGTACGTAAGGCTTTTTGTAAGTTGGGCCAAAATCTAGATATGAACCTAAGGTCACGGTCTGAGATGATAGAATTCAGTGTACTATAGATTCTCACTATCTTATCCATATAAAGCTAGGCTAACTTGTTTAAGAGATAATCATTCTTAATCGGAAGGAAATGTGCGGACTTTGTTAACTTGTCCACTATTACCATATAACATCATGCCCCCTTTGACTCCGTGAAAGTTCTACTATGAAGTCTATAGTAATTTTCTCCCACTTCCATTCTGGAATAGGGAGGGGTTGCATTAATCTTGCAGACTTATGATATTTTATTTTTACCTGATGACAAATTAGACACTTAGAAACGAACACTGTTATTTCCTTCTTCATCCTTCTCCACCAATAGTGTTCTTAGAGAGTGTGGTACATTTTTGTGCTACTTGGATGCATAGCATAAGCTAAAGAGTGAGCTTCCTTCAAGTTCTCTTTCTTCAAGTTTCCTATATCTAGTACACATAATCGTTACCCCCTCATCATTGTATGATAAAATTGTCCTAAATTCTTCCCCTTAAACAAGCATTAATTGCAATTATGACTCAAGTTTAAAAATAGTTTAAAAATCGATTAAGTCACGCTACTATATTGATACCATATTTTTAAAAAATTAAAACATTCGATCCAAAGGTAATGAAAGTCCAACATTCTATCCTGCAAGGCTTTCGATACCCAAAAATATCAAATACATGTGTCATGTGCGACACATGTTCAATATAATCAAGAATATCTAATATCTCACTAACATGAATAGGAAAATGGAGTGTGGCAAACTAAGATGATACTCGTATGATCTAAAATGTGGCATCTTTGTTTGTAGGTCTCGATTTCTCCAACTTTGTGCTAAAAAATATATGCTAAATTGCAACAAAGAAATCCTGTTTTCTCTCACTGAATGCTAAATAGCATTAGAGAAAACTTGTCTTCTCTCACCGAATGCTAAACAACATTAAAGACTCCAAATGAATGCTAAACTACACTAGAGAACTTTTATAGGATTAAAAAAAAACTTATATCCCCTTATGTCATGTTAAATTTATGGATATCCATACTAAACTAAATATGTCAAAATGATATAGCCTTAAGGTCAATCTTTATATATGTCCCATGACCTTTAAATGCTTAAGATCGACACAAATCTTAAGACTTTCATATGTATTATGACTATATACAAGAACAGTTATTACTGATGATAAAAAGATGATCATTTATGCTAATAAATAATCATAATGTCATAATACATCAGAATGTACAAACTTTTAAGGAGCAAATACAATGATCCCTAACTACTGTTATATGAGGACTTTAACACACCCATACTAGATACATGTCTAATAAAAACTAGTAGGCAAAGTCCTTTAGTCAAAGGATCAACTAACATTTCCTCAGTCCTGATGTGCTCCACTTCAACATCACCCTTTTGAAAAAACTCCTTTATGGTCAAGTACTTGACCTCCAAATGCTTACACCCTGTGATATTTTTGTTGTTGTTACTAAATAACACTGCAGCAAGATTATCACAATACAACCGAACGGGTATCACAATACAACCGAATGGGTCTAGCTATCGAATCTACTACAAACAACTCAATAATCAAGTTTTTCAGCCAAACCACTTGTGTAGCAACTCCACAACATGCAAGAAAATTTGCATGCATGGTCGAGGAAGTTACCAATGTCTGCTTGACACTCTTCCATGATACTGTACCATCTGCTAACATAAAAATGTACCCATCTGGACACATAGTGAAAAAGGAGTCTGTATACCCTGTTAGGTTTAAATTGTTGACCTTCCTATATGTCAACGTATAATCTTTGGTATCCTTTAGATATCTCAACACTCACTTAACTGCATTCTAATGGTCCATACCTGGGTTAGCTAGATATCGATATAACAGTTCGATAACAAATGCAATTTCCAGTTTGGTGCACACTTGGGCATACATCAGGCTACCAACTGTACTAGAATACAGGACATTTCTCATAGGCTCTCTCTCAACTTCATTCTTTGGACACTGTGTCAAAGATAATCTCTCACCATGAGAGATAGGTGCTACAACAGGTTTATAATTAGTCATATTAAACCTCTGTAGCACTCGCTCAATGTATGTTCTTTTTGAGAGGCTCAATGAGTGTTGAGATTAATCTCGGTGAATCTGCATATCGAGGACAAAAGATGCTTCACCTAAATCATTCATGTCAAAATGTTTGGCCAAAGTTTCTTTACCTCATGCAACATAGTCAAATCATTTGACACGAGCAAGATATCATCCACTTACTGTAACAAAAAGATAATTTTACTCCCTTTAACCTTATAGTATAAGCATCTTTTAAATTTGTTTTCACAAAGTCAAATGAGGTCAAAACGTCATCAAACTTTAGGTACCATTGTTTGAAAGCTTGTTTCAGACCGTATATTGATTTAGTCAACTTACAAACTTTTTGAGTTGCATCTTGATCATTAATCTTTTAGGTTACTTCATATAGACCTTCTCATAAAGGTCACCACTCAAGAAAGCAGTCTTAATATCCATCTGATGTGGCTCTATATCATAGTGAGCTATTATTGTCATCATCACTCTAAATGAATTCTTCGAGGATACATGAGAGAAGGTAATATTGAAGTCAACTCCTTCTCTTTGAGTGAATCCCATAGCAACCAAACGCACCTTAAACCGCATAACTTGACCCTATGTGTCCTTGGTCTTAAATAGCCATTTGTAAATGACAAGCTTGCAATGTTGAGGTAAATCAACAAGCTCCAATACCTTATTATACCTCATAGACTGCATCTCATCCTTCACTGCTTCCCACCACATATCTACATGGGGTCTAGAAATGGCTTCTATAAAAGTGACTAGATCTACAACATGTCCTATATCATAATCTTGCTCACCCAAAGAGACTATGTAATCTGGTGACATAGCAAGTCGCCTCTCTCTTGTAGATTTGCGCAACTGCATAGGTTCTTGTACCTTAGAAACCTCTTCCTGAACAGGTATAGGTTCCTGTGTCTGCATAGGCACGGTACTTCGACCTACATCCATTAGACCTAACTGTATGAGAAGCAGATACGAAATAAATGCAATATCCGTCTTACTATCTCTTGAAGGATGTGATGATCCTCCCTCATCATGGACATCATATTTTGAAAGCTTAGCTGTCTGTGATTCCACTATTCTGGCCCCTCCTTCTCTACAGCAAAATCTATAGCCCTTTGAGTGGTCTATATAACCTACCAAATAACGACGAGTAGAACGAGGTTGTAATTTGTTCTCGTAAGGATTATGCAACCTTACCTCAATAGGGCAACCCCATATATGAATGTGTGCAAGAATTGGCTTCCATCCCTTTTAGAGTTCAAAAGGCATCTTTGGTACTGACTTACCTAGGACCATATTTAAGATATACAATTTCGTCTTAATAGCTTCGCCCCAATGGTATTCGAGTAGGTTAGTCCTACTCTGTGTTGATCTTATCATGTCCTTTAGGGTGCGATTACACTTTTTAGTCACACCATTTTGCTCAGGACTACCAGGCATAGTGAACTGAACCATTATTTTAACTGATTCTAAATACCTGACAAACACCCTTTTCTTCTCCTGCAACCCTATGCCTGTCATATTATTCCCCTCCTCTACCATATCTAATTATCTTTATTGATTTTTCCAATTGGTTCTCAACCTTAGTCTTAAAGATCTTAAACTTTTTAAGAACTTCAGACTTTTCCTTAAGTAAGAGCACATAGCCATAGCGGGAATAATCATTTATAAACATTAGAAAGTATCTAGCATTGCATAACGTACCTGTATAAGGATCACTAATGTCTGTATGTATGAGGGCCAATAAATCAGAAGTACGAGTTGAACTCTTTTTCTTTATCTTGGTCAACTTACCCCTACAACAATCAATACATGTTTCTAGATCACTAAAGTCCAGAGTTGGGAGAATGTTATTCTTTAACAATCTCTCAACTCTCTCTGTGGAAATGTGGCGAAGACATTTTATGCCATAACATGTATAATGTTTCCTTTATGAAAGCTCTCTTTCGAGTAACAGGTTCAACAACATAAGAAGAGGCATACATTTTATTAGAAAATAAGACATATTCTATATAATCCACAGGATAAGAAGGCAGTTCCGATATGTCTTGTATTTATAGGAATATTTACAACTAAGGTATCAAATACAAAACAAAAACCTTCTTTATCCAAAACTGATACAGACATTAAGTTCCGTTTAAAAGATAGTATATAAATGTGTCTTGTAAAACTAATACAAACCCCGTATCGAGGTTTAATCCTATATCGCCTATATACAAAATATCCACCTCTTCATTGTTGCCAACCATCAACTTCCCCTCTCCTTTAGTCGGCCTTCTCCTGGATCTAAACCCCTATATTGTGGAAGCAATATGGTTAAAAGCTCCAATATCTAACCACCAAGAACTTGATGTGGTTATAGCTACATTGGATTCATGAATCATAAAAGTTGAGGAATTACCTGACAATTCCTGCTTAACCTTCCATAGCTTTTACTTCTTGCAATTAGACTTCCTATGCCCCTTCTTCTTATAGAAGAAGCACCTCATACCTTTTAGGTCATGTGGCCCCTTTGCAATGCTGGACTGTCCAGCCTGAATCTTCGGAGAGGGCTTGTGTTTCTTACCCTTTCCCTTAGGTAGTTGGGGTTTGGCCTTTCCCTTACCTCTTGTAATTGCAAACATAGTGTAGGAAAATCCCGGAAGGAACATCACATGTTCCAGCAGCGGAAACAAAAATTTTTAATTCCCGGGACCTTCCCGAAAACCCAGGATCCCGGTGTCGGTATGAAAACTCAAACCTGAATAGCCAATAGAGACTATCTCTAAAGGTATCCACGCAGAGATCAGAAAACCTAACCGGATCAAACACCTTTGACCCGGGAATAGCTAGAACAGAATAAAGCCTGCTAGAGCCTACCTCTGTTCTGGAGAGCTTGGATCAGACGTTGCACTTGTGCCTTGGAGAAGAGAGAAACACGTTGATGCCCTTTGGAGAAGAAGAACTTGAAACCTTTTCAACACTTTTTCCTTAACTCTTAAGGAAACAAACTTTCTCCTTTGTAAACCCCTAAGGATCATCGACGGCAGCCTCCACACATGCCTCTTATATGTATTTTTAACCTTTAAAAAATACTTCCATAAGCTTAGGACATGTGTAAGTCATATTAGCCATTAATTCATTAAATGATTAAAGTAATAAGTTGAAAAGTCAAAACTTATCAACTCTTCCCTCTCTCCAACGATCACATGTCTTAAAATATATAATAATTAATTAATTAATTACTTAATTAATTAATTAGAATATAAATGCTAAGGTCCAGTCCAACTGGGGTCGGTCCTACCGGCCTACCGGGCCCCGATGCTGAAACAGCTCCGGAAACCTTTCTTAGCAATAT
>JANITW010000236.1:25326388-25338078 GCA_027564335.1 Erythroxylum williamsii | reverse complement strand
ATTTGATCATTGTTTGAGTTTTTTTCACTTTTCACTTCCCCAAAAATCCAAAAATACATTTTTATACATTTTGCTTTCATTTAGTTCAATCTTCTAAATTTCTTTTACAAATGATCCAAACCTCCTTTTCTTTTTTATTAATTTAGTTTGCATTTTCGACAATTAGGCTAGCTTAGACCACTTACATTAAGTTCTGATTAAGTGAGACGATTCGAGGTTGTATCCTATATTGCAATCCTTGAAATTAAATTTTTGCTTCGATTTTTAAGGGTTTAATCTTTAGACCAAACGAGAGCTGACGAGGTAGGCACCGAAAACGATGTCTACCAAAGTTGAAACCTCCAAAGTTGACTAATGAAAGAGGATAGCTAGCTAATTAGCTATCTCTCATGTCTCTTGCTAAAAGCAAGAAATGAAACAGCAAGCAGCAAGAGTAGAAAAAAAGAGAATAAAAAAGAATAAAAAGACCAAAAAATATTCTGTTTTTTAAAGTTTAATTTTTTCTTGTAATTTTTCAGTTTAAAAACTTGGGCTATTTGTTCAATTTAAATTTAAAATTTACGTCTCTAGCTTAATGTTTATAAATAACTATCATTTCACAATTACTCTCGAATGATTATGTTCAATTTTTTTTAATAAAAAAATTTAATAGATTTATATTATGAAATTTAAAAAAAAAACCATATACCACATTTCATCTTGACGCACGTATGCGAATCATGTAGGTAGCAATCATGACCAGGCGGTTTATGTTAAACAAAGGGCTCAAGTCCTACAAATCAGCTGTATGAACCCGTAAACATCGTCGACTAAAGATGGCCAAAGCCTTGATCACCTATAAAATTGCTTTCATTAAGAATTTTGAGGACAATTGCAAAGTACTTTTGAGCTTTGTCCTCTATACATGGAAATTTTCAATTCTCAATGTCGACAATTGCAAAGTACTTTTGAGCTTTGTCCTCTATACATGGAAAATTTCAATTCTCATTGTAGCCATCACAAAATCTGCTGCCGTGAGATAAACCAAGAGCTATGTCGGCCAATGCTGTTACAACATAAAAACTGAACAATTGAATATCAGACCCAGGCAGGCCGATGGTCTAAAGCAGCTATACTTTGGCTGTAACATCTGCTAGAAGTATTTTGAGTGTCTCATAGGTCATAAAACATATCCCAACACCAGGAACAACTTTGTAGTATTCAGGCATAATGCCTCTATATAGACCCCGAAAGCCTTCACACTGGAGTATGTGCTTAAATGTGCCAAAAAGGCCTGTTTTGTACACACGAGCCCGGCCACCCGCCCCTTCCAATTGTTTCCGCCGGCGTACAAGATCAAGAGGGAATGTCGCTGCATATGGTAGAAAAGGTTGATGCACAATATAACATACCAGCATAGACACTAATGTACAAGAAACCATCATGCGTTCAAGATTATGCATGCAACTCACACAATACACATATTTCCCAAGAAAAAGAATTACAGAGGACACAATTATTACAGCTACAATTCACCATCACAAACATGTTAACAACAGAAAATACCAAATTCCTGCTTACCAAGTGTTTTTGGACTATAGCAGCTTCCAGTATATTTCTGCTCTTGCTTCTAGTTGCATAGTCATGCATACATGTTTTATCAGGACATTAATATGTTGTTCATGAAAAGAAAGGTGTCATTTTGGCCTCCATGTTCTTTTTCTTTTCTCAAATAAACATCATTCAATTTTATGGTGACAGATTTCCGGGGAAAAAAGTCATGCAAATTGTTCGTCTTCCTGATGAAAGATGACACCAAAACAGTTTGAAGGTTTCCTACCCAATCTGCAATTGGCGATGGAGGCCTAAGTGAGAAGCATACCTCAAAAGAGGACACCTCTCACATTTGATAACAGAAAGAATAGCAATACTTCAGCTGAGAGTAGTGCCAGCCAATAAAAGAATGAACTGCAATCCCCATCAGACAAGTTATTGAAGAAACGGTCGAAAACGAATGTTCATGATCAAAAGGAAAAAGTAGAAGTTAGATGACATGGTAAAAATACTTTTTCCTGATTTCCTTACTAAAATTCTCAACCAAGATATAAAAGAACTCCAGTCTGGTCTCTGGCTCTAGGGTCAGTCTGTTAGATACTTAATGCAGAGCGTGCATCATAACCAGCTTCTCTGCATCAAAAGCATAGTAAAAAGCTACAGATATTAACTCCTTTGACTCATGATAAACCAAGTCATTAAACATGGAAGACTTAAGCTGTTCAACTAAATAATATCTTTGCTAAACACTGCTATTGGATACTTAAATTTTGGCATTATCATATCTGTGAAAAGGAGCAAAAAATGACTTAGCGTCAACATTTTTCTCATCTGAAATATACAACAACGCATATATTTAAAGATTATATGCAGCACAGAAACAGCAATCAACCACAATTTTGTAAGACTAAGGATAATTGGGCTCAGACTGCATGGAAAGAAAAGCTATAACTTGAAATGATTCATAAAACAGAAGACTAGCTAACTCACCTGTTGAGGAGGCAATTCCAGAAAGACTACCGCAAGCTAAACTCACTGCAACAGTAGAATCATGGGGCCTGTAGTAAAAATAAAATAAAATTCAAGGATTACATACAAGAACAAGATGCTCAAGAGATACATATGAAGTTCAAGAAACTTCATAACTAGGAAAGTCCCACCTGTGAGACTGCCAGAAAGATCGTAGAGTCTCATACACGGTAAAACTGATAGCTATGTTAGGTCCAACACCCTATCATAGTAGCCAACTCACGTTAAGTAAGCATCAAAGGGTACACACAGAGGAAAAGCTAACATTATTAGTAATAGACATACTAAGAGTGTTGCTCCAAGTCCCTTGTAGAGGCCAAAAACTCCCTCGTCCCTACAAATTGTTCGTAACGCATGCGAGATACCTCTGTAGTAAATGATATTTGTCTGCAGGTTCAGGTTTAATCAAATTAATCGGAAAGTTAAAATGTTATTGCCAGTTCTGAACTGGAAGAGGTTATACAAATGTTACCTGAGCTGCAAGGCGTGTCCTTACAAGATCCAGTGGATAAGTTGCAGATGCAGCTGTTATGCCAGCCAAACCACCACCCACAAAATGAACAAAGAGGTCTCCACCCATATTCGCCTTTTGACTTTCCAGTCCAGGCACCATATGTAGCAGCTGCAAAATAGATCCAATGGTAAATATTTTAAGCTACCAGGAATCTATGAAGAATCAAGTTTTTGTTGATGCCAAATTTTAATTTAAATGCTGAGAATCCCCACCATCTTATAGTGCTCATAGGCATAAAAATTGACAGAAGAGTAAGGGAGCCGATGAGCTATTGTAACAAGATTCCCTTTCCAGAAAGCTCTGAATCCTTCCTCCCTAACAATCCGGGAAGCCTCATTCCATATGCTCGCTTTCCTCAGTGTTATAACATCAGAGTGCATTCCTTGCACCTACAAAAGCAAGGCCATTTTTTGTAGAGAAGAAAACAATAAATAAAGGGCTATGCTACATTGCTAATTACTGACTCGAAAACAAAACACAATATTTTAGTTCAGCTGGCTCAAAATGATCCACAACTTTGAACTACTCTTCTATTATGGAACCCATACAAACCATTAGACAACCATCTCACCGGAAAAGGTAAGTCATTGGCTGCAATGCCTAGAAACTAAAAATTTTTGTACTACTTTTAACATATTAGAGCTACATCCTGATGTATACCTCCTAAAAAACTGAGAAGCAAAATAAGTTATGTAACAGAACTGAAACCAATAAGTAGCAAGTTAGCGTTCCTGGAGTCTCCGCAGTTAGACTCCACGGAAACAATTTAACAACACCAAAACTTCTTTTATCCTGAACTTATATTTCATTCTTTCCAAATGTTTCTTACCCTCATCCCATCTACCTATTTCCAAAACTACCGCTCCGGCATCACTTGAAATTCCATGTGTTTAAAAGATGGAATTTTAGAAACAGAAATACATGACGACTTACTATACTATCCCAATTCAGGAGATGCTACACGAAATGCATAAAATTTCCACATGTCGATGTAAAAATCTAAACTTTCACGACAGAAAACAAATTACAAATATATAAGCACCCTCATTGACGAGTTACATACAAAACTCAGCAAACTACTTGAAAACCCATTAACCGGCCAAGAATAAAGAAGCGGAGGAAAATATTACCTGAAAGAGTATGGTAAGGCGAGCAAGCGGTGCAGTGCATGTCTTACTGAGAGCACCTGCCACTCCACCGGCAACAAGCTGAGAAACCGTTCCGATCTGCGATTGGTGGTGGTGTGGCTGCTGTTGGTGCAACGGTTTTTGTTGTTTTTGTTGCGAACTGATACCTCTGGGTCCTCCGTCTACGACCACTCCCACTCTTGCTTCCGTCTGCATACCTCTCTCCCACACTTTTTCACTTTCTTCACTAATGAGTCTCTAATTGAAACATTAAAGGCCTGAAATTTGGAAACCTTAACAGCCCCGATAACGGATATAAAAAAGCAAACAGATGAAGTCACGTTCAAGAAATTGGAGAAACCCTAAATCAAGAGATTTACAGAAAATTGCTGACAGCCCCTGGGCTTTTCTTCTTCGTCTAATAAGCCAGGCTCAAGCTTCCAATTCTTTTCCTTTTTTTTTTTCCTTTGGATGCAAAAATGTGACCACTTGCAGAGGTTCTCGTGGCTAGCTAATGACACTTAAACTGCGTTGCTTCAGATGTACATTGTGCAACGGGACTCGGGAGCGTCGATGCTTGAGGCCGCCTTTTGGAACGTGATGGGAATATACGCGAACTCACAGTGAATTCGGAGTACCCGATATTTACCAAGTGATTAGATGGTGGGATCAAGGACAATAGAGAGGTATAGTTTTTGGAATATTCCAAGTAAAAGATGAGTTCCGAGGGGCGAGCTGCTGGTTTGCGGTTGTTGCTGTGAAGTCGGTTAAGCCATTTTGTTCCTCTGGGCTTCTGCCACGTGTCCAGCCTATTGGATACGTTTATTTTCCCTTGTTTTGAAGCAAGGAATACCACTCACCGACCTCAGCATCACACGCGCATTGTTACTATTGGTCGTTAGTTTAGTCACTGGCTCAACCAAGCTACAAGGCCCAATAGAGAAATTACACGTCCAAGTTAAAACTTGAGCTTGTTTAGAAGATAGATAGATTCTGGGATATCTTGGGCTTGTGCAAATGCAAATTACATCCGATATTACTTTCACTAATCCAACCACAATGGAGATTTTCTCATACATACTGATTATTTTGCGGAATCCACCATGTTTAGCATTTCTAAATCAACAGTGTGAGAAATGTTTATGGGGACAGGCTGTGACAAGTCCATTAGTTAATAGTCGTCCTATTGGTCTTGTGGAGACCCAATACCAAAGAAACACCCTCGCGTCCAGTAACAACACCACATCAGTTGGTGGAACAATCTCATGGTTCCTGTCTCTGATCATTTCTAAGGCGTTTAATCTGGTTTCCTTCGGCCTCTGGGCGTCGAGTGAGATCGGGCCAATTAGATGCCATGACAGCCTCGTTTCTGGTTTCTTCCATTCCCCGCTTTGATTCAAGCACATGCACTTCTTCCACCATCGGCTTCCAAAGCCTAACTCTTGCGTTAATGAACCAATTTGATACCTACATGAACAGGGTTTTCAATGATCTGCTATTAAGTAAATAGGAAAAGCATATGTGAAGTGAAATCATCACCTGGGTCCGCGATAGACCTGTCTGTTGAGATAAAGTTTGCTTCTCAGAGTCTGTTGGATAACTGCAGGAAAAAAAGGCCAAATGCATATGTTATAATTGCAAAGAAATTTGTGTCATTACTATATACGAAGGAAGGAAGTGCTCACGGATGGAGGAAGTGTTCAAAGAGCCATGATTTGAGTACCGCAACTGCATGCTCTGGAAGTCCTCTCTGGGATCTCCAAACATGAACGTGATGCTGAATTGCCAGGGTTTTGTTTTGAATGTGTTGTTGTTGAGCTACGCAAAATCCTGAACTCTTTCCTTTGCCTCTCAACTTAATTTGGTCAAAAATTGCATTCTTCAAGCAAGTAAAATGCTTGAAGACAAGTTTGATTGCATAACAAATGTAAGGAGCCGCATTTGCCAGCCCAGCAACAATTCTGAAGGACGAAGCAACTGACTGCATTTGATAGTAATATAATTTGTATCCCCTGCACACCTAATCAAGATGGACAGTGAAACAGTTTAATCATTACTGCTGCTACTACGAGTCACATGTTACAAAAGTTAATTACGCAAAAAAACTACTGTTTCTGTTTAACCCCTTTCAGGTAATTCCTTGATCCTGTTCAATGCGACAAGACAAGACATCTTTTTGCTTTGTCTCCTTCAATTAATCAATCAAAAATAATATCTTGTCCCGAGAAACTGACTCCTTCAACAGTGACAATCAAATCATTTCACTGGAGAGACACAAACGCCAAGACTCCCGAGCATTCATAGTCTTTATTCACTCTTAAGCTTTGACCAATGACCACACTGTTCATCTTATGAGTCGAAATAGACAGTGATCCAGTTGTTTACTTAAAATCTACAGCTTTACCTTTATACTGACAATTCCTACGTAGCCGTTGCTGTAGGTAAGAATTAAATGGTGTTTATTCTTATGCAGTTACACTGCATTTATATTTCCAATTCTCTAAAAGAGAAGAAATAGATTTGTTAAGACTATTGACTTAAGAACATTGTCTTCAACTATATTCTTTTTACACTACATGCTTCATTCAAGGTCATTTTGCTTCTTTTTCCCAGCTTCAAGTAGATAGATGTGTTTGATCGAGAGGAAACAGCCCTTTTCCATTTCAACCCCAACCGGTACCTTAACCTAAAATTCGCCGTTATTTATAAAAAGAAGATGACACTACTATTCCTCAAGAATTGAGCAAGAAAATATCTGAAGAACATAAACTGTGCATAAGCATAATAGATGAAACATACCTCTTCCAACATTAATGTCAACTTCATATTCTTCCATCCATTATCCATTTGATCACCAAGATACATACTTTCTCTCATGACTTCACTGTCACTTAACCAATCCAGAGAAAAGGGTAAACCTTCACAATTGACGCCACAAAGCTCGTCCAAAATCTGCTGTGCAGGTTTCAAGAACCTTGAAGTCTTCAATATCGATGCATAGCCTGTGAAGGGACCAAGCGGAACAACGCTTCTGGCTTCACCGTTCTGCTTCATGGAACCACCAAGGCTTGTACTCGTCCTACAATTTAGATCCTTAGCTTGGCAGGGGGTATATAGACTACAAGTTAAGGGCTGGTGTTTCTCGTAATAAATGTTTGGAAGTGTAGTGTTCATGAGAACTCCTTGTGCTGGAGCGCCCTGCTGTTCTTGGTTGGCTTGTGTGACTCTAAGCTTGCTTTTTCTGTTTCTCTGCGGGACATGATAGGATTCCAAGTTTTGTGCCATGAAGGCGAGATGCTGACAAATACTTTAGTGAAGTGGGAGACCAGGGCAGCTGTTAATGAAGAAATGAAGATGTGCAATATCGAGATTTAGAGGTTTTCCGTGGCTTGCAGATTAGTAACTGTGAGATTGGTTGCAGCAGGCCTGGCTTTAATGTATTAACTTTTTGGTAGATTTGGGGGTATCGTAATGGAGTTTTGGATTCAGTAAAAAGGTACAGTTGATTATGTATTTATTTATCGTTGGTTTGTACTTTATATAATTTTACAAGGAAAAATTAATTCTTAAAATTTTCATTCAAGTAACAATTAAGACTAATTCAAATATATTTAAATGTATTGATCTGTGATATAAAAACATCTTAAAGGATCTAATATCCTGATATCGAACAAGAGAGCAGTCTGTGGGATGGGAGGAGAAAACTAGTATTTGCTTATACGTCATGAAGAATTTGAACATGTATCTTGTATGTATCTGTCATTATCACCACCGAATTAGTAGGGATAAAAAGTGCTGTGTTTCAATTTTTGTGCTGCAGTGAAACGGGACTGAGGCTTAACCTGCCAAGACATTAATTATATCAATGTAGGATTTTGATTTTTGATGTTCTGAATGGAAAATCATGAGCAGAGAATGAGTATTGGCAAGTGATTTCATTTAATAGTCTAGTTTTTTATAATTTAAGCAATGGACTCCACTTCGTGACCCACATCTGAATCAGCCACAGTTATACTCCTATGTACAGTTTTGTACGTGAGACTTTTAGCTACGTACACATAGATGACTAAGTTCAACAGGGCCATGGCTGCTAGAAGCTAATAAATGTTGTCCAACCGACTCGTATTCAAGTCCTTGCCAATCCAACTTTTGCTAATTTTCTTGGTAATGTAATCAACTATGATTATTAAGAAGCTACTTATAAAATTCTCACCTCCAAACACGCTAAGATAGAAAGTTATTTCTAAACTTCTCATTGAATTAGGAACCTGGTTGTAGTAGTACTCTTGCAAGCCCTCCAACATTAACCCACCACCTACTCCATGAACCAAGAACTGGGGTGCCAGCCAAAGTATGTTCATGCGTAATTGCACTTTTATTTTTCCTTTTAGAAGTTTATCTTTCTTCTCAACCATTCCTAACCTTTTCCTTTCAACTAACGCAGCTATTGACATGATCACAACTGGAAATATCAAATCATAGCTAATTCTTTTAAGTATGCTCATGCCTCGTTTGTCGCCGATAGCTTTTCTTAACATTGGAATCAAAATTTTGTCGTAGATTGTCACTGAAAATATCATCCCCACAACTGATAGAGCATTATGGATGCTGGTGGTATGCTGAAATTGTCAATTATATTTCTATTGAGTGTGACACCTTGTTTAACCAAAAAAGTTGATGTTTGTGCTACACATATCCCAAACACTAGTGAGCTTAACCAGATTGGTACCATGTTCAGAAGAAGTTTCACTTCCTCCACTCTCATGACTGTTGTGAGCCTCCATAGATCATGTTTCACCTGATCACTTGATGTTTTCTCCTGATCTATTATTGCTGCTTTGCCCAAAAAACTATACACAAACTTGGTCTTTTTAATCATTTTAAAAAAGGAAAAGTTAGTATTATCATGACATAAAAAAAATGTCAAAGAATTTACAACACCAATTACTAACCTAAGCTTGTTTGCATGATCTAGAATTTTATTTTGGGGCTTCTCTAAAGTTGCCTCTTTGTATAGAAGATAGGGATTTGAAAGATAAACCAAATTTCTTTTCCTTAGAGCTACGACAAGGACCTACAACACAGGTGTTAAAATGTTCCCTTCAGATATTCTGCATCGATAAAAGGGAAGCCCCACGTAGAAGATTATTATAGTAACAGCCATGATAATAGCAAGAATAATGTAGCCAGCACCTTAGCTAACATTAACTGTTATGCCAAGTAAGAGACCACAACAAAGAGCAAAGTTCCACCAGTTCAAGTAGGACATTTTCTTTCTTCTTTCTTCGAGATTATTATTGTCAAATTGGTCCGCTCCAAAGCTCTCAAGGCATGGTTTGTAACCTCCAATACCAACAGAGACACAGTACAGTCGTACTCCTATATACAATTTGGTATGTGTAACTTTTAGCCACGTACACATAAATGCGTAAGTTCAACAGGGCCATGGTTGCCAGAAGCCAATAAAAGTTGTCCAACCGACTCGTATTCAGGTCCTTACCAATCCAACTTTTGCCAATTTTCTTGGTAATGTGATCGAGTATGATTATTAAGAAGCTACTTATAAAATTCCCACATCCAAGCACGCTAAGATAGAAAGTTATTCCCAAACTTCTCATTGAATTAGGAACCTGGTCGTAGTAGTACTCTTGCAAGCTTACCAATGTTAACGCGTCACCTACTCCATGAACCAAAAACTGGGGCACTAGCCAGTGTCTCATGCATAATTGCACATTTTTTCCTCCTTTTATAAGTTTATCTTTCTCCTCAACCATTCCTAGCCTTTTCCTTTCAACTAACACAGTTACTGACATGGCCACAACTGGAAATATCAAGCTATATCCAATTCTTTTAAGTATGATCATGCCTTGTTAGTTGTCGGTAGCTTTTCTTAACACTAGAACCAAAATTTTTTCGTAGATTGTCACTGAAAATATCATCCCCACGGCTGATAGAGCATTTATGGATGCTAGTGGTATGCTGAAATTGCCAATTATCTTTCTATTGAGTGTAGCGCCTTGTTTAACAAAGAAAGTTGATGTTTGTGCTACACATATCCCAAACACTAGTGAGCTTAACCAAATCGGTACCATATTTAGAAGAAGTTTCACTTCCTCCACTCTCGTGACCTTTGTGAGCCTCTATGGATCATGTTTCACCTGATCACTTGATGTTTTCTCCTGATCTTCGATTATTGCTACTTTGTCCAAAAACCTGTACACAAACTTGGTGAAAACTTAGTATTATCATGACATAAAGAAATGTCAAAGAATTTACAACACCAATTACTAACCTAAGCCTGTTTAAATGATTTAGAATTCTGTTTCGGGACTTCTTTGAAGTTGCCTCTTTGTATAGAAGATGGGGATTTGAAGGATAAACCAAATTTCTTTTCCTTAGAGCTGCAATAAGGATCTACAACATAGGTGTTAAAATGTTCCCTTTAGATATTCTGTATCGATAATAGAGATGCCCCGCGTAGAAGATTATTATAGTAACAGCCATGATAACAGCGAGAATAATGTAACTAGCACCCCAGCTAACATTGTCTTGGACATAGACGACAACTATTACACCAAGTAAGAGACCACAACAAAGAGGAAAGTTCCACAAGTTGAAGTAGGACAACTTCTTTCTTCTTGCTTCGGGATTATTGTCGTCAAATTGGTCCGCTCCAAAGCTCTCAAAGCATGGTTTGTAACCTCTAGTACCAACAAAGACATAGTATAGTCGTACTCCTATGTACAGTTTTGTACGTGTAATTTTAGCCTCGTACACATAGAAGATTAAGTTCAACAGGGCCATGGCTCCCAAAAGTTAGTAAAAGTTGTCCAACTGACTCGTATTCAGGTCCTTACCAATCCAACTTTTGTTAATTTTCTTGGTAATGTGATCGACTATGATTATTAAGAAGCTACTTATAAAATTCCCACCTCTAAGCAAGCTAAGATAGAAAGCTATTCTCAAACTTCTCATTGAATTAGGAACTTGGTCGTAGTACTACTCTTGCAAGCCTACCAACGTTAACCCTTCACCTACTCCATGAACCAAAAACTGAGGTGCCAGCCAAAGTACACTCATGCATAATTGCACATTTTTTCTCCTTTTGCAAGTTTATTTTTCTCCTAAACTATTCCTAGCCTTTTCCTTTCAACTAATGCAGCTACTGACATGGCCACAACTGGAAATATCAAGCCATAGCCAATTCTTTTAAGTATGCTCACGCCTCATTAGTCGTTGGTAGCTTTTCTTAACACTGGAACCAAAATTTTGTCATAGATTGTCACTGAAAATATCATCCCCACGACTAATAGAGCATTTATGGATGCTCATTGTTGAGAACATGCAGACGTGCCTTACTTTGCAGAATTAGTCTTTAGGATTGTTATATTTGTTGCTGGCTTAGAGGAACCCATAGTTCCGCAGTCACTGGTGTGCACCAGCCGAGGTTGTGGACAAAACCGCCAAGCCAAGTGCCCGAACTGTCA
>JANITW010000236.1:25310305-25321886 GCA_027564335.1 Erythroxylum williamsii | reverse complement strand
CTTGTCTATTCTGACATTGGATGACTGTAACAGATTCTTATTATTTTGGATGTTAATTTACGGATTTCTGTTATATTTTGATTTAATTTATTGCGATGCCATATGAATTTTTAGCGAAATTTTCTGGTAGTGAACCTTTATCGTGAGATGAGTGTCGGAGTGACCTTCAGGTTTCCCGATGTGTACCCTACGATGAGGAGGCGCTACAAGCTACTCATACGAAAATTAAACAAAACAAGATTCTTAATTAACAATGTCTAAATAACAAAGAAATAAGGAGAACTAGAAGATCTCCAAGTGCCGCTGGCGTTGGACTCTCCTATCTTGCTCCACTGTTGCGTTCCTCTCCCTTCAATCGTAATCTCCTCTTTTTCCTAGGTTTTGTCCTCCCTTTTTAATTACCGTGGGCCCCACTTCTTGATGGTCTCCTTTCCTCAACAACGTGGGCCCTTGCTCCTCAATCAGTGTTGCGTTAGTCTTTATATTTTTCCTCCCTATTTTCTCCAGTCCACGTTGTCCTCCTTTTTGCGTTGTTCCCTATTTTTCAGTCCAAACTGCGTCCCTTTCTTTTCTTTCCTCTTATTCCTCTTTTATCTTGTATGTCGTGCGTGACTATCCCTCCAAATTCAAAGAATTTCCTGTAGCCCCTTTGACTGCCGTCCTTGCTCTCCTTGTTGCCTTCTTATGCGTGCGTGCGTGACCTCCCAAAATCAGTCCACCTATTTTCCTTTAATTCCCCTATTGCTTTGTACGTCATTGCTGCTAATTGACTTTATTCCTGTAGCTTAAATTAGTTGCTATTTTCCTCTTAATTTCCTACATCATGCCAAGATTATAATTCCCTACAAGAAAGTATTAAATCAAATTAAGTCCCGATAATTGAATCAACAAGAGGAATAAAAAGGGATAATTAAAACATAAATATCAGAAAAATATGCACTTATCAGATTCAATTAATGATATTTGTAAGCTATTTATAAAATATCATTCCACCTTGGCTAAGGATTTCCTGACTCAATATTAATCGAGAACAATGGAACATTCTCCTTAATTACTTTAGGGTGATGAATCCTAACTTGATCATTCAACTATCTCCATATAATTCATGCTACATCCAGTGACTACCATTTAAACGACCTTCGATAAAATAGATCACGAGTAGTATTAAAACATAACAATCCGCACACAAGATAACTTTGATGACCTCAAGTCAAAGTATCACTTATACAATCATCACAATGAGAATTCTATAGACATACAAGTAATGTTTCAAATAGATTTTTCATATCGGGTCTGTTCAGTGAACTTGTTCTCTAGCAAGAACCCACACGTTTGTTTAAGTATCTCTATACTTTAGCCTATAAGATCGACTACTTCCTTCATAAGAAAAAACAAAATGTATGCTAGTATTTTTACATTTTATTAATGTCCAATCTTAATAGAATAATGATTAGGAACATTTAGGAATAACACATAAATGCAATATGAATCTCATAATTATAATCTCATTATAATTTCATTTGCAATGCAAAATTATTCTATAGACTTTATCATATACATCTAAACGTATACAAGATAAAGAATGCCTTTTAAATTATTTGTCATTAAACTTCATCTAAAGTGATTGGCTGTAGGGCATAAACCAACAATATCCCACTTGCACTAAGCCAATCATTTAAGTATCTTATACCATATTACTATATGATGATTGTTCTACTATTGACTTAATGAGAGAATTCTACTTGATTCTCTATAGTGAACACTTGCTTAAGTCTTACAACTCCTATCTTAATTATCATCATAATTAAGAACAATTGGCTAAGTACATTCTTAGATCATTGATAAAACATTAACTCTTTGTGCATGCCTACTGGCTCTAATGTTCTGCAATATATTACTGTCTTGAACAATACAAAGAAACTCTATCAAGTTTACTAAACAACTTGTTGATCCAATTAATCATTTCCACTAAATGAAAATTGTATTATGGCCCAATTAACAACCATTGCTACATTGGAACCTTTCGAATCCTAAATGATATTGTTCTAAGTAAATAACCTTAATTAGGATTTACTTCTGAAGTTATATCCTTACCATCTTGAATTCAAATATCACTTATACTTACAGTGACAAATATCTTTAATACTTCACAAGTATTTGATATTTTAAATATTAAACATCTTTAGTACATTATCTATGTACTTGGACTTATAATAAGTTAACAATGTCCAATCTATCTCTATTGATCTAATTCTCATAATTAAGTTGTTACTTGTTCATATCCAACAAGAGTTGTTCTTGGACAATTATATGTTCAACAATTGAAAGTTAGAACTGTTGTTCTCTGTGAGCAATATGTCTCTACATACTCCCACTAAAGAGAACAACTATATTCCCACTAACCATCTTGAAGATATGATAAATTCACAATTATCTTCAAAACAAACTCTTTGAATTCATCGTGAAAGTGAATCTTTTAATACCTCTTAGCCCTTTAACAGTGATTATAGCACAATAACATAATGAACATACAATTTTTTATCCAACTTTTAAGAACTCTTCTTAAACATATCCTACGTTCAAGAACTTAGGTTCACTAACTTAGTATCAACTATAATAAATAAGGTAAATTTCACTAAGAACAAAATATAAGTGTAAGGAAAAAAACAAGTAATCAATTATATGCCATGACTACCAAATAAGATTAGGACTTTAATCATGCATTTGGTTACTCCCACTATTTATTCAAAACAATAGCCCTCACTATTATTTGAAAAGATTACTCTAATCACTCTAGTAGGCTATGATCCCATTCAAATATAGATAACCTTGAGTTTACTCAACAAATCAACTAGACTTAAATTAGGTAGACAACAACTTTATCAATCACATCTCATGTGACTCCTAGATTCGTTAGGTGACAACTCTTGCCAAAACATATCTTATATATCATTTTTAACCCTGCCTCTAAATTCTTGTGAGCATAAGTTTGCTCATCCAAATCACACAAATTTGGTTAAGTAGAATCCACTATTATAAGATTAAACATATTCGGGTTAAAGAGGCCTTGAGTTTACTCAACAAGCCTTGCAATAAACAAAACTCTGGTTTATTCTTATAACAATGAAAGGCAACAATCATATTCTTAATGTGTACTTAATATTTTAAAAAGGGATTTTAATTTCATTCATCTCACCGAACACAAATTGTATGTAAAATATTACATATATAAAATATACAATTTATCATGTATCTAACAAATATATCAACCATATAAATAAATTATGCAACTTATGCACCCATAATCAAATTATATGTATAAAACATTAAACTTCATTTGATTCTAGTTATTGATCTTCATAATTTAAAATAACATTTCCAACTCCTTGAAAAACTTAAATTAGATTAAAATCATTGATTCCTAAATAAATTAAATTTCTATTCAAAATAGAAATTTAATTTGATTCGAAAACAATTTTTCAAATCCAATTGGAAACCATTTCTAATTTATCTTGACCCCTTGAATAAAATTTAATTGAAAATAATTTTCAATTAATTGTACTTCTTATTTATTATAATTTAGAGAAACTTCTTTTTCAATATTATATAAGTAACACATTCTAATCCAATTAGAAAACTATTTCTAATCTAATTAGAAATTATTTTTCCTTAATTAGAATTTTTTTAAAATTAAAAAAAAAATTACTTTCAAAATTAACTAAAACACTTTTAAATTTAGTTAAGAAAGTCTTTATATTATTTATTTAGAGATTGATTTCTTAATAAATTAGAAAATCTTTCTTTAATAGATTATAAAACTATTTTTCTAAAATATTAAAGAAAACACAATTTTCTTAATTAATAAATGAAAACGTTTTTCAAAATTTAATCAAGAAAAATACTTTATCTAAAAAATCAATAAACTTATTATTCATAAATAAAGAAACAAATTCTAAATAAATTAAGTAATATTTTCTAAACAAATAAAATTATAAATTTAATTTATCTCAATCAAATTAAAATAAATAAATTTAATTAAAAATAACTTTCTTAATTATTTTAAAAAATATTTTTCTTAATTTTAAGGAATATAATTAATTAATTTCAATCTAATTGAAACTAATTAATTCTAATTTTAAAAACAACTTTTCCAATTAATTAATTTCAATCTAATGGAAATAATTAATTCTAATTTTAAAAACTAATTTTTTAAAATTAATTAGGAATCAATATAATTATTAATCTTAATCAAATTGAGAAAATAATTACCTTTGAATTGATTTTTAAATTTTAAAACAATTTTAAAATTATATTTAGAGATTTAAAAAAATTCCTTTTTAAGTTTAAGTCATAATTAAATTACTAACCAAACAAAACTATTCTTAAACCTGTTACCAAAGACCCGTCTACTTCATGTTTCAGAAAAACCCTAATTGACAAATAAAAACGTTGCAGCAGCTTCTTCACTTTTCAATTTATGTGAACAGTAACTTAGACCAAGTTACTGTTCACGTAAATCCTTCCAATGTCTTCAGTGTTTGCAACGGCGTCAATCAAGACGCAGCTTCTTCACGCCTCCACCTACTTTCGTTGTCAAGCCGCCACACTGCCAACCACTACGCCCAGTTAATGGTCCTCTGGCTCGCCTCCTTGGCCTAAACCAAAACTCATAGCCGCACACGCACATTCACGCATGCTTAATGCTTATGGGCTTCTAAAACCCACGTTACAACAATTGATTCAAGGCTGGGTTTGATGAAATTTTCTAGGGGACTTGTTCTGTTGGGATCTTTCTTTAGCGGAGGCTTATTCCGAATTCATGAAACAATTGGCTATAGGGTTTATAATCCTCTTTATGTCTACAGTGTTTGGATTTGGGAAACAACAAGGATGGCAGAGAGAGAAAAAAGAGTTGCTGTTAAGGGATGCACAATTGAAATCTCCAGAAACCATTTTCTGGAAACAAGAAAAAGAGATGCGGTTCTAAACTCGTAACAAGAACGAGAACAATTCTGGGTTTGGAATATGAACCTTTCATATTCTAACTCAATTCCAAAATTATAATATCGATAACGATCAAATACTTTTAACCAAATTATAAAAATAAACTTGGCTCTGATACCACTGTTGAAAAACCGGGTTAAGATTTAATCCTGATTGCAGCGGAATAATCACGAAATTTTTTCATGATTTTTGATTTCTTGAAAACTAAGATCTATTTAATTTTATAAAATGATTTAACACAATTATAATAAAGCGAAAATTTAATTCGTACCTTATTTTGAAGCTTGATCTTTATCCTGATGCATCTCTCGAACCGTTTCTGAAACCGATCTGTCTCAACCATCGTAGTCACACAAGTGTCTAGCTTCTAACAATATCTACAGAATAGGTTGAGAGAATCCTGTAACTTTTACAGAAATGGTTAATCACGAAGTGCTAGCTCTATAAAGCTCAAGCCTATTTATAATAAGCTTTAGACATTTTAGTAATTTAATTGAAATTAAATACTAAATTCAAATAAACTATAATTAGAATTATAAATAATTCTAATTAAATACCAATTATGCCCAAATAAGATTCAGTATCTTCTATTGATCCTTATTTATTAAATATCTTATATTTAATCATAAAGTTTCTCAAACTTTATAATCAAGTCCAACATGATTAAATCAACTTTGTTCTCTCCAACCCATTCTATATGTGAGACTCATTACATTCCCAAATATGTTGGCAATGATTATAAATTATAATTATAATTCATAATTATAATTAGATAATCTTTAATTCTCTAATTAAACAATTTATCATTATAGATCAATTGATGTTTAGCAACGCATCATGACCACGCAAATATTTAGGAATGTCAAAGTGATTTTGACTAACCTTTCCATGCATGATTTTTCTATATAATTCAATCCTTTCATCAACCAATGTTCATTAGACATAGAGCATAAAACTAATGTCTACTCTATTTAGAGTCCAATTATATTAGTTCTCCGCTATTAGCTATTGATTCAATTAATGATATTTGTAAATTATTTACAATATATCATTCCACCTTGGCCAAGAATTTCTTGAATCAATATTAATTGAGAATAACAAAACATTCTTCCTAATTACTTTAGGGTGATGAATCCTATCTTAATCAATTAACTATCTCCATATAGTTTATACTACATCCAATAACTACCGTTTAAATAACTTTTGATAAAATAAATCACTAGTTGTATCAAAACACAGCAATCCTCATACAAGATAACTTTGATGACCTCAAGTCAAATGATCACTTATACAATCATCACAATGAGAATTCCATAGACATACAAGTAATGTTTAAAATGGATTTCTAATATCAGGTCTGTTCACTAAATTTGTTCTTTAGCAAGCACCCGCACGTTTGTTTAAGTATCTCTATACTTTAACCTATGAGATTGACTACTTCCTTCGTAAGGAAAAACAAAACATGTGCTAGTCTTTTTACATTTTATTAATGTCCAATCTTAATAGAACAATGACTAGGAATATTTAGAAATATACATAAATGCAATATGAATATCATAATTATAATCTCATTATAATTTTATTTGCAATGTAAAATTATCTCATGAACTTTATCATATATATCTAAACAAGTATAAGATAAAGAATGCCTTTTAAATAATTTGTCACTAAATTACAACCAAAGTGGTTGGTCGTAGGGTATAAACCAATAATATATACGGACAACACACTCACTGATGATTAAGAGGGAGGCTTTCCGAACACCAGTAGAGCTTTGAAGAGGTCTCCTTCCTTTGTAATCCACTAAAGAATCCTGAATCCATTTCTCTCCATTTTTGTCTTTAGTTTGGCTCTCCAATATCTTCTAGTATTATTGTTCTAGCTTCACCACCAAGGATATAATTAATAATCTCATGAACAGAGAGCTGAGACTGAGAGACAAGGAAGATAGCATATTGGGATCACTTGACACCCATTTTATGGTTGAATTATTCTTTGCTTTGGTATTTTTGAAGGTAGGCCCATTTAAGTTATAAAATTGACAGGCCTTTACTACCAATTGAAATATATAAAGACCATCTGCAACCAAAAACTATACATCAATTGCCACAGGATTTATTGTAGAAAAACGATAATCTAAAACTTTACATTTATAGCAACTCATTTACATAAGAATTACCTTTATAACCATAGCGCGAAAGAAATTCTTAACATATTGCGTATCATTATCTACTACTTTTTTTTGGCATAATCATTAAAATTTTGAAAAATGTTGTACATATATTGCTTATTGAATATGTAACACTTTCTTTAATATTCGAAGATAAACGTGAAAATATTATTTTTAATATAAATATTATTTAAAGCTTTTTTAATTAAATTTGGAATATGAATTAAGTTAATTAGATGAAGGATTAAGAGTTATATTTTTTAAGAGCAAGAGTTT
The DNA here is from genome assembly GCA_027564335.1 of Erythroxylum williamsii. Lineage (NCBI taxonomy): Eukaryota > Viridiplantae > Streptophyta > Magnoliopsida > Malpighiales > Erythroxylaceae > Erythroxylum > Erythroxylum williamsii. The sequence goes on along the minus strand of JANITW010000236.1, from coordinate 25,314,436 downwards.
ACTAATGTGTTAATACATGAACATATTAAGTCTTAGAACATTAGCATTTAGTTAGTACTATTATATGAGTGTGTGTGATGTATGTGATCTTGTAAGTAGAGAGAGTGCTGCTATAAGTATAGTGTTAACATGTTCAAAGTATCTTCCTCTTCTTGTAATTTCTTTTTGAGAAAATACTTGTTTCCTCCTCTTTCTCTTGATCCAATAAATTATTATAAAAGAGATCATAGAGCATGTTTTACAACCAAAGCTTGCTTTGAAAGATAGGGAAAAATAAAGAAATGCAAGCAATGGATGTCAAACTCATACATGTTAGCGAGGTTGTGGAAGAGGAGAAAGAGGTACTCATTTTTATCTCTATAGAGATGAAAATTATCAATTTTCCTTAAGATAAAGACTTGATAGAGAATGAGTAAGATCATTATTCTTGAGAATGCAAAATGATGCCAATGATGACATAAAAGTTAATCTTTTTCATGAAGAAAAAATATATAATATTAAAGAGGTGCAATCCGCTCTTTTGGTAACTTACAAGGAATTATAGTAAGAGGAGAACTTGTTACTGTACTTTGATGCTAGAGCTAGTAATCACATATGTGACAACAAAGACTTCTTTACAAAACTTGATGATAAAGTTGGTGGTAATATAACTTTTTGGGGATTCATCCAAAATTTCTAAAAGGGTGAAAGGTAAAATTTTGATGCTTTTTGAAAATAAAATTAACTAATTTATTTCAAATGATTATTGTGCTCCATATATGAAGAATAATATTTTAAGTATAGGTCAATTATTAAAGAAAGGTTATACTTTCTATATAAAAGTTCACAATTTATTCTTAAAGAATAAGGTAGAGAATCTGATTGTCAAACTGCCTATGACAAACAATTAGTTGTTTTTGTCGTTGATACAAATAATGTTGCTAAATATTTGATGTTGTATTACAGAGATCATAGATGACTATGATATTTGAGATTTGGGCATACAGATTTTGGTAAACTCAAAATAATAGAAAACAATAAGATGACAAATGATTTGCCTTAAATAACCATCTGTGTGAAGGATATCTTCTTAGAAATAAAATTTGAAAGAGCTTTCTAAAGGAATCTCAATCAAGAGCTTCACGGCCCTATCGTGTTATTTTTTATTAACATGTGTGGGTCTATTACTCCATGTTTTTTAGTACGAGCAAGTATTTTATATTGTTTATTAATAATCTAAAAAGAAAAGACATAGGTGTACTTTCTAAATGTTTTCAATTTTTTTTAATAATTTTAAAGCTCTTGTCAAAATAAAAAATAATATTAAAATCCAAGTCTTGAGATCAAACGGAAGAGGCGAATTCATTTTTAAGGAATTTCAATAATTATATGATGTATTCAAGATTTATTAATTTCTAACCACTATAGAGTAATCATAATAGAATAATGTGGATGAGAGAAAGAATTGAATGATTGTCAACATGATAAGGAATATTATAAAAATTAACAAGATGTTGAAAGAAGATTTTTCTCAAGTTATGAATTGTACTATGTGGTTGTTGAATTAATATGCAACGGAAGTTATACCTAATAAGACTCCCCGTGAAACATAGAGTGAAACAAAGACAATATATCCCACTTGAGGTATTTAGATGTATTGTGTATCCATGTTCTTAATGATAAGAATTCCAAACTTGATAATAAGAGTAAGAAATATGTATTTGTTGGCTATAATTCCAACATCAAAAGGTAAAAACTTTACAACTTTACAATTCATTAGTAGATATGTGGACTTTGATAAGGAATCCAATAGGATTAGTAAGTTCAAAGAGAAAGTTACGATTTTCTTTGTTTCTTAGAGAAGGAAGATGATGTTGAAGTAGGACAACAAGTCACCACTGTTAGATAATTTCATTATATGTGACCCATATATTTTGGTTTAATCATTTAAGTATATTAAATTCCATTAGTTATTTGAGTAAGAAATATTAGGTTTAATTAAAATAAATACTATGATGTATTTACATTGATGGAATGTAAAGATAATGACAATTTACAAGAGGTGTTGTTTGAATTTTTAAATAGATAACTACCTCTCTCTCTCTACCTATAAAGTCTTTCAAGTATCTCTCTATCAAATATATACGGAAAGTTACGAAACAAAGGCTAAGAGAGAGAAAACAAAATCTAAAGAATATCTTGCAAAGATTACGGAAGGTTATCAAGTTTCAGATATACGATGGATCAAGGTATGCATATATTGTTATGAAAATTTATTAGATTCTAAGATCCTAAATTTTATCATGTAAGAAAGCATTAACATGTGGTATCAAAGCCTTGGATTTGAGAATCAATAATTTTCCATTGACGATATTATATCAAGACTTAGTATCCTATAATTACTTACATGATCCAAAAGATATTTTATCAATTACGGAAGCTTTTGGTTTGAAACGGAAACAATCATGTCTTCTCTCTTTCATATATGCAGAACGTGATAATGGTTTTGTTTTCATAAAACTCACGTTATCAAAATACTGAAGGAAAGGAAAGAGAACATTAAATGCTTTCCTGCCAAGTGAACACGTAAATGGAATGAACAAAGCCATTAATTGCATTCCTCTTTTATTTTATGGTTTTTCGTTAATGATGATTCCATTAATGGATATGTATAAAAGTTTCTCTCTCTCATTGATTGATTATCTCTCTCTCGTTCACTCTCTCCTGTGCGTGTTTAATTAGTTTCTTGTATCACGCCTCTTTAATGCTTCATTATATGTCTACTTTCATGAGTTGTCGTGAGTTCCCATGATGAATTAACATCTTTAGATGTAGTACTTATTTTGACGCATTAAATTCTTCTTATGTCATTAAATGTCGTTGCCTCTTCATGAATAAATTCCTCTTGTATCATTAAATGTTGTTGCCTCTTGATGCATTAAATGCCTATTGTGTCATTAAATACTGTAGGTTTTAATTGTAAATTTTGATGTATGATTTAAGCATCCTATATTATATTAATGATTGTTAATATAATAACTTATGTGTATGAACAAGAATTAGTTCAATATAACTTCTATTATTATTTATTTAATTTGATATTTATATAATGAATAATTTGTTAGTCATCAAAGTGGCCAAATTAGAATGTTTTATAAATATCAAATTAAAATAGATATGTAGTTACCCATGATAATGTGATGCTTATGATTGCAATGACATAATGATATTTTTAATGGGTATACTAAAATTCATTGATACTAAAATATTTAAGGATCACCCAAAGGTTGATTAGTTAATTTTATATCAATGAGTATAATTGTGATTAATTAGAATACTTTATTAGATATATTTAGTATATCCAAAGATAACTAATATATCTAATCAGAGTATGCATGATTATCAATTATGTGAATATTACTAAGCATCAATTTATGTGTTTAATATATTGTTGTTTTACCCAAAGGAAAACCACAATATATGTTTATTGTTAAGATATTTGTTATTTAATTTTGATTACGTATTTAAATTATGATTCAAAGCATTAACGTAGAGTATTTCTTATATAAATTTTGCAGCATTCAATTCTATTGCTATCCAATCGCAAGCTTCGTCTATTATAAAGTTTAATGGGCTTAACTTTAATGAATGGTGTGAACAAGTTCAGTTCAACTTAGGAATCCTAGATCTTGACTTGGCACTCCAAAATGATAAGCCCGTTGCACTTACTGATAATAGTAGTGCTGAAGAACGGTCTTTTCATGAACGTTGGGAAAGATCAAATAGACTAAGTTTAATGTTTATGCGAATGACTGTGGCTAGCAATATTAAGGCTACAATTCCCAATACTGAAAATGCTAAGGAGTATCTTAAGCTTGTTAAAGATATTTCTCAGTCTGATTCTGCTGATAAGTCTCTTGCTGGAACCTTAATGGGTATGTTGACCACCATAAAGTTCGATGGATCTCGTACCATGCATGAGCATGTTACTGAAATGATAAATACAGCAGCAAGATTAAGATCCATGGGAATGGAATTGAGTGAAAGTTTCCTTGTGCAATTCATTATTAATTCGTTACCTCCTGAGTATGGTCCATTCCAAATGAGTTACAATACTATTAAAGACAAATGGAATGTGAATGAACTACAAAG
>JANITW010000236.1:25088842-25101050 GCA_027564335.1 Erythroxylum williamsii | reverse complement strand
TTTGCAATGGCTCTAAACAATAAATCCTAAAATCATGACTCTAATTTTCCCGTGCCATTTGCCAATCAATCTCAGAATTGGAATCCAATTTATCAGCCATTCGGTCATTTTTTCGGTCCGGACATAAAACTCCAAAATTTTCAGAAAAATTTCTAAAAATCCTCAAAAATATGAAACACATGATCATACACTCCAATTCCATTTTTCAAACCCCAAGAACTCATTATTCACTCCAATTCAATATTCAAAGCACAATCTACACAAAAATCACAAAATTTCCAATTTACACAATTATACCGGGAATATGTCATACATGCATGTACCTGCATATGCTAGTGCCACAATGATTATTTATCAATATATATAGAGGCTAAAAATGCATGTGCAATTCGAAATATACATGTGCAATTCGAAATATGCATGCACACAATCCTAACCCATCTAAGTTACCAATATGCCCAACACATCGGTAACGGGATATTACAATAATGCTATTGTAGTAAAGTTGGTCGATCAACCTAACCTTACTTGGATTGAAGCACAATCTCCCTCCTTGCCTTTGAAAGTCGTCTGGAGCAACTTAACCACTTCTCGACTCTATTGGTTCAACTTACTACAAATGTTGCTCAACGTGATGACACTGATAATCAATCCTCTAATACGAATCAAAATGCTACCAAGCAAGGTTCTTGGAGAGGGCCACATGTTGGTTCTCGAGGATGCCAAGGCTGTGGATATCGAGGTGGCTTCAATAATGGAAATTGACCATACTATCACTTGTGTGAGAAACTAGGACATGTAGTATCAAACTACTACCATTGTTTCGCAGAAATTTCAAACCTCCAGCTTGCTTTAGACATGGTTTTGGGAACTATTTTGCCCTACAGGCCTTCTATGCTAACCCGTCAAAAAGGTACTATGCTCAGCCACAAACAATCTCCGATCCATCATAGTACATGGATAATGGGGCAAACTATCATGTGACTCCATATGTTGATCAATTAGAGAATATTAATCATGTAGCTAAGACTCATCTCTATACTTGCACTGGAGAACCAACTCGTGTAGTTGGAATAGGTTCCACCTCTTTACCTATATCTAACTCTAGAGTCTACCTTTAATATCTCTCTCTACGAAACTCGGTAAAATAGCCCCGTAACTTCGAAAGAAGAGGTGCCTCCTCATAAAGGGGGTCGCAGTGACCAAGCCTAGGAGACTGTTTACCAAAAACACGGGTCTCTGCAATGTCGTAAGACCATGTATGGGGGCTGACGCTTAACCAGTGCCGAAGGAATTTGGTGACTTGATGACAGGGGAGCTGACGACCGAAGCCCCTTCATTTATTTGATCTAACTACTTGAGCCGGATGAGGGGATATTCTCACGTCTGATTTGGAAGGGGGGAGAGCCTAGACTATAGGAGTCTATCCCAATTTTTCTTTTGCTAGGCCTATAGCGAAAAAACCAACTTTCTTACGATTACGAGGTTCATTTGAATATGAAATTCAATCTTAGAAATACAGTATTCTACTTTTTTTACTACCCAAGGATTCGATACATTTTGAAACCGAGAAACATTCTTTTTCTATGTTTTATATATTAAAATTCATTATTTTTTATATATTCAAATTCAATATTATGTAGAAATTTTCTTTTGAATAAATTAAAGAACCTATATTACTAATACGTTGCGTATCTTGATCTTCCTATTCATCCACTCATTCTGTTCTTTCTCAATCGTCCGCTAAACTTAAAGTAATTCATATACGTTAAACTTAGAGTAATTCATATAAATAAATGATAGTAAAAACTCAATATTGCAATGTTGGGATTAGTTACTAGTTCGAATTTGATACAAATTTATACTTTTTGGGATTTGGTTGGAATGAGTTCTTATTTGTTAATAGGTTTTGGTTCACATAACCTATTACGTCAAATGCTCGTTAAAAAGCATTTGTAACTAATCGTGTAGGGGATTTTGGTTTATTAGTAGGAATTTTAGGCCTTTATTGGATGACGGGAAGTTTCGAATTTAGGGATTTGTTCAAAATTTTCAATAACTTCATACTAATAATAAGGAGAATTATTTATTTGTTATTTTGTGTGATGTTCTATTATTTTTTGGAACAATTGCTAAATCAGCCCATTCCCTCTTCATGTATGGTTACCGGATGCCATAGAAGGACCTACTCCTATTTCAGCTTTGATACATGTTGCTACTATGGTAGCAATGGGAATTGTTCTTGTAGTTTGACTTTTCCCTCTTTTTGTAATTATACCTTACATAATAAATTTAATAGCTTTAATTGGTATAATAATAGTACTATTAGGAGCTACTTTAGTTATTGCTCAAAAAGATATTAAGAGAAGTTTAGTCTATTCTACAATATTTTGGGGTCTTCTTGAGCCACCTTATTTCATTTGATTACTCATGCCTATTCGAAAGCCTTGTTGTTTTTAGGATCTAGATCCATTATTCATTCAATGCAATCTATTGTCGGGTATTCTCTAGATAAGAATCAAAATATGATTCTCATGGGTGGTATGACAAAGCATATACCATTTACAAAAATGTCTTTTTTATTGGGAACCCTTTCTCTTTGTGGGATTCCTCCACTCGCCTATTTTTGGTCCAAAGATGACATTCTTAATGATAGTTGGTTGTATTCCCCTATTTTCACAATAATAACTTATTTCACAGTAGGATTAACGGCGAAAAGAATAGTTATAAGAGTTTTTCAAACCAGAAGAGATCTTTATCTATCAATATTTCTAACTTCGAATTTTCTTGATTCCCATCTAGATAAAAAGTTTCATAAACAGGCCTATTTTGATAGTGTGTCTCTTTAAAGTGAAAATGGAATTCATTCTTTGTTTTTGTTCCTTTCAATTCATTCGAATCTCTTCCGTTTTATCGATTTTCTTCGGATCCTCCTTTTCTTCCAAAAAAAGGGAAGAAACAAGATTTTCTTCTATAGATGCCTCTTGTTCCTGTTTAGTCCCCTTCGTTCTGGAAGTTGTTTCTATTTCTACATCTGTTTCTTCCTCCCTTTCTTCCGTTTCTTAGGTTTCTTGCAAATTTTTAGTAAAAATAGGTAGCGGTATTCTACCTAAAGAGTAGACACAGGTAATAAATAAGAGAATACTAAAGATTCGAGCCATAGAATTTCTCAATTAGTACCCTCTACAACTAAAAACCTTATGAGTGTTAATAAACTTACTAAGGACAATCCAATAGATGTTCATTTTACTAATGATGGTTGTGTTATGAAGGACAAGAAGATAGGTCGTCCTCTAGTGCGCGGGATATCAAGCCAAGGAATGTATCAAATGTATGAACGTGCTCCAGTGGCTCAAGTTCATATGGCGTTACTTACACAGAAAGAAAAAGAGTTCCTAAAATGGCATTACAAGCTAGGATGTCCCAGTGATAGAGTTTTAAAGCAAATATTGAATAAGTGCAATGTGAATATTCAATATCTAAATTTTGTTTATGAAGCATGTCAATATGGCAAATCAAAGCAACTACCCTTTTTCCAAATATATGTCTCATGCTTCTTTTCCTCTGGAATTGGTTCATACGAACCTTTGGGGACCCTCATCAGTTCAATTAGTAAGTGGTCATCGCTTCTATATTCATTTTATTGATGATTACAATAAATACAAAGAAAGATTAATGATTCATATAAATTACTTAATGGTAAATGTCTTGAATAAATCCACGAGTAACTAATGGAATATGCTTTGTCAAACCACCCATGAGAATCAAGGTATTGTTAAAAGATCATCAATTCCTAATGAAATGGATGTAGCAGTGGCTTGCTGGAACATCAAGTTGATGATAAAATACATGGTCGTTCCAGTGGACATTATGCACTTATTACTGGATATATCCATTGAAACATAAAGGCAAAGTTGTGAATGTTTTCAACTTGCTTCAAGCACAAGTTGAAAATTATTTTAACACAAAAATCAAAGCCATACAATGTGATAATGGGACTGAATACAAACCATTTGTGAATATTATAGAAGCAACAGGAATTGGAATGAGATTTACTTGTCCATATACCTCTGCGCAAAATCAAAGAGCATAATGCAAACATCAACATGTTGCTAAGATGGGGTTGACACTATTAGCTCAAGCCTTTCAGATGTGCATGCTATCCCTGTCTAAAGCCATATAATGTGCATAAGTTCCAATTCCATAGTCAGAAATGCATTTATCTTGGACCTGCGTCTCAACACAAGGGATCCAAGTGTTTCAATTCTTCAGGAAGAACATACGTCTCACATCGTGTTGTGTTTGATGCTTCATTTTTTCCTTGTACTGCAGGTTTTCTAAATTGATGAGTTACATCTACAGAGAATGAGTGTATTATTCCTTTGATAATTACTCCAAACAAAGACAACACTTGTAACTTCGAGAGCAACAATATTGCAAAATCTCTAACATCCAATAAAGAACATGTTGGCTCAACGGATAAATCTTCAACAAATATAATCTCCACGTGAGCCTCATTCATCGAGTCACGAGTCTTCTTCAACAGATGGGTCGAGCTCTAGTGAGCCAAGCATTAGTGAACAGGTAATAGGTCAGTCCAGAAGCTTATATGAAAGGCAGGTCCAAACAAGCACACACCCAATGACTACACGACCAAAGAATGGTATATACAAGCCCAAACATCTATTTGTTAAGCTACTTCACTCAGAAAGATCAATCTGTTTAGCTCAGCTCATAGAACCTCGAAATGTCACAGATGCTTTGGCCTCATTACACTGGAAGCAAGCCATGGCTGATGAATTCGAAGCCTTTCAGCGAAATAAGACATGGATTTTCGTTCCTTACATCGGTACACAGAAACTAGTTGATTGTAAATGGGTTTTCAAGACAAAGCTTAAACTAGATGACTCCATACTCGAGCACAAAGCGTAGCTTGTCGCAAAAGGATTTCAGCAGGCACTAGGAATTGATTATGGAGAAACGTTCAGTCCTGTGGTAAAACCAACAACAATCCGAGTTGTTCTCACCATTGCTGTCACTCATGGCTGGGAGAATTGACAACTAAACGTTAATAATGTGTTCCTCAATGGTTTTCTTCAAGAGGATGTTTACATGTGCCAACTTGAAGGCTTCTGTGATCATTGACGTCCAAATAATGTGTGCAAACTAATAAAAACATTATATGGACTCAAGCAAGCACCTCGTGCTTGGTTCGACAGACTATGCCTGACCCTATGAGCTGGGAATTTCAGAATGCTAAAAGTGACATCTCACTGTTCTTTCTATGTATGCCAAAGCTCATAGTTTTTAATCTTATATATGTCGATGATATATTAATCACCGATAATGATCATAGCTACCTAAAATATTTAGTTATGAAGCTAAGTAATCTATTTTCCTTAAAACATCTTGGTCCCGTATACTACTTTCTAGAAATAGAAATGTGCAGAGACAACTTGAGCATTTATCTTAGTAAAGCTAAGTATACATTTGATATCCTAAAGGGATTTAACATGTTGGACTATGCACCAATACCAACTCCAATGATCACTCGACGTCAGTTTTCAAAAAACAATGGAACATCCATGAAAGATCCATCTCTCTACCGACAAGCTATTGAATCCCTTTAGTACTTTACCACCACCAGGCCTAATATAGCTTATTCGGTGAATAAACTTTGCCAATTTCTATCTCAGCCCACTGATATTTATTTTTAAGGGGTAAAACTTATTCTTAGATATCTTAAGGGTACCTGTCAACATGGTCTACGTATTAAGCCTTTCAAATCTCTTCAGGTGATTGCATTCACTGATGTAGATTGGGCTACAGACGTCAATGCTTTAAAATTCTTGGTTGGTGTTTGTGTATATCTTAGAAGTACGTTAGTTTCTTGGAGCTCTCGTAAACACTTAGTTGTTTCTTGTTTAAGCATAAAGTTCCAGTACTGAGCCCTTGTAGATGGTACGGTTGAGGTTAAATGGACATGTTCGTTATTGTCTAAGTTTGGATTATTTTTGCAACAACCTTCTATGATCTGGTGCGACAATCCAAGTATTCGTGCTTTTGCTGCCAACTTAGTTTAACATGCACGTAGTAAACATATAGAGATTGACATTCATTTCATTCGTGATCTCATATTTTCATGCTTCATCAATGTTAGGTATGTACCTTTTTCTTATCAAGTAATAGATTGTTTTACCAAGTCACTAACTCTTTCTTTTTTTCCTTCAACATCGAAACAAACTCGGACGGACAGTAGCACCGTCTCATTTGAGGAGGAATGTTAAAGCATAGGATTCATTTATTCTTTATCATTCTTCCCTACAATACTGTACATACACGTGGATGGATAATCGTCTCTCTCTCACTCTCATATAACCAATTCGGTTACTACAATTAATATAAATGTAAACATTACGTAGCATTTCTTTCTTAATCTTTTTTTATTAATAAAAAAACAATACAAATTACATAATTAATCGAAGAAAACTAATCCGAGGACTATCCTCAAAGAGGATGGGGAGACCTTTCTTAATCTTATTGTCAGATCATGAGACCCCATATTTACACAGGCATTTAACATCAGTTGAGTTGACAGCAGATAGACTTGTTAGAAGATTTAAAAGCCGACTATTTCCAGAATATTTAAGACCTTAAATGCCTACCATGCTACTTTACGACTCCAAATTTAGGACTGTAGAATCTTCCACGAATTGTGTCAAAACCCACTGAATCAAGTTTTAAAAAAGCAATTTGGTTTCCATATATGACCTTTTGGATCAAGTGGTTTTTTCTTTTCATTATTTCATGGAACCACTTCCGCTCTAGCTAGAATCCCTTATCAGGATTCTAAGTAATTTATTAACTGATATTAAGCCAAAAACAAAACATGATTTTCGCCGGTGGATTCGAGAAAGATTTACAAGGAAGATATTGAGCGAACGGTGTCTATCTATGCTGGTTGAGTTAGAGAAAAGGAAGAGGGCTAAGGGCAAACGCGTATCCCAGAGAAGCACAAGTTGAGGCTAACGACCTTATCCATAATTATGTTGATGCATGAAAATTAGTCAAAGACACGTGGAGACGAGGGGTTGGCGCTGGCAACATGGCCACTTGGACACAAAGCAAAGCAACCATGTGTCCAAAAAAAAATGAAGAGTGGGAGTGTTGGCGCATCACATGGCCTGCACCACCAAGTTAATCCAAAGGGAAGAGATCGTTCTTCTTTTGGGGCTTATAAATAGCAGTGAACGTTTATATACGCTGCATCTCCACGCCAATCTTCACGTGTCCTCTCTCTGTCTCTGCCTTTGAAATTTTATCTGTTTGTTTCCCTTATTTGGTCGTTTTCTCTCTGCAAATCTTATCCAGTCACTGCTTCTATCTTTTATATTTTCCTTTAGTAATTTTTTCTTCTTTTTTATTATTATAATTATTGGTATCCCTTTTCGGGGTCAGTGAGGTCGTTACAGCTAGTTGAAGAAGATACATCTATCAAAGAGTAGTTTTGTTCGTTGGTTGACAAAGAAAGCCAAGCCACAAGTTAGCTAGGTTTGAGGTTGAATTGGTCTTAAACAGTTACCGTTAAGCATGGAAAACAAGAGGCGAGTCGGTGGTTCTTCGTTGGATCATTTGTTTGGTCCTAAGGACTCCCCTTCCTCCTCATCGTCCTCTACTGGGATATTTGGTTCTATTTTCTCTACCCCATCAACGGTACAGGGTCTTTATCTTTTTCATATTTTTCAATCTGATTCGTTTACTGCGTGTTTCAATTATGGGGTTCTTGCTGTTAGCCCTTAAATAACTTTTGTGCTGCATCTGCATGCATAACAAAGACGATATACCTCTTGAGAGATCTTCATGGAATTTTCGTCCATATAGTTGTAGTAGGTATAAGAGCAAATGTAGTGGAAAAGGGAAATAGAAGAAGTAGCATAGGAAGACGGACAAGAAAGAAATTTAATTTAATTTGACCGACGATATAGAGTGGTTTGTTTACACATGTAGGAAAATCAACTCAGAGAAGTGGGCAGTACATGTAGAGCACAAGTGATATGTCTGTAAAGTTTCTTTGAAAACTTGGTTCAGTTAGCTCGAGGGATTTTCTTACAGAGTTGTCTCTTCCTCTTCTAATTTTAGGCACCAGGGAGAGACCCAGGAAGTCAAGTTGGCAATGGCAACCATGGAAAATCAGGTATTTTATGAAGACTCTAGAGAGAAAAAGTTCGTACCTTGGGCAATCCTCAAATTTCACGCTTCATTTTATTTCCTTTCAGATAGTAACAGTTCTATCGGCAGAGGAGAGGGCAGTGGAGTAACTGGGAAAGATAAGATGACTTCGGTTTATCAGAATGAATCAGCACAACCATGTTACTTCAGCTCATCAATCTATTATGGAGGTCAAGAAAATTACTCTCCAAAGACCAAGAACTCAGAATCACACAACATTGTGAGTGTAACAAACCAACTTGTAATGTAAGATAGGTGGCCCCATTAGTTAGCAAAACGGTTTTGATCATCTTCCATACGATAATATTGGCTAACCACCCCATCATTGGCTTAACGAAATGAGCTAAATTGAGGTTATTTAGTAACACTTTCGTCAGTGGAACTTATGTTTATCTATTAATAGTTCAAAAAAGATGGTGGAGATGATGATCCCAATGGCAACAATTCAAATAGTGCTTCAAGAGGGAACTGGTGGCAAGGTATTGAACTGTCTTTTTCTTTTGTTCTTAATTAGAAGGGCACTCAAGGTTCTCATAGCAAACTGTTTTCTGTCATCATCATTCTGGTTTTGATAAAACTGGACTATGTCATCCCACAGGTTCACTTTACTATTGAACCCCTACCCAAGTTATCCTCAAGTTCAGCTCCTATAATTTAAGGTACGTACACATAGAGTGCGTACTTGAAATAATTGTTCACTAGTTTTATACCAGTGCTTTTCTGTTTCAATATTGCATCCAAGTCCCTGATCTTTATTGAATCAAATCTCTACAACTCTTCCTTCTTTAATCTACGATTCTTTGTTCTACTAGGCGCAACTACGATTCCAAAGGTGACATAAAAGAATAGACAATATGCGTAGCATCGTTCTTTTTTCTCTGTTTGGGATTTTTGACCAATGCCTAATGATGGCAACAAATAAAATCGAATAAGAAAAGAAAAAGAAATCGTTGTTGACTCAAGAAAGAAGAGAAACATGATAATATTTTTTTAAAATCAATAAATGAATAGCATTATGATTCTTACTTCTTTTTAAATTGGAAAGCTATAATGGGTTGTTTTACTTTTGAACTATGCCAACCACAGCGATACTAAAGTGGTGTTTAATTGTTGACTATGACGCAGGGCTGATGACTATGAGCAACTTTCTCACGAAGGAAATAAGACATAAGCATTGTTAGTTGAAACTTGAAAAAGCTTTAACGGAGCTTAATGTGGCAGGACTTGCGGCTTTGATGCAGGGGTGTTGGGTTCTTTTTGTCCCACCTAGTTTTTACACTTGAGCTTGTATGTGGTTATGGAAGCTTTTAAGTAGTCTTTCTTTTCCACTCTTGTACACTTCTAAAGTTTGTTTTGCGTAACTAAGCCAAATCTTCTACTAGATGGTAAGATGAACCATGACACGTGGGTTCCAACTTTTAAGTTTTGTTCCTTTTCTGTGGGAGAAGTATAATAATGAAGGCGTGTTTATCCCTCTCTTCCTGTCTCTGTTGATTAGTGAGTTAAATGCTTTTATGCCATTGAACAAAGTATGAGATTTCATATGACATATTATTAGTGAACTGGAAGTTTTGTAGCGTCACTCTAACAACTTGGAACATCTTAGGTGTTAAGTTGATCAAGGATATTACATTCCATTTTTAATTAAAAAATGAACATAATATCATAGTCAATTTTATTTTAAAAAATTCAATTTTACCGTTGGTTCTTTAATTATAGCTTTTCCGGTCAAGTTCCCTTTTAAGTTACAAGATTATATACTAAATTAAGCACGCCCGATTTCAAGTGGTTTTACGTTCGTTATCAATCAACAGATGCTTAAATGGCTTTCTGCGGAAACCATTAAGAAAGAACTTAAAGCTTTGATGAAGAGGGGCGTCATGAGGATCATATCAGCCAAAAGAAAAGAGCAATACTTAATTTATTATTCAGATTTCCGGATATTACAACGACTTTGCAGGCCAGAAGAGCTAGCCACAAGGTTGCAGATTAACTCCAGTTAGCTAGCGTTCAAGTAGAAGCAATTACATACATAGATACTGAAGGTTTTGGCTCATCAAGGCACCGTGTAAGCTGCACAGATGAACAATAAACAGATTAAAGAGTGAAAACTTTTCTGCATTAAGAAGGATTAGACTAAAGTAGGAATTGATATTGTCAGAGAACAAAAAATTAAAGAGATCACAAGAAACAATAAGAAGGTAAAGACAGTGATAACAGAAGTAACAACATCACAAACAATTTATCACAGAAACGGGAATTCTGAATAGACCTCCACATTTGTAACCCACAGGGCGATCAGAAATGTTGCAACGTTTGGGAATGGTTACAGCGACTTCTGGCCTAGCACCAGAAATCTTGGCTGTGTTGGAAAGCATAACAGCACAGAGACAAGCTGGGTTTTGGCCAATTTTCTTGACCTGAGCACAGCACGGCTCAGACACCGAAGCCGTCTCGTCTTGTGCAGCTGATGAACAAGGAGCAAGCTTCAAAGCTTCTCTATCAGGAGTTGTTGACCTCCCACATTCACCAGCCCCATCAACTTTAGCCAACTCCGAAATGCCAAGAATCACAAGGAACATTAGAGAGCAGATGTAGTAGTACTTCGTCATAGCTTCCATATTTCCAATCCTCAATGCACAAACAACCTCGACTACTTCACTGGATTTTATATTCGAGCTGGGAGCTGAATGGTTGCTTACACGTGAACCCCATTGTTCATAGTGGACATAGCACCAGGACGCTGTACTAATTTGTTTGTTGTACACGTACTCCTTCCATCATGTTTTATTTAGATTACCTGGCTATTTTAAGCACTTAGTGGTCAGTGCTCTCACTAGAAACGTTTGGGTTCAGATCCTCTGTATGTTCTAATCTTGTTTCACTCTAAAACGACTTACGTTTTATCCATTACATTGTCTCTCTATGGCTTCAGGGGCGCGACATGACTACTTTTCGTCAGAGTTGACAGCAAATCAGTGCACAATATGGAACATCATCTTCTTTTTTTTTATTACATTATTCTAGTTTAATTACATTAACCTTAAACTACTACGACCTCATCTCAAGAGTTTAGAGGATGTAAATCTAGAACTCCAAGATTCTTCAGATTTTTACGTAACCTATACACTTCTGCGTATAAGGAGTATTCACACACTCTAGATCATTAATAGAAAACATGCCTATTTCTTCTCCTTTGACGTGACTCGAACTCAAGATTTCTTTAAAAAGGAGAGTCTTAAATGAGAAATCTGGACCAATTGATCCACCCTTCGTTGTCACCCATCATCCTCTTTGATTTCACCAAAGAGTGGAACGCATACTATTAGTTGTTACACTCGAAAAAATTACTGGAAAATGAAATTAAGATACATCCTTAACTTCTGGATGCAGTTTGCTGAAATGTTGTCGAAATAGACGTTTAAAAGAACTAGAACGCCTATGTGATAGACTTTTACTGAACAAAGCACGTTTATAATATCATCTTCCGGCTATATTTTTCTCTTTCACTATCACACGAGAGAAACAATCTTTCACCATCTTCACGATTTAAAAGTCTATCCAATGCAAAAATAATAAAATATTAAGAAATTAATAACTAACTGAAACATTTATAACCCTGGAATAAGAATTTTATTTATGATGTATTCTTAAGAATTAATTATGGCTTTGATTATAAAAAAATACACAGAATAACTAATTATAAGTTTAGGGACTATTTGGTTCCACTTTTTGTTTTTGTTTTTTGTTTCTATTTTCTATTTTTTATCTCCTTTTTTTCGTAAAAAAACGAAACATGTTTGATTGAAATTTGTAATATAAAAACTAAAAATAAAAACCTATTTGATTGAGATTCCTAATAAAAACTGAAAACAAAAATATGTTTGGTTTTATTATCATGCTTCTATTCTTTTGTAATTATACTATTATGTGTAATAATTATAATATAATACATTATATTTTTAAATTAATTAATTAT
>JANITW010000236.1:25063676-25080495 GCA_027564335.1 Erythroxylum williamsii | reverse complement strand
CATTGTCATCATTCATATTGTTCAAGCCTTCCATAACTAAATGTAATAACATATAAGTGACATCAATCACAATAATAAACATGTAACAATGCATTGTATTCCACACTTTTAAAAAATTGGTTCTTTACATTAAAAAGAGGTATTACATTAAGATAATAAAGTCACGTGACATCATTAAAAATAGGAATACAAGAATTGCAAGGCACTTAAATGCATTTAATATTTCAACTTTGCTTTTAATGCATAAATACACGTTACATGAAAGACATTTAATGTTTCAACATATGCATTTAATGCATGGCCATTATTTTATTTTAAAGATGAAGCTTTTCAGTTAATAAAAAAGATAGAAGCCTTAGAGAGTGAAACGATTAACCCTATGTTATGTTTTAACCCTCTAGTGGAACGATTGGCTTTGTAGATGATGTAGAGTTGAAGTAATGCTTTGTGAAAAAAAAAGATAGAAGTCATGGACGTTGGTAAGAAGAAGCTGTATGAAGCCAAGGTCAGGGTCAAGCCATGGCTGAACTTTAAAAAGAAATGCAAGAGTTCAAGCACATGAAAGATGCTAATGCCCCCCCGCTTTTACTTCTTCTGATCTTGGTGTGAAGAAAGATTGTCATGGTCTTGGATGGCAAGAGGTGCAAGTTCATGATCCTGCAGTACAAGATGCAGCAAGCCATGCTACTAGTGATACAACCGACGGTTCTCCACACTTCAAACTCATCTATCTCATATATGCTACTAGTGATACATGTTGCTTTCTAGGGAAAAAAAAAACTCACATACAAACAAAGCCTCACATCCTCCTTTCACGATCTCTCAAAACAAAAACCATGTCATCATCATAATAAGAAGCCATGCAGTTTGTAATGGGAAAGAAGGTAGGAAAACAGAACAGAGATAAAGCATTTCCCATTGAATCGACCAAGTAAACATTACCATCAACAAATATGAAGGTAAAAGCCAACGGCATAATCTTATATCTATACCTTGATGGGTTCTAGAAGGTTTCGACAGATTTTTTTCTATTAATACACTTCAAACTCACGCACAAAGGCAAAAATTTTAAACTCAAGTACACTATTATGTGAAGACCTATTGGTGTTGGTCGTAAAAAGTACTGTTTCATAATCACAGCCAAAAGAAAGCATGCCAAACTAACAATAGAAAGCCATATCTACATACCGAAAGAAAAAAGGAAAAGAACAAATACGGATAATATAATATAACACAAACTTGGAGTCAGCCAAAGACGAGGATGAAAGTCGACGCAGAGAGGAAAAAAAATCACAGATGAAGATGAAGATGTAGGTAGGCGCAAAGAGAAAAAAATTGTTTCGGAATAAACGAAAACCTATTAGAAAAACGTATTTTTTTTGTTTCCGTAATATGGTTATTGTTTTTTTTATTTTTTAAAACAAGGGAATGCAACAATAACCACCAAACGTGATTCAATAGGAAATTTTATTTTTAATAAAAATCACAATCAAAAACAGGAAAAAAAAAACAAACAAGCCCCTAATTATTTCTTAACTTTGAGGAATAACTAAAGTCAATCTCCCACCTATTTTTATCTATTCTGAGCATGTCCGAAATAAGTCATACATTCATAGGACAGAAATACCCTTCACTCTCACGTGTAATGTGAGTCCATTTTCACTTCTCTATGAACTTCTTCATTTTCACTTCACTCTCCGGAAACTTGTTCATTTTCACTCTCTCCACCTCACGATTCTCTTCTCCAAAAACTTCACTCTCTCTTCAAGCCAACCTAGCCTCTGATTGTTGCCTGTCTCTTCTAGGTAAATTTTTTTCCCAACAAGTTAATTTCCTTCTCTTCGATCGCCACCACTTTTGTTGAAGTTAATTGTTTTATCCTTTTTCTCGTTGGACACCAGAAACAGGATTTGGAATCCTATCAATTCTTGTTCCAACAGGCGCCTTGACGTTAGCTAACTCTCCCACAATGCATAAAAACACACACTCTCTACCTCAATATTCCTCCTTTTATCGTTTTTGTTTTTTTAAGATTGCTATGCTGATAAAGTTGCATAATCAAGTTATGTTTGTGTTTTTTTATGGGTTTCGATTGAGTGAGAGATTAGGTTTTGTGGTTTGATTTCTCTCTTCTTTGAAAATGGCAATTATAAGCGGTTCCCACTGAAATTAACAATGGAGTAAAAGATTAGGAAACAAAAAGTGTTATGTTTTTTAAACAGTGGATTGAAATTTAATGCTTATGTTCTTGAATCTCACTGGTAATTTAATGGTTCTTTATTTTTCTAGGTTTTGCTTTTCTCTCCAAACCTCTCCCACGCATCCGCCATAAAATTTCTTTTCCTTTTTTGCTTTTCTTAGAACTTGATTTGTTTTCTTTGTAGGTTTTGCTCTTCACTCCGAACCTCCCCTCTTTTTTTCTTTTTTCAAAACTTGATTTGTTTCCTTTGCAATTGCTTTTCCTTTAAAATGCTAAATTATTTTCTTATCCCAATCTTTTTGTTATAATGTGAAAATCCTCAGACATTGTAGATCAATGACCCAAAATTTTAATGATGTGTAATTCAAAGTTAACATGCTACTTTATAGAATTGGGCATTATCACAGTGAAAGTTGAAAACTTCTGTGCTTTTACCAATTTATAACAAACTAACTTCAAGTTGATTTCTTTGTTTTCAACTCATGCCCACGTCATTCCATGTTCTTTGAAATCATTGACAAGTTGATGTTCTATGGTATAGTTATTACTATAATGTTAAACAAACTATTGAGTTTGAAAATTGTGCTGGTCATGTGGTTGTTTATTGACATACAACTTATGGGCTGGGAAAAGATGATCATATATAGAAAAGAGGGTGAAAAATATAACTACATTAAGATTGGGTTAAGTGGGGTGTTTAACTAGTAAAGCTTTCAGTAAAGTTGCTAAAATATTGACATATTATTAATAACATGAATTTGAATAATTTTTGCAACATCCTTGGAAGTAGCAGCTATATTAAAGCATTTTATTATATATCTATTTTGTTTTAAGCTTTATCATTAGTAATGTTTTCTTTTTGGTTTTCGGTTCGTAACTAGGAGTCCCGTCCCTTGGATTAACCATACTTACCATCATCATTTGTTTACTTGTGTTTTTGACTTTAAAACTTGACTCCGTATTTGACAATGGTAGGTGTTGAGGAAATTGTTTAAGTAATTCACTTTTTTTAGGCGAATTTGCAGGTGTTTGAGGACTGCACTTGCAAGTGAGAGATGACTCTAATTGTACAGTTGAATTCTTCAATTTATGTTTTATTATGTGCTAAAAATTGTGTGTAGAATCTTTTTGAAAAACTAGGGTTTAACAACTGAAGCCAACTATCCCTACAAGGCAGTAGATGAAACATGCAACACCAATGCAGAGGCCAACCACACAGCTAAAATTACTAGCTATAAAGATGTACCAGCAAACAGTGAAGCAGCACTACTAAAGGCTATAGCAAACCAACCAGTATCAGTTGCCACTAATGCTGAAGGTAATTTCCAGCTTTACGAGAGTGGGATACCTACCGGAGATTATGGGATTAATCTAGATCACGGTGTGACAGCCATCAGATACAATGCTAGTAATGGCATCGACTATTGGATTGTGAAGAACTCATAGGGTACAGAATGGGGTGAACAGGGATATGTAAGGATGCAGAGAAATGTTGATGCCAAGGAAGGACTTTGTAGAATAGTCATGCAAGCTTCTTATCCCTCAACTTGAACTCCTATACTATGAATGTATTTAAGAACCATACATAAGGGTTTACCCAAGTTTGTGTATTGTTGTGTGTGAATATTAAGTATAGTAGTTCTCACATTGTGTAAAAACATGAAGTAAGGAGCAGATTTCTCTAATATTTGCATTATAGTATTCTAAAAGTCAACTCCTTCCTTATCAACTCATACATTTATAATAATAATAATAATGTTTAAGCAAGAATTAATTATGTAAAAACACTTGGCAAATTCAAAGATTAAAGTATGCATTATGCAAGGCATCCAATAATAATAAGAAGAAGAAAAAGAAAAAGAAAAAGGATAATAATAATAATAATGATGATGATGATGATTATGATGATGATGATGTAGTTAATAGATATTTTGATCTTTTTGTTAGTTATCCCTTTGTCATTCCAATTTTCAATTTTCAAACTAAACATCGGCATACATTATCATTAGAAATTTTTAGGAATAAACCAAATTAAGTAATACTCATTTCATTTCATTTCTCATTTATTTTATTCCTAAAGATAATCATTCCATTTCTTATATATTCTAGCAAGGGAATCAAATGGGATGTTAATTTTAGCTTTTGAATGTAGTAGAAATGAATAAATTTATTAGAAGAATAATTGAAAAATGAATTACAAATACTTGTCTGTATCTATCACTATTTACACAATTTTATTTAAAATTTTGTTTCACAAATTACACAAGAAAATGGATATATTAGGTCACACTATGTCAATAGGGGCATGGATTATACCTACTTAAGATTCAAGAGATCAACATCTCATAGCTCTCTCAACTCTTTACAAACTTAAAATTTCTTGTTTTCTTTCAACAATTCTTGTGTGATGTTGATATTGTCTTTTTGGAAAATGCAACAAGAAAAAGAAAAGAAAAGAAAAGGATGATAGTGTTATGTATTTTAGGTCAAAAGGACCTTAATATTAATAATTTGCACTCTTAGATTTAGATTTCATGAATTACTTTTTCGTTTGGCATTTCGAGAGAAAAAGTCACCCTTACTTAATATTTTTCTTGACATATTAAATTTCTCTCTTAAAAAGATTTCGTTTATACGACTTGAAACTATTCTTTTGATGGACAATGAGAAGACCCCATTTCATATTTTTGGTATTTACTTTATAATATTTCGTATAAGATTTAAGATAGTTTTTATTATTATCTCCTTCGCATTTTAACATTTATAAAATAGTATGACTTGAGTTCTTAATTAAATTTAATTTTGTTACATTTCTATCATATCTCTTCCATAACCACTGGTATCTTATGAACTAGATATGTCAATTACACAATTCTGGTCATGTAGATACGGTTATAGTTTTTATGAAAATTTTTATTTTTTATATTTCAAGACAAAAAAAGTGTGATTTGTTCCTTAACTTTTTACATAAAACATTAGATGGTTCATGTTGTTAACTATGATTGTATCTTCATGTTTACAAAATGGTATAATTTATGCTCTCAAACCTAACTTTAGTAAGTTTTCATTAGATATTTGTCACAGTAGCATTAATTCATGACACATGATGAGTCACTATGCAATTCTAATCATTTGAATGTTAACATGATTATTATGAAATTTATTATTTTTAATCTAGTTAATATTTAATTATCTAAAATATTAATCGTATATTCTACTTTTTATTGACTTCTTTATCCATTTTTATCAACTCCTCTCGTAATACTTTTCTTTAAAACTATAGCAAACTAAATCAATAGCTATTATTTTTAATAACTTGTAACCAATAAAAATATAAAAGTACCAATAATTATCTAATAATAAATATGATAAAAATATTATTATAATAATCTAAATTTACATAGAAACAAAAAAAATTCCATACATTCTTCAATTTTAGAGATGCAAATGGTATTTAAAGATATAAAAAATCTAACAAATAGTGAAAAAATTTATATGTACAATTATTAATTGTAATACATATTTTTAATACGCATGTGAAAATTTTTAAAATTCTTAAATTGTAAATATAAAAGTTCTATTTTAAAGTGTGATACATTATTCATAAAAGAGAAAAATTATAACAACCTTTGAAATACATAAAAATAATATTTGAAGTAAATTACAATCCTTATAATTGCATGTCGATTTTTTTTTGTTATGTTTTATTTATTATATGATAAAAATTAATATTTTAGAATTTAATTATTAAATTCACTATTTTACAAAATATACATAAAATTGAATTATAATAACCTTATCATAAGTACATAACTTTTAATAAATATGAAAATTTTTTCATAAATACATANNNAAAAATTCTACATTATACTTAAATTTTTATAACATATATTAATTAATAATATGTAAATATTTTGTTCAAAATTTTTTGTTTTCACATATTAAAATAAAAATGTAACATGTTTTTGTTTTTAATAATTTTAATAATTAAACATTTAAAATTAAAGAGATAAATTTCATAATTGTCATGGCAAGTTTTACCAAAAACGACTAGCTAGCCCACTCGAGTAGCATGATAATTAAGTTTAAAATGCTTATTTCTAGGATTAGGTCGAGCCGAGCTTACAGCAACATCATCATCCACATGACTAAAATTGTATAATTGACATTCCAAATGTTAAAGGTTAAGCAGAGATGTGATGATAGAAATCTAATGAAAACCTAACTAAGTTAGGTTTGAGGGTCCAAATCATGCTATTTATAAATGTTAAGGTGTAATTTGATACTGGAGATGATGATAGTGACTATCTTAGACCTTATACAAAAGGTTAGGAGGTGAATTGTACCTTTTGCCTTAAACTATTGAATTTTTTTTAAAATATAATAGCCACACTAGCATCCACGTGACTAGAATTGCACAAAGCCTGCCACGAGTCATAAGTTGTTAGAAATAATCAAGATAAAACACAATCATAAAAATCATATTAAACAGGATCATTTGTATATACATATGCATATAATAAACAAAGAATCACATACTTGGATTCCCGTTGTAGTTCCACCGATTAAAAAACTTTTACTGCCTTCTCTTCTTTTTAAAGTTTGTTTCCAATAATCTTTCTCTTTAAAATTTTGGCATTATTATGTTTATCATTCTTTGGTTAAAACAAAAAAAACCATAATTGATTCATTTGGTTTTTTTCATGTTACTGAGTGATTATTTCAAGCCATATTATAAAGAACATAATGTTTTTTTATTCACACTAAGAGGATTTTGATCTAATTTTGGCATAAACAAAACATCATATATTTGTTTTGTAACTAATGAATTTTTAATAACAACTATTATATGTAAGCTTCATTGTCAACTTTTATCTTTAAATGAAAATTATTATCAAAGACCCTTCAAATTTGGTTGAATACCTAAGTTCACAAGAATAATAACGAAAAATATTTAAGGCTATGTTTGGTAGGGTGGTTAGTAATGAAATGGAATGGAAGGGAATATAATATTATTTCATCATTTGGGAGGAGGGGTTATAATGGAATAGAATTAAATAGGATAGAAAGGGAGAATTTCACATTACATCCTATTCTATCCTAAATAGTAAAAATGAGTTACCTCCAATTTGTTTGAAACACATTTGTGTTCATAAGGATAGAACACACTATACATTTCAACATTAGACACATTTTTTACTAATCACACATTCCTTAAGTAATTACCTCAATTCACAATCCATAACTAAATTAACTTTTACTTAATTAATCTAACCTCAATTTAAACTCATTTCACACCTTAAATAAGTCCAATTAAGTCCCAATGTACCAAATAAAATGACCTAACCTTATATAGTTCAACAATTGTTCAAAACCAAGTTTTTCACCTTCCTAACCATTTCCCACGAACGTGGGAATATGCCTTATAAATCCCAACCTTTAGTTTGTTTCCAAAACTTAATTTTTTCACTTCCATTCGACACGCCTTCACCAAAGTCTATCAATTTCACTTCAACTCTACCTTATTCATGCTTGAATATCTCATCAAATTCATGTCCAAACCAAATAAAAAATCATTCATTAAGCATCTCATAATCCATGTTCTTTCAGGTATCAACATCCAAAGCAAAAGCTATCAAACAAGTATCATGTTTCAGACCTCAATTCATCATCAATTCAATACGTATTCTATCCAATTTAAGCATCAAATAATTCATATTATAGCATGCAATCAAGTTTAGCATTCCCTTACCTTCTTAACTTTAAAGTCCTACTTAAAAAAGTGAGCAAAACTAACCCTTAATGCAACTAACACACATCCAAGATCAAGGTGCAAATCTTAGCACCAAGAAGACAACATAGAAGATAACATAATCTACTTCTTTAATGTAGTATCTAGCAAGGATTTTAAGTGTTGATAATCCAAAATTGAAGCAAAAATCCAAAAGTTTGAGAGTAAATGAGAGGGTTTCGGTGGAGAGTAAGGAGGTGCAGGCTTAACACATATATTGCTAGGTGTCACTATCTTAACATGACATTTAACACCAAAGTATGTCTATCAAATGTCATAATTCTTTTAGGTCATTTGTCACTCAACCAATGCTATCATATGTCAATTAATTAGCTATGTCATTTGTCACTTTCATGCCAAATGTCACTAATTCATAGGCTTAATCAGCCAAATTTTCATATACCAACTTATCTTACCATTTGATATTTTTCCTAGTCTAAATGAACATTTTAATACCTCAATTCTCTAATGATATCAATTAATTCCAAATCACTAAATATAATCCATTAGACCAAAATTCTAGACATATGAAATTCACAGTTATGCCATAGCACAATTTTAACACCTATAACATGTGTACTTTCATGAACATATAACATTTCAACTAGGGTATAACTTAGGATCTCACAACAAATCTTGTCCTTGTTGTTTGTTTGAGAGTCTATAATTAAAGGCTTTCTAATTACACTTACCAAATAACTCAGCCGCTCAAGAGTCCAGAATTCCAATGATACATTATGGAAATTAATTCATAATGGATTTATGTTAATATTGTTTCTATTAAGCTCCATACGGAGTCTCCATTTTTACAAGAACATAGGTTGTCCTGCAATATGTCAAAGACCAAGCTCCAAGATTTTTGTGAGATTACATTCAACAAAGAATTTCAATATAAATAGGGCTAGTAGAAGGGCTTAGGCCCGGTTATACCCAACCCGACCTCACCCAAAGTTAACAAGTTAGGCTCTTGTTGACTAAGCCTCGAGTTTGATTTTCTTTGCCCGGTCAAGCCTCAGGTTAGGTTAAAGCTTAAAACAATGTTATTTTTCTTTTTAAAAATAATTAATTTATAACTGGGCTCAGGCTCAACCATTGTGTTCCTTAAATAGAAAGATATCATCTTCCTTCGACATTGTTTTGTCTAACCCCTTTTATCCCATTTTTCTTTAGCCCAAGCTTGCATCTGTGGAAAAGATGGCCTCTTGCTCAAGAAATAACCCACAAGTGCTACAGACTAGATCTTTGCACCTGCCTCAAATAATTCCTGTAACATCCCCTTACCGATGTGACGGGCATATTGGTAATTCGGATGGGTTAGGATTGAGTGCATACATAATTTGGAATTGCACATGCATTTTTGTCTCATTAATTATTGATAAATGCTTATTGTTGCACCAGCATATGAGTGTACATGCATGTATGACATATTCCCGGCTTAATGGTGTGAATTGGAAATTATGTAATTTTTGTATAGATTGTGCTTGAATTGGTGAGTTGAAGTGAAAATTGAATTCTAGAGGTTTGAAAATAGATTTGGAGTGTAGGATTATGTATTTCCTATTTATGAGGATTTATAGGAATTTTTCTGGAATTTTTAGAGTTATGGGTCCGGACCGAAAAAAAATGACCTAATGACTGATAAATTGGATTTCGGTTCCAAAATTGATTGGCAATTGGCACGAGATAATTAGAGTTATGATTTTAGGATTTATTATTTAGAGCCATTGCAAAATTGGGAGAAATTAGAATAAGATTTGGATTTTTAGACCCCAAGAAGTGGGCATGTGGCAAATGAATTGCCAAACATGCCCTAGTCTTTTAAGTCTTGGTTTTTAAACCCTCACCTTTGAATTTCCTTCCACGACACCCTCTCCTTTTGAAAGAAAAATTGACCCTCTTCTTGGTTCTTCTTCTTCTCCTTCTTCGTGCATCTCATCCGTGCTCATTCCTTTCATTTTTCTTCTCATTAATTGCTCCTCCCTCATCATTAACCTAGCTTTAAGCCTTGGATTGGAGAAAATGAATTTTTGGTGTTGGTTTGAGGTGATTGCAGTGGGTGTTGAAAGAGTGTGAGGGTTGGAGATTGAAGGGATTTTTGAAGGTTTGAAGGCTTAATCAAGTAAGTTCTTACTCCTTTATGCTTTAGATAGTTTGATTTGAAGATTGATTTGAGTTTATGATTGTTGAGATATATGGTTTTCGGATGATGTGAGTTTTTGAGTTATTTTGTTTGGATTTGGGTATTTGAAGAATAATTGATTTTAGATGGAATTAAGTTTAAGGGTTAGTAGTTTAGAGTACATTGAGTTGTTTTGGAGTGTTTGTAAAGAGAAAAGATGGATTAAAAATCGACAGAACTGAGAAATCTGGGTTTCGGGCGTGTTTCTGGGTTTGCACGTCGCGACATGTTCATCACACGCCACGGCGACCAATTCCTCTTCCGCACGCGCAGATTTCTTCTGCACGCTGCGACAAGCGAAGGCGCACGCCGCGAGGAGAGCTTAAGTATGCACCACGACGCATACGAGGGATCTCGCCGCTGCGAGGACGCCCATTTTCTGAAATTGAAGTTGATTGTTTTAATCGATGGTTTTGAGGTTTTATTCCTATTGAATTGGTTTATGAGTGATTGAAATTTAGAGACTAAGAATTGTGAATTTATAAGAATAGAATTTCTGAATCATTTTCGAAGGTTCTCGAAATCGAATGACAATTGAATAGTGAATGTGATTTATAATTGGAGTGTGACTTTAGGGAGTTCTGAACTTAGTCAAGTGAATTGTAGAATCTAGGAATTGCTATCTTTTAGAGTGAAAGAGTTGAATTGAGAAGATTCGGGAATAGAATCGGGAATGTCATAAACATGTATAGTACATAATTCAATCGTTGCACGTGCATTATTGATTATTGTAAATTGTGCAATTGGTAATGTTTACGTATTCTGATTGTTTTAGAGGCTCAAGTGAAGCGTTGATCTTCCAACGTAGCTGAGACTTTCCAGCAGTAGCTCGGAAGTTCAGAGGTGAGTAATCTAGTTGGTTCCTCAACCTTTATGTGTTAAATTTTATGCACTTATGCCATGGGGAGATAAATGGAGGATTTGTGTGCTTGCTTTTGATTAATTTTGGACCATAGGTGTCCGAAATATCTGGAACTTGATATAGAAGTGTCAATTGTGGTACATTGCAATTATTTGGTTTTAAATGCGAATTGAGACATATGCATTCATGCATAAGAGCATGTACAGATAATGACAGTTGTGACCAGAGCAGCCAACGTATTTCAGAGCTTTAAGCTCAACGTAACAGGGCCTCGAGCCCAATATATTTCAGAGCCACAGGCTCATCGTATCAGGGCTTCAAGCCCAACGAAATTCAGAGCCACTGGCTCACCGTTAATGAGCTCAGGCTCACGGTCATAACATCGTAATAAAATGGAAAGTGTTACATGTGCATTCTGTATATGAATGATTAAATATGAATTGTGTGAAAGGCGAAATGCCTTATATTTGTGAAATAAAACGCATGTGATATTTCTGAATGTTCTAATATGTGATATTCTGCGAATTGTGTGTATATGCATAAGTTCGGTGGACCATCGATGATGGTTTCTCGCTGAGTTCGCGAACTCACCTAACATTGCAAATATTTTTCAGGACAGAGATAGTAGACTCCTAGCTCCAGAGTTAGACTTTTCCTGCCGTGTGAGCGCGTTGGCAAGAGAAGTCATGGCACACAGGTCGGTTAGCTGGAATCGTTTTGGGGGATGACCTAGTTTAGATTGTTGTATCAATTCCTTTTTGGAGAATTATGTACTTAGAATGTGGAAACTGATGACTTGTAAATTCTGTTTTGAGGTTTGAAATGAAAATCTGTCAGTTTAAAAAATTTAGTGATTTTGATATTAGGATTTTATGATATTGATGCCATGTGGATTTAGTAATGATCGTTTATAGTGCACCCTTATCGTGGGTTATACGTTGGAACGGCCCACAGGCGTCTCGGTGTGTACCCTACGGTAAGGGGGTACTACAATTCCAATTGAGTAGTGATTATTCCATCCAAAAGTAGTTCCTGGTACTGAGTAAGCTTAGTTCTACTAGTATCAACCTCCAACTTACTCTTCCACGAATTGTTTGCAATTACTGGCTCAGTTTTTCGAGAGGTTATAGGAGAGCTAGATTTAGCAACTGTCAAATCTAAGAAGTCTTCCCAGAGTTCACCAATTCCTTTTCCCATTTGGTGTTCCTCTGCACTCTTTTACTATCCTATCAAAACCATAATCCCCTTGCGAGGTGCCAGAATCCTCATTCCAATAAGAAAGGTTCCTAGCAAATTTAAATTATATTTTAATAAAAATTATATAAACTTAAGTTGTAAATAACTAAGATAACATATCTTTTTTTTTTGGTGATAGGGATAAACAGAAAAAAAAAAAAAGCCTAAGCTCTCAAGACCGCCACAGATAAAGCATCATTATGAAGTAAGCATCGCATGCCCAGGATAGGCCTCTCCCATAAATGCCAACGTCGTGAAGATGAGGAGCCAAGTTTCGCTAAGAAATTAGCACATTGATTCCCTTCTCTCAGGGTATGAACGAGTGAACAATCCCAATCTTTCCACAGGTACAATTGAATATCCTCAATAATGGTCAAATAAGGGTGAGATTTAGAGCAGTCTCGGTTAACTAGTTGGACAGCCTCCAATGAATCTGACTCGAGCAGAACCTTTCTGAATCCACGCTCCCATGATAAAGACACTCCATGGTAGATAGCCTGAAGTTCTGCCAGCATATTAGTAGCACAACCAAGAAAACCTGAAAAGCCAAAAATCCAGTGACCAAACTCATTCCACGATAGACCACCAAAGCCTGCATTACCGGGGTTTCCATACTAACTCCCATCGACATTGAATTTAATATAACCCATAGGGGGAAACTTCCAGGAGGCCCAACGCTCCCGTTTGTCCACCAATTTCTCTTCCAGCAGAAAAGCTCTATGGTAAGCATCAACGAGTTTCAGGAACCATTGGTGAATACCCACTAAAGATAAAGATTGTTGTTGAAAAACTACCATGTTTCCAGTACACCATATGAGCCATGCTCCAACCAAGAATTTAGCAATATCATCACTAGTGCGTGAGGAGTCAAGCACATACTTGGAAATCCAAGCCGTAACATTTAGATTGCAGAAGGGAACCTATAGAGCGCCGTAGATACTAAGCCACACCTGCTTAGCTAAAGTGTAGTCTCGTAATGCATGGAGAATACTCTCCCATTCCTTTCCACAGTGGGGACAAAAAGGAGACGAAGCCAAACCACGATCATAACGCAAAGCATTTGTTGGAAGAATCTGCCAGATAATTTGTCATAAAAAGAATCAAAACTTTTGAGGTAGACTCAGACGCCAGATGCGAGGCCATATAATATCAGAGTCAAGAGGGACAGGAACGCGAGTAAGAAAATCATAGCCAGACCTCACTGAGTAAGTTCCTGAGGAGCTCTCACCCCAGATCAATGTGTCTCGGACTCGTGTAGCTTGAGGGAGAGGAACAGCGTAGAGGTTGTTACGTAGATCCTCCTCCAATGTCGTATGAAGTAGGGACAAATCCCATTGACCATTGACACCAATCAAGTCATTCACCAGGAGGCAACGGTCTCTAGGATCAATATATTGCACTCGCCTGCAAAGAGGGTAATCCCTAACCCATCTATCATCCCACACAGAGATATATTTACCATTCCCAACTCTCCAAATAAAACCATCTTCTAGAAAAGGGAGAGATCGTAGTATTGCTCTCCAACTAGGGGACACAGATGTGGGGCTAGTGCAGTTGAGAATATGAGCATTCCTTAAGTACTTACACCGAAGCACAGTCGACCAAAGATTATCATCTGCCCTAGAGAGAGACCAGATCAATTTTCCCAACATGGAAATATTATTATCACGTGTCATACGAAGGCCCAGACCACCTCGAACTTTCAGACTACACACTGATTCCCAATTCAGCAGATGAATGCCTCTCCCAGAACTAGATTTCCACAGGAATTGACGACACGTTCGATCAATATAGTCACATACGCTCGTAGGAAACCAACAAGTTTGCATTGTATACAACGGTATGGTGGAGAGTGTAGATTGAATTAACGTGAGTGTTCCAGCTTTGTTCAACAGCTGCGCTTTCCACCATTGTAAACCAACCTTTATTTTGTCAACAATTGAGTGATACGCACTTCACCTGTTAGACCCTATAAGAGGGACTCCCAGATATGTCCCCAAATCCCCTGTAAAGTGAAGATTAAAATGACGCCGTAAGAGACCTTTATGTCGTCAAGGAGCATGAGGAGAGAGGAGAGTCCGACTTTTGCTCATTTATTTTCATGCCCGAGCATTCACAAAATTGACGGATGGTATCTCTCACAACTTGACATCCCCTAGTAAAGGCTTGTGTGAATAAAAGCACATCATCAGCAAACAAGAGATGAGAGAGCGGGGGACTATTACCAGATACCTTAATAGGCTTCCACTCCCTTGACGCAACACGATGAGATATAAGCAACGAAAGCTTCTCCATACAGAGAATGTACAAGTAAGGTGAGAGTGGATCTCCCTGACGCAAACCACGCTTGGGGGAAATTGCTAGCAAACGAGCTCCATTCCACAGAATAGATAGTCGTGAATTAGTCACACATGACATAATAAGGGAGATGGTGGGAGCAAGAAAACCAAAATCTACCAGCGTCTGATTAAGAAACTTCCAGTCTACTCTGTCATAAGCTTTAGCTAGGTCAATCTTTAAGGCCAGATAACCATCCTTCTTTTTAGACTTTCGGATAGTATGGACTACCTCCTTAGTTAGAATAATATGTTCCATCACAATTCTGCCTGGAATGAAAGCGCCTTGCATAGGAAGGATAACCTTATCCAGAAAAGGCTGAATACGCTGAACAAGCACCTTCGTAAGAATCTTGTCACTAACATTGCATAAGCTAATGGGACGGAATTGGTACATCAAGGTAGGCTGAGCCTCCTTTGGAATCAAAGCCACCAAGGTTTCAGTCAGATTCTCCGGGCAAGTACCAGTTGAGAAAGCATCCCGCACCATGTCAAACACACAGTCCCCAACGATATACCAGTACTTTTTATAGAAAACCAGTTGAAAGCCATCAGGTTTTGGTGCTTTGTAAGGCTTCATAGATTGAACTACAGCAAAGACTTCGGCCTTTGAGATAGGCCGTAATAAAGCACTAGCAGCCTCCTTCGAAATCTTAGGGTGGTTTGGAATTTGGGGAAAAGGCATAACAATTTCCTCTGTAGAAAAAAAAAGCTTTTCAAAAAAGATCTGTACCTCATCCTTAAATGCATATTCATTTGTAATCTAAGAACCCTCTGAGTCCTGTAGACGCTCAATCCGATTTCTTTTACGATGAGAAATAGTCATGGCATGAAAAAATTTTATGTTTCTATCGCCCAACTGCAACCATTAAACACGAGATTTCTGGAACCAAAAAAGCTCCTCTTGCCTGACAATATCGTTATATTCCAAAATGAGACTATCCTCTAGTGAGATGAAATCTGGATTTTGTTTATACGCCATACACTTTTGGATACCTTCGAGTCGAGCAAGAGCTCGCTTCTTTCTCTGGAAGATATTCCCAAATATATCCTTGTTGAATTGAAAAGCAACATCTTTCACATTATTTAATGCCTCAGTTAGAGAAGAATGTCCTAATTGCCATGCACCATGAACTACTTTAGGAAAGTCTTTATGGAGAGTCCAGGCATCTTGAAACCGAAAGGGTCGAGAATGGGCAGGAGGATAAATCCATACAGCTTCAGTAGAATTAGATTATGATCCGAATGAGTACGATGTAAATGGTGCACCGAGGCTTCTGTAAATAGCATTCTCCATTCATTATTACACAAAGCCCTATCCAGTCGTACGAATGTGGAGAACACGCCATTCGTGCATTTCCTATACGTAAACATGGAACCCTTGAAGCCAAGATCCAGAAGGTTACACTCATCAAGATTTTTTTTTCTGAAAAGCACTGCTCTGCTCAAAGAAAACGGACCACCTCTTTTCTCTGTTGGGGACATATAGTCATTAAAATCTCCAATGAGAACCCAGGGGAAAGAGGTTATATCACTGATACGCTTCAGTTCCCTCCAAAGGCAGGCACGTCCTGGTCTATGAGGGCTCGCATACACTGTTGTTAAAAACCAGACTTGGCACTTAACGTCCCTCACAATGAAATGGATAAATTGTTTATGGGTCACCAGAACCTCAAGCTGGATTATAGAGGGATGCCAAAAACACCAAATACCGCCCAAGAATCCAGTAGCTTCCATGCGAAACACCTTCTCAAAGCCAAGAGAGCGAGATACCTTATCTGTCGGCCTACTAGAAACATGAGTTTCCATTATAATAAGGATGTCCACCTTATTTTTTCGAATGAGGTCTTTCACACAAGGAATGAAATCGACATGAGCCTCTCCCCGGCAATTCCACAAGAGAATATTAAGACTATTAATCATTAATAAGGGTAAAGAAAAATAGCGTTGCATCCTGAAGCAAGGCTACTCAGAACCATATCCACGTCCACATCAACAATTGGAGGGTTAAGCTCATGAGAGTATTTTTGCATGGTATCCAAAACCATGGTTGTTGTATCCTGCAGGAGTTTTAGTCCTGGATCAGGAGGTTCATGACTGGTTGAAACTGTATGCAGGAGAGCAGTGGAGTTTGGAGGGGGATGGGAACATTGGAAGGCCTAACGAAATTGTGAAGCAACATGTTGGATCATGTACGTCTCTACGGTTGTTGTAG
>JANITW010000236.1:25051160-25063576 GCA_027564335.1 Erythroxylum williamsii | reverse complement strand
AGGGGGTGGGCGGCAACAACAGGTTGTCTAGATGCACCAGGACTTCGCTCACGCCTACTTGTATGATTACCAGTCACCTCATGTGTATTAATTGGCTCCGTATGATTGTTTTTAATCACCGATCTAGTAGGACCCTTGGACCTCTTGTGCACCTCAAGCTTTTTGGCTTGTCTCTCTGTGCCTTTCCCAGTGCTCCCATTGCCAACTACGAAATTGAACCCACCCTGTTGAGCCTTCGTATAATCTAAACCTGTTGAAGTCGGCAACTCCTCAGTCACATTCTCCTTATCATGCAAAATCATATATCGATTTGTGGATGGGTGTTGAGTACGTGGACCAGGATCGCTTTGCCTATGATGAGGGAATCTCTTGGGTTGCTTTTCCACTACCATCCATGACCCCAAACTGAGGTTCTCACCAAGGGTGCTACCTTCGCCAATAGTGCTGTTAAAAGTGTGAAGATTTTCCATCACCTGCCTCTCCCCGACGACGTCAACTTGGTGATTCACATCAGTCTCATGCTTGTCCTTGCTAGATGTAATGGATGTATAGGAATGATCTTGATGGCCATATTTCCCATAAGTAAAACAAATGGTGTGAAGTCCCTCATATTCAACATAGTACGTTTTACTGTCAACTTCCAATTGCCCAATCAATGGTTTATCTAGATCAATCTCAACACAAACCCTCGCGAAACGACCACAATTAGCTAGAGTAGTATTCTTATCTACCTTGACTGGACGACCAATACCGGTGGCAAGAGCCATTAACAAATCCTCATCATTGTACTGGACAGAGATATCAAGAAAACGAGCCCATACTAAAGTAGAATCAACAGTTTCGTGCATCACCGAGAATCCCGAAGTCCAAGGACGCACGGTGAGATAGTGATCAAAGATGAGCCAGGGTCCACCCTCCATGGCTAGGTCATAATCAGCGCCATGATCAAACTTAACAAGGAAGTAATCATGTCCAATATCCAAGACATCAAAACCCCCCATTGGTTTCCACAGTTATTCAATTTTGGTAAATAAAACCCTAAAGGATATAGGTCGGCCTAACAATTTCACAACAACGGCCTGCCTCCACGGCGCCTCTAACGATTCCATATAAGTCGGATCCACGTGAAAGACAAGAAAGTGTTTATTGCCACCCTTATACTCACGATGCACTATCCCTTGCACGATTAAGTCAACAGATGTTTTCTCCTTCGCATCATAAGCCAATTCCTTCGTTCTCTCACGGTTCAGAATTTTATCTTTCCATGACATGCCTTTAGAGCTAGCAGCGTTGTTGGGTAAATCTGTAGTATTGGCAAGGATGGTCGAACGAAACCCGCCTGGCGGCGGATCTGGTGGTTTTGTTCGTTTGTGAGAGCGAGCGTCAGACAAAACTCTTTGCTCCATGAAAAAAAAGTGTAAAAACCAAAAAATTATCTTTAAGATAACATATCTAAAACTAGAATAACATACTTATTTTACTACTACTTCCCATTTAATAAAGAATCCTATCATAATTTAAATTTGAGCCCTTATTGTCTTCGGTGTTAAACTTAATTCTCACCAAATTAAGAATTATAGTTTACTATATTATTTATTTTTTTACAGACTTCAAACTTTTTTGCTTCATTATGTTGGCGGCCATTGGATAATATCCTATTCGACGGTCCAACCCAACGTAGGAAAGTGAAAAATGTGGAACAAGTTAAATACAAGATTCAGAACAGAAACAGCGAACTCATAAGCGATCTTTCAAAAGTCACTTCTACTAAAAGACTTTGCTCACAACATTACCCACTTAAACCTATGTAACATCTGACATTTACTTCTGAAACTTAATAATGTTCCACCAAACGATCACAACAGGACTTCCCAACAGAGATAAGTAATCCGACTGCAACGGATTGATCCAACCCTCTAAAATTCCTCGGATTGCACAAAGAATTGAAGGTACTAAACACGATCCTAGCGAGAGAAAGCATACAACACAATCGTCACGTAAATCAAGAGCGCAAGTGGAACAAAAACGACGAGAGGAACAACAGCAGCGTATGTGTAACCACTACCACAGGCCAAAGTTCCCAGCTTCACCTGAGCAACATTAATCAGAGCAAGCATCAGAAACACGCACCCGCAGACCGACCCTATACCCGAAACCAACATCCCGACCCGAAACAAATTCCTATTAACTATTCCGAGGAACTCCGGAAAGTGGAGATGTCGGGTATATTCCTGATTTCTGGAGATCCGAATGGCTTGCTTGAGAGCGAGAGCGACGATGCTGGAGAAGAGGAAAGAGCTAAAGGAATACACATGGAATGAGATGAGGTCCTCGGCGATCCTGGGACCGGCGAGGCAAGCGGCGTCGACGACGAGGTTGTCGGTCGGATCTGCCGGGTTCCAGGCTAGGCCTATGAAGACGGCGAGTGTGAATAGGGAGTTGACGTTAACTATGCCATCTAAGGCCGGGATGTGGATGCTGGTGGTCATTGGGAGGGGTTGAGTGCGGTGGCCAGACGGCGGTCGTGTACGGAGGCAAGTGGAATGGAGTTAATCAGCAAAAGTTGAAGGGCAAAGCAAGTTTGGTAGTGAGAGACTTTTTTAGTAACCAAGGAGGAGGAGGGGGCAATTGGACAAGAAAATGATAGTTTACTATTATTACGTATTCCGAAATGGAAAAATGTCTAAAGATATATATATATATATATACACGTATAATCAGGAAATTAGAAAATAGATCGACGGCCAAAACCGGTACGCCGTTGCCGGGGATCGAACCCGGG
Organism: Erythroxylum williamsii; assembly: GCA_027564335.1. NCBI lineage: Eukaryota > Viridiplantae > Streptophyta > Magnoliopsida > Malpighiales > Erythroxylaceae > Erythroxylum > Erythroxylum williamsii. The sequence continues at coordinate 25,060,794 of JANITW010000236.1, read as the reverse complement.
TCTCCCGCGTGACAGGCGGGGATACTCACCACTATACTACAACGACTTTTGATGATAAGCCTGCGACAGCTACGTAAAGACCCAAGTCATCTGTAGAAAAGGACAACGGTTACGCTCATGATACATGTCAAGTATGGAGAGGCTGTAGCTCGTTGGTTATGAGGTAGATTGCAGATCGATTATAATAATACCATTATAGATTTATTTAATCAGCTGTGGACAAAAGACGAGTCTATTGTAGAAGTTTGTCTAACGGTTGAAGTATGAACTAACGGGCGGTTAACTCGTGAGCGAAGGCTGTGCCCATGGGAAGGATTTTTAACAGAATATGTAGACGTCTACATGTAGTACGTGTCCTATCTGCGCCTTTTTCTTACTCTTGAAGGAATCAAGAGTTCTTTTTCCAGCACCAGTGCGTACGTTTATTCTTTTCTTTGGTGGCTTACGAAATTCTGTCAGCTGTCTTCTTTTGTTTCCTTTTCCTTTTGGCTTACGCTTCTTTTCTACCGGTGGTCCGAAATTTCCTTCAAAAGATAAAAAAAGGGTGTAATAGAGTAGTAGAATTTGTGTTGATATTTTTGAAAGCGTGTTTTGTTTAGAGATATATGATTTGAGTATTGTGAAAGTCCCCCCAAGTTCAGCACTCCTTTTTAGAACAAATAATTTGAAGTGGAATGTACAGAAATCTTTAGGCTCCTCGTCATATTCCAGAGATACAAAGAACCGTTACATATGAGACACTGTTCTTAATTTTGATGTAACTAGCAAATAACCAACGAACAACAAATCAGGGTTGCATAACGGAGTTTCCTCGTTCTTCATTATGTTGATTCTGTGCAAGTTTAGCAAATCACCACTTCAGGAGGCCGTGAGCTTGGGAGCATTTTGTCGCAATTTATTCCCAGTTTCCTTTTCATGCCCCCTTCCTGTGCCATTTGTGATTGGAACCGGACAAGACCCTTCTACTGAATTGCCGCATATTTTTGCTTTGGTATCGACACCAAGATAGTTTGTCAAAACCCTTCTAACCCCTAAACCACGACGATGAGGTTTGCTGGTATTGGTGATGACGTTGGTGGTGTTGAGAAACGGAGTCCTCTCTCCCCTTGCGGGGCTTATAAGTGGCGCAGGTGAGAAGCTTGGTGTACTAAAAGTTGTTCTGTGGGGGGTGCTCGAGACGGGCACAGAGTATGATATTGAAGACTTCTTGTGAGCAATAACACTTACTGCGCCAATTGAGGACAGTTTATCTGTTTGTTTGGTCAGGTCATCCACGTATAACAAATCATCAATGCGTGCCACTACATTGTATGCCAAGCTCTCCACGACTCTTGAGTAGCTCTCAAGGATGGATTTTCCAACATCCTGCAAGGTCATGCAGTTCTACACTTACTTGATGTGAACATTAAATTACACTAGCAATCATTTGTAATAGGTTACAATTTTTACCTTGTTGAATTGGATCTTGCTTGCGTCTAAAGTCGTTTGAGCTAAACTAGGGAAACGCTGCTTCAAAGAAAGCAGGAGACTTTCAGCTCTTTCTGCAAACAATTCCCTCTTGCCATCTCCATCAACCATTAAATCCTTGACCATCTCCCAAGAAGATTTTGCAGATGAACGGTTTGGTATGGTTGGAGGTTTGGAATGAGCTCTTCGGCGCCATACATAGATGGATGATTCCACGCGGTTTGCAATCTCTAGAGCAACATGTTCAGAAGAGAGGTCAAGGCAATCAAGCAGGCATTCTGAACTGAACTGATCTGAAGTAACACATCTGTATATTAGGTCTCCGAGACACGTTCTCCCATTCTGAAATAAAAGTAATGAACTGAATGTTATGTCTCTTAACATAAAAGTAATAAATCCGAGAGAAACACGAGATATTTACTGCCTACAGTGGGGGTGTTCAGAATCAAGACACAACACTCAACATTGATTTTGCTATCCAAAAAACTCGTGTATCTAACCACGTGAAATTTTTGAGCGACAGAATTCCCTTTAACTCTACATAGGATGAGAACTGACTTGAGATTCCATGGAATATTTTCAAACCTTTGGCAGAGATTCTAGATAGGAATCAGGAACATCCATCTCAGCTAAAGCGATACTGTTGATTGCCATTGCAGCTTTTAGTATTTGATTTGTGCATTCCCGTGTGTGATTCAACTGCTTTCTCGAATTATCACTTAGACCGCTGGTAGGAACTCGGGGTACAGGCAACCACCACTTTTCCTCCTGTCGCTTAATTGTGTTACGGAAAGAAGCTGAACCATCTGCTTCCGGGGCTATAATCCCTTGATCAACATACCAAAACTCTGTATCCCTGAAACTGTCTAATATTTCCTATAATCGATAGAGGATAGTAATTAGAACATGAAATCAAGTGTCTAAAATAAGGAATCAAGTAGTACAAATCTTACAATAAGCATATTGTCTAGTTTCCGCAGAGCTGGGAGATTGATAAAAAGATCTGATCTGGGTCTACATGTCATGACCTACAAAATGCAGAAAACAGTAATGCAATAGCAAAGGTCAGGAATGACTAGATTCCGTAGTGTCCACTTCCCTATCTTCACCCATTTAATCCATATAAACAGGCCTAATATCTAGTAGTAACCCTGGAGTTTACCTCAAGCTTGCTTCCATCAGGAAATGTTTGCCAGGAAGGCATTAATTCCACAATGTGATTAGCTACACATAGAAGGCACTCCATCTCTCTCCTCCACATTAATTTCTTCTCTGACGGTAACGGTTCCAGTCTCCAGAGTTGCCCAAAGATAGTAGCTATACGTCGCATTATAGACATTAAGACTTAACCCTTCGGCGAATACACAGGAGAAACGGAAGATAACCAGATACATGGTTAAAGATCATACCACATAGATTGGTGATAGCATTCGAGATGGCCAAAGCTGTGCAAACCCCTTTTCCCGAACCCGACATATCCTCACCAAGCAACAGTTTTGCAAACCTCTCTTTCATCATTTCAAAATCTAGATAAGATTACCGAATCAATTAAGAGAACTAATTAAAGAAAGTTCACGAATTGTTATGTAGTTATGTATGATTCACTCTTAATGTACAACGAAATGTTCAAGAATAACACGTTCAGTTTAAATGTGATTACTTTCAAATTTTTAAAGCACCAAGGTCCTCAAATTTGTGAAAGAAACAACCAACAACTGACCTGAAAGTTTTGAGTTTAGCCTTTTTAACTTGGAATCCTCTGAATTGATTTTCTCTTCGTCCATATCTTTGGCAGAGGACAAGCTCTTGCATTCTACAGCTTTCCTGATAGGCCAACCCAAAGCAGACGGTGAAGCACACCCCACAGTTTTGACTCCCTCAATCGAAGAACTCTCAGAAGTCGAACGACTCTCTCTTGACTCGGAACCTGACTCGGTCAGTGACTCAGAGCCGTCATTTTTCTTCTTCTTCTCAAATCCTCCGCCACCGCCAACACCAACAACAACATCCGTATTCACAACTCCTTCCATTTGGGCAAAAGATGCGAATTTTTCAAACCTTATAACTTAGAAACTCGTAAGATTCACTGGAAACATGTTAATGAACAAAAAGTTCACTTCATGCTAGTTGGTTTTCAGGTGGGTGAGGATTGATTGAGGTGGGTGGGTGTTCGAGGCGGTGGAAGAGAAGAGGATCAGATATGGTTCAAATATATTCCTATTCCCTTTTGTCATATGTCGACTCCTTTCTCTCACTTGAAAGAAAATTTGATTTCATAAAGAGTAAAACTGCCAACGAGCACATGCCATGGCCAACGTCTCTCTCTGTCTCAGAGGACTGAATTGAGTGTCCATTCAAAATATTACTTTAAAAAAACAAGGTCAGGTAGGTGTAGCGGACGATCCTGTGAAATTACTGTTTACCTTTCCTTCTGTAAATCATTTTTTTTTGTATTTTTTGTGAGGCATTTAATTTAAAACTAAAGCAGCTTCGTGGTATATAAAATTTAACACGAGTGGGTAAGGTTGCTATGTTTTATATTTTCTTAACGCAAATGCCCTTACAATGTTTTGCATTTCGTTCTATTCTTACGTTTTGTTTCTGAAGAGATTATGCTAAATAAAAAAAGCAGTTGCCTGAAATTTTTTTAATCATAAATTTACCTTGATTTTGGCATTCGAATTTAAACCATGGATAAATCCAAGCTCAAACGGTGAAATTAGTTTAACTTATATACTCTTTGCTATCACAAAATCAGTCACTAGGATGGATGGTTGTTCCCGTCTTTCACAGCCTAAAACTATCAACAATGGTTCTGGATGATAAGCTCATAGTTAAGTTGACCCCTGGAAGAAGTAAATGTGATTATTAATATAAACAAACAAACGAATAAATTGGCCTAGGATGTTTCGCATTGTCTGACTTGAACCTTAGGATACGATGTTAAAAGCTATTGATTGTTGTTTTTTGTTTTGGTTAATTGTATGTCAAGACCGGTGCATAGTTCAATGTCTTTTTCATGTAAACGTTGCGTTTTTGAATTACTTCTACGGCAGGAAGAGTTGAAAAGACAAATTTCCCACTAAAATAATCTGACTTAAGAAAATAAAAGGTTATTGTGCTTTGACTTTTGAGACTAACCTAATTAACCTAATTTTGCCAGGTTTTCAAACTTACAAAGTCCCGCCTTCTCAATTCAACTGTTTTTTCATAGAATTTAGGGACTAAGTTTCTATAAAAATTTGCTTATAATTTTATGTCAATTATTATAGGATAAATCATTAAATTTTAACTCATTAAATAGTTTGATATAAACTGAAAAAAGAATAATTGCAAGTTGCAAGTGCAACTCTCTTTATGAATGGAAATAAAAAAGCGAATGCCGTTTCAGGTCCAGTCGTACATACACAGTGCATGCTTCTGAGAGGGTAATAAGTAGCCGTTAACCAAAAGGGATTGGAATTCAAATTCGAGGCCCAAAATGATGGACTTTTTATTGTTTGAATTTTAAAATTTTTAGCCCGTTTTTTGTGGATTCCGAAGAAGGAGACCTTTTTGTCGTCTTCACGTGCGACATTCTATGCAAAGATAACGTCTTTATGGTCGATTTTGAAGCTAAGTAACATACAAAGAAATCATGGTCCGAGCAGGAATTCGCAGGTAACAAACTTAACTGCCATTCCTGCATATTCGAATTGCTGAAGCCAATTGTCATGGCTTTTGTCTAGGCCTTGCTTCCCAATAACTATTCAGATTAGCAATATAGAGTTAGATTGGTACAAATTCATCCCGTTCATATAGTTTAATATGTTATTTTCAAATTTTTTAACTTTAAAAATTATCCTATGAATTAAATTTGGATTACAGGATTAGGTCAAGAAAATTTATAATTTCGAATTTAAGCTATAAAAAAAATAGCTCAAACTTAAAGTTGTGAATATCCTAAATAAAGTTAACTTGTAATTGTCATATAATAGATTTTTATTCATAAAATTATTTAAAAAATATAGAAGATAAGATAAGTGTTCATAATTTTAATTGCTTATTTTATTTTAAATATTTATTACATTAATATTAAATAATGATAACAACTTTTAGTTGATATTCAAATAAATATTTCTTATTTAAACCTTATCATAATTATGTTGTTTTTATATTTATTTGCTTTGTTTCATTTTTATTATGATTTCTTAAGAAATCATGTTTCTATTTTAAAAAAAGTTTATACTTATTTTTGTTTGAAAAAAATAGTTATTCTTAACCAAATTCAATATGATTTTACATCATATTAAGATATAAATCTATGTCAGTAAGTCACAATTATATTTTGTATAAATACTAAAATTCTTATAAAATATAAATTTATGGGTAAATTTTTAAACAAGTCGAATTTAGTTTTAAAATTTAAACCATGAATCGAGTTAGATATAGGCTTAAGAATTCTAAAATTTTTAATTAGACTTTAATTAAATCCAAATGGACTATCCCATTTAAGATTCTAATTACACGGTGTAGCGTGGCAGCTAAATTTGCCTTCTAGAGGACCACTTCTCTGATCTGATGTCTTCATCAACAATTTCACTACAAAGTACAAACGGTAACCACCACCACGTACCTACTTCTTATGGTTGATAACAAAACAACACACCTAATTCAATTGTTAATTGTTGGCTGTTAATAATTTATCATCTTGATATTGTTTATTAACATGATATGAGATAATATTCTTTTAAAAAAATCTAAAGATAATGTTTAGAAAAGCCATAGAAATATTATGCAAATAACTTTTGTGAGAAATAAAAAATCCTATTGTGTATTTATAGGTTAATTTTTAATATCTTAATCGTATAAGTGTGAATTTTGAATTTAAAAGATACTCAATTTTTATGTGCTTTGGCCTGGAATCATGTGCACGTAACGAAACTCAGTAATTGTTATTTACTCTTTAGATAAAGACATGTACTATATACAATTATATCATGAAACATAGGGAGAATCCAAAATGCGTCAGACCCAGAATCTATATGTTCATCGAATACAAGAAACTCTTCCAGAAAAGCAGAAAACTTAGAAACGTTTAAAAACATTTACCACAAACAAAACATAATCACAGCTTGTATGCTCTAACGAAGATGAGTCCCGTGCTGTTTTCTTTTGTTAGAATTCCAAGCAACCAGAAAAGAACCTTTGGGCCAATTCCTTTTAAATGTTTTGGGCTATAAATTTCAACTTTAAAGAATATACATTACCTGTTACATAATATGTTTAATTAAATTTAGAGATAAGTTTCCAAATTCATATGTATTATACCTATGAATATAAAAATATTCAGAAATAAATTTCTAAACATTTTATAAATTTAGATATCCATTAGTTCAATTTTAATTAGAAATAAGTTTTTAATTACATTTAAGTTATAAGTTCATAAGTTTAATAATATTAAGTTCGAAATAAATTTCTAATTAAATCAAACAATATATATAATTAGGGATAATTTTTTGACTAAATTTTCATTATTAGTGTAATGAGAATTAGAAATAAGTTTCTAATTTAAAATTTTATTTGTTAGTTCCATAATAATTAGAAATGTGTTTCCTATTAAAATTAAATAATTATGATTTAAATAGCATTGAAATTGTGATTTTATGCAAATTATAGTAATCATAATTTCCTTTCGAGCGTGAGATCATTTATTTATATATGATTTCTAGGTTTTTGTGATGACTTCTGATCTTGAAAATGGTCATTTTGGGAGGTTGAAAATGGTCATTTGGTGATGACTTCTAATCTTGAAAATTGATATATTATTAATTGAGAGGTTGCAATTTTTCATAATTTGATTAGGGTTTATAATTTAGAGTTAATAGTTATAACTCGAGAGAGAGTAATCAACCCTAAGATCAATAATCCAATAATTTATAATCAATTAGGTTAGCGTTAAAGATAGGTAAAAATTCTCCTTTCTCTTAATTGATAGTTTATTTAGGGTGATTCTTAAGTGTGGTTGCAACTGCTACTTTGTTAATACTTTTGTAATTGATTCTTGGAATTGAGTTGAATGATTGAATTAAATTCTTGTCCTATTTTTGTTACATTTTGAATTATTGCTAATTATTTTTACCTTAAATTTTAGAATTAGATTATCCCTTCTCGTGGGATTGACATCTTAGGTACTACGTGAATGACTCGTACACATGCGAATTATCAAAGTTATTAATTAGAACTTACACACATAAAAAAATCACAATCAATAAACGACTTTACTCTCGAATTTGCCATAATTAAAAATTGAAATATTAAACATGCTCTGAAGCTTAGAATGGCCTGCTCTAAAATCACATAAATTGTTGGTGATAAACTTTATGAGAGAAGTTTGAAGAAATAATTGATTTGGACTTTATATATGACCTGTACTCCTATCAGAATTATTAAAACAATAACATATTGAGCTTCTAAGTCATATGAACATTTATTTTTTCCATGTAGGGTTTGTTATTATATATTAAACTAAGTTATAATGAACCACATAAATTATATTCATTAGTTTAATATTATTCAATTTTTATCAAAATATATGTTATATGAATTTTTTATGTTTGAAAAAAAATCTTCTTGAGTATGATAATTGGTGTTTAATTTTCATATGAATGATGATTTAGAACATACATAATCTTTTGATTTCGTAGAAAATTAAAGATTGATTATACAATATGTACATGTATGATATCACAATAATGTCCAAATATAATATTTCTTTTTACAAAAACTTTGTGTTTCCATTATGGTTATTCCATCAAAGAATATTGTTGTTGAACTTAACAAAATTTAGAAATTAAATGGTGGAATATGAAAGTCCAATATGTTAAGTCTCTCAAACAATTAAATATAATCATGGATGTTCTTGAGGAAGGTAATACAACCTAACACGAAGGGGACCTTAATGCTTATGAAACATGGAAGAAAAGGAACTCATTAGCTCACATTATACTGAGCAGTATGGATAATGATATCATGCGTGAGTTTCACATATATGAAACTATTAAGGACATATGGTTCTCTTTAGCTGCATGTTTTGAAGGCACCTTAGTGGTCAAATTAAGGTCACTTACTATGAAGTTTGACACATTTAAGAAATGACTAAATCACACAATGTAAAAGCATATGAGGCACATACCGAATATGACCATGAGTTACGTGATGTTGTTTATGAATCATCAAATGAGCAATAAGTATAAGTCATCATTTGTTCATTACCTCAAAGTTTGAAGAATATGAAGATGCAGTTAACTCACAATAAGAGTATAAAGAAGATGGAAGATACTACGAGACATATTATATTAGAAGAAGAACATCTTAAAGCCACTAAGGTGTCCTTCGAGGTATATACAGTTGGTTATAGCTTAAACATAGCTATGAATCATAAGCAAAAGCATTATAGTAGATCTAAATGGACAAAAGTAAGAAATATACCCATTATACTCAATACTAAAAAAAGCCAAGTAAAACTAACATAAAAAAAGAAAAACATCCATTTAAGAAGCAAAACATGAAAAGAGTCAAGTAATTTGATTGTGGCAATAAAGGTTACTTTGCTAGTAATTATAGTGATCCGGAAAAGGTACTGTTGGAACCCGATCCGGAAACCGGATCCCAACCGGAAGACGAAAACGAATACGAAGCGGATCGAACCAAAGCAAACAAATCTGACATCCAGAAACAACGAACAGAGAAACATGATCGCATTGGAGACTTAGACTATCTAAACCCGATATATATTTTTTTTTAATCTTATTCATCTTAACTCCATTTTCATACTTAAAAACTTAGCTCGGCTCTTTAGACGGTCCAAAGTTGCTTTTTAGCAACTTACCAAATGAATAGTGCACAAAATGACCATATGAATAGTAACTGGCCAATTTCCGACCCTCATAACTTTTTACTCCTAATTCCGATCGGGGCATATCATACCTCATTTTAAAGATATCAAGACCCTCTACAATTTTCACGAAGGATGGAAATTCCAATTCCCGCTCTAAAGGGGCGAAAAACCCATCCGAAGGTTTAGCCTAAATTGCCCAGTGAATAGTAACTCGAGAATTACTAAGCATAGTGGGCAGCAAACTTCAAACGTTCATAACTTCTTCATCCTAAGTCGAAAAATGACCCG
>JANITW010000236.1:25028494-25048401 GCA_027564335.1 Erythroxylum williamsii | reverse complement strand
TAAATGAACGACATGTGTCACAATTCAATCACTTTATTATCGTATTCATATATCACAATCATTTCTAATCTATTCCATATTTTCACATCACAAACACAATTACACTATCACATTCTCATAACATTTCAGTATACTATCACTTTAATACTCCGGACCTTCGATCCGGAGTTCACATTCAACACTATCTCATCATTTTACTTCTGAGGATTTAAATCACTGAATTGTAACATTTAATACTTTGAGAACCGCCTTGGTAACTCACCTGACTTCCGCGCTAACGCCTGGAAGTCTCTGAAATGTCTGAGGCTGACTTTCCAAAAGTGGCTCTATCATAAATCAGAACACATATTTTTAACACATAGTACATATTAGCAATAATGCACATGTAGCAATCTAATGATAAGTACTATGCACTTTCGTGACATTCCCGACAATAACTATACTAACAATTCCCGTTAAACTTTTCCTCAAAAATAGAACTCAATAGACTCTCAAATTATACAATTTGTTTCAGAAATCCGAAAATCATTGCTCAACATATATGGACTATCTTTATGTCAAAACCATACTTTACACTAAACTTCCATCCAAATTTGAGAACTTTAACAGACTGCTTCAACACTCCCCCTTTCCATAAACGTATAACCCTTGTCTCCTAGTTCATAACAAATCCAAAATTATCTCATTTGAATAACGGTATAAAAATTTATGGCTTAAAAACCAAAACATAACTTTCTGGGAACAGTATCTCTCCGCGGCGTGAAGAAGCTCGCCGCGGCGAGGGAGCAAGTGTGCGCCGCGGCTTGCCTACGCTGCGACATGCACCGCAGCGTGCTCTCTCACCCTCGTCATGACGTGCACACTCGCCCACACTGCGGTGTGCACATCTGCGCGCGCAGCGGCTTGTGCATGAGCACGCTATGAGTGCAAGTCCCGTAAGCTACCCGAAACTGATTTTTCTCAACCTTTTTCAAACAAAATGTACATCTTTCAAAACCTAACTGAACTTAATCCCAAAACAACACCCATATAACATTTTCCTACTAAATTTAAACCCAAATCATTTACAAAGCATATGATTCATCCCATAATCGAAAACCTTAAACCAAAATATACATAACCCATTCTATCACTTTTAACCCTTAATACATGAATCAAACAACTAATCAAGAGGCGAGAGGTTTAACTTACTTGATTTGGCTCTAAAAAACCTTCAAATTCTGCATGATTTCCTCAAAACCCATCCCCTTCCTCTTCTCTTCTTCTCCTCCACGGCAACCCCTTTCTTTTTTCTTCCAAAAACCTTAATTTCTCCTTTTTATATACCATTTCAAATTATGAAATGTCCATTTTACCCTCTTCATTTAATCTTAACCCTTATTCTTTTAAGTATCTTGCCCAAATTGCCCTCATACCAATTCTTATAACTTTACTATTTCAATTGAAAAATTCCAACTCTTAGGGACAGAATTGAAATTCAACATCTTTCCGGGCCACTTGTTTTCATGCCTATCAATTTCCAATACGATCAATTTATTTTTTTGACTCTCATAAAACTTTCCAAATTTCAATAGCTCAAGCTAAAACAAAATTCCTAAATCATGTCTTTAATTGGAGTGTCAAATGAACAGTCATTTTCAGTACTGGAAATCTCATCGGTACCCACTTTACAATATTCCGCAGAATTCACATAAATCACTCCAATTCTATCTTTCAACTACACAATTTCACATTTTTCAGAAAAACACCAAAAACCGGGAATTGTCACGAGTGCATACATAATCTTGTGTACAAAATCACAACCCAATCAAAATTTACTATTTCATTCTTCCCATCGGTGACGGTATGTTATAGAGTAGATATCAGTCAAGTCTAGGACAAACATATTAGAAAGCAGTAAAGAGAATATTGAGGTATCTAAAAGGTATTGCTAATTATGCATTATGTTATCAAAGCATGACCTACGTATACAAGGGTATACATATGTATACTGGGAGAACTTTTAAATGAAAGAAAATTTGCCTCTATATTTGTTTTCTTACTTAATAATGGTGCTAAATAATGGAAAAGTAAGAAACAATCATATGTTGATTTATCCACAATGGAAGCTAAATTTATAGCATCTTCATCATCAATACAAGATGTCGTGTGGCTTAGACAATTCATGGTTAGTTTAGGGGTCACTCAATGCAAGATTGTATAGTAACAATCAACTATGACAAACAAACAACAATCACTTATACAAAAGACTATAAATTTTATAGTAAAACTAAGCATATATATACTTATGTGAAAGATGTAGTTGCACATGGAAAAGTGAACATAAAGTATATATCTACACGAGATATGATCGCAGACCTAATGACAAAACCAATTTTCTTAGATACATCTATTAGGCATGTGAATTCACTAGGAATACGTAGATATTAAAATGTAATTAATTAACATTTTTCCATGTACGTACATTTAATGTATTGTCATGTATAAACACATATATTTATTGACATTGTTTCTTAAGTAATAAGAATTTTTTAATATTTGATTTTGAAATATGTTTACTTCATGTGACATATTTTTTCATATGAATTAAAAAGTATGTCAGATAGATAAAAGATTGGCCTTCTCACACAGATAATCAAGGTTAGCATTTGTGATGATCGGAGATGAGACAGGTTTTAAGTTTACTATCAAAAGTGGCAATAGAGAGCTAAAGTAAGAAACATAAACCATGAATGTCGACCTAGATGATACACTAAATGCAAATTAGTTTGGAGTGATCATGTGGTTATCGTATCTGTCTTAAATTGCTAGATGAGAATTTGAAAAAATAAATTTAAGAGTAGACAAGTAAACTCAGGTTATACATTAAGTATGTATGAATCAATATTTGTATGGTATTGTATTTATAAAAGACATACGCTCTAAACTAATAGAAGTTGATACCATAGCACATGACTCTTACCTTGTGTGCATAAATGACCATAAAAGGGATTAATGTAAATTATAAAATCCTATATGAGACCTTAGAGGTTAAATGAACCTCATAATATACTTTTAGAACTCTTGTCTAATTCTTAAGGATTAAATCTATAGTTTGTTACTTTAGAATATTAACAGAAGATTATGTTTGATACGATCTTAAGGGAAAATTCTAGAAAAGCAAATTGCATTCAATTCAAGAGAATTTAGAGTAGAGGAGGGTCATTTTGATTGGTAAATCACATAAGAAAAATATGTATTCAAAGGGGGCCAACGATTCTTAGTAAGAGAATTGAATACATTTATAACAAGATGAAATAAATTAGATCAAAGGGGATTAAATACGAGATATGACTTAGGAAAAAAAATAGCATACAAAATTTACTTATGGAATGATTATTAATTGAGAGGTCCTATATTCCTAACAGATATATGACCATGAGTTCTCATTGTATACAAGTCATAAGAGTTATTGGACAAGTATGAAAACATGCAGAAATTGTATTACCTAAACTCATCATGTGAGAATGAGAGATGATAACAAATGGACAATGAGTTTGACATGTAACATTTCAATTATTAACTGTTAATAATTAGTTAACATCTTGACATTATCTATAAATATGAGAAAATGTTCACTTAATATCATATGATAATCTTTAGAAAAATATAAAAATACTAAACGAAGAATTTTTGCAAGAAATAAGTTTCGTTTCAAGAATCCTTTAATTGGTAGATTATAATCAAATCCAAGCAAATTATTTAATTAATTAATGGTGCATATATTTTAAAAGATTGTATTATTTATCTCTGTGTTAGATATAATTTATTTACAATGGTTTTCACGTAAGATTACAAGAATGCCTAATTATTTCCTATTTTTATTGAGTTTGAACAACATAGACGGTACACATGTATCACACTTATTAATGGCTAGTAAAAATATAGTTTAAACACTAAATTTTTTAAAGTTTGAGAACGATTTGATAAATTTTAAAGTTTGTGGGGTTAAGTGTGCCTAAGATAAAAGTTGGAGGAGTAATATGTGCTTTTTTTCTTCATATTACTCTAACTACTACTACTATTTCATTTGGTAGAATTTGGTTACTCTTTTCTTAGCTGAAGGGTAAAATCAAATGTGGTGTTCCTACTAAGTTTGAAGACGGGCATATATTATTGGCGCAAACTAATTCCAGGGTCCTACGGCCCAAATGAAGTGGGGTACGATTTCAATATAGACAGAGGGTGAAATAGTTTTAAAAGCATTGAATTATTCGGCCCAAGTATAATCCAACAAATCCACCGCCAGTCGGGAGGGGTGGAATGGTCAACCACGAGCCGGTGGAACATCAGCACAACAACTATGCAAATGGGCCTTTTTGTAGCTCATCGCTCAACTGCCATCTTCTTACGGTACCTATTGTTTAAACCGAAGACAAAGGGGACAGCAGAGCTGAGGTGCGAACGGTGGAATAGAAAGTTGGAGAAGAGGAGGGCAGGGAAGGTAACCTAACAAAGCTTAATCTGCTGCCTTCCCCTTTTCTTGGACAAAGATTCTTCTTATTCCCTTCAAATTTTTTCTTTTCTATTGCATTTAGATGTTATATGATCTGTTACATGTGAAATAATTTGTCTTTGCTTTTGTCTTTGACTGTTATTGAACCCATGATTAGATTCCTTCATTTTTTTCAATTGCCGATTGTCATCTGTTTGAATGATCCGGCTCCTTCAACGCATAGCAGTACCTCCTGGATCAGCCCTTTTCATAAAATCACTGTAGCAAACTCCTTCTCTGCGTTCACGAAATTTTCTTCACTAGTGATAGGTGTTAAGCTTGATCATTGATGAAACATTAGGTGTTTGCGAAGGTGGTAACTTGTTGAACTTAAATTTATACAGATATGTCCAGTCTTTTCATTCTGACGTTACTGGCTTAGTCTTCTTAAGTAACGCGATCTGGCTTAGAATTGAGCTTTCATACTCATTGACATGATTGCGTTCCAATTCATGCGCTTTTAATGTAGAATTGTGGGAGGTTGAGGAAGCAGCGTAGTGGCTGGCGCTTTCTCCTCCGGATTAAGAGGTCTTGGTTTCAAATATTTACCAGAGTGAAACGGGACTTCTCTCATGTTGCGAAACTAATTTTACATTACGAACAACCAAGACCTTACCTTGGAGAAACATTTACAAAGCGGTGTCAGAGGCGGGTAAAACAAGACTGAATGAATCCATTTTCTTAACTCTCTGTTGACGTATTTGGCTCTAAAGAGTGGTAAATCAATCGATTGACTGTTCACCATGTGGCCAGTATATTTTGTGTTGAACAAAATTCTTAACGTGGAAGCTGAAAAGCCACAAAAGGAAGAAGGTTCAAAAGAACTTTTAAATGCAGAAGAATGCCACCATATCAAGCCTTCTACCAGTAATAGGGAATGCCATAAGGTCTTGCCATGCTCACTATTCATTCAAGTAAGGCGATTATGGTCTTATCTCTGTTTGTTCTGCTTATTTAATTTGTGCACTAAAGTTGGTTGAGGTTAGGATTTGGGGATAAACTCAATGGCTGTGATTCACTATGTTTCTTTTTCTGACCTGTGGGTTGATTTTACTCGTGGGATTTAATATGTCTTGGTGCATTTAGGTACCACATATAAATCAGCTGAACTCTTGGGATTGTGGCCTTGCTTGTGTTCTGATGGCTTTGAATACCATTGGCATAACAGATTGCAGCATTCAGTCTTTGGCAGATGTCTGCAACACCACCAGGTATATTATTGTTAACCGCATTAAGTATCAGTTCTTTAGTCTATAACATCAAGGCTTTCTCAAGTAATTGTTATCTTTAGTTAAATTTATTTTGTGTCGCAAGCAAATTGCCACTCAAGTCTTTCTGGTTCTACACTGATTTGCAGATTAGGTAATGGAATTCATTTCTTCCCAGTAAAGGTCTGCAGTATTTTGTGCCTTGATCATTGTCATATAAGTTGTGTCTGGTTTTTGAATGATGCTTGTAGATTATGTAATAGGTTTTATTTATGTCTGCAAATTGAGTATTGGAAGTAGTAGTTAAGTCTAAGCAGCCATATCTGTTTTAAAAAATCTGTCTATTCATGATAAATTTTTAGGTGATATTTTACGTCCCTTAGTGCTAGTTCTACTATTGCTTCTCTATCTTTTTGTTGAAGAAAATGTAAAAATCGAAAGACTCACGATCCGAAGCATATGATATTCAGAAGCATAGTTTCAATAATATGCTAGGTTAATTGTTTTCCTATAGCCTTGAGATTCTATGATACTATGAAAAGGGTGGCCAACTAGGATTTAGATCACCTGTTCCTGTTACTCGGTTCCTACCCTGTTTCGTGAGTATCCATCCATCTATTTTCTGTTGATCCCATTTATTGAATGGATGGATGCTCATGGAATAAGATAGGAACAGAGTAATGGGAACAGGTGATCTGTTCCCCAACTGCACCAATTGAGTTATATCATATGCAAGCGTTTCTTTCAATATTTTCCTTTCATTAATTGCTGATCATTTATTTAGTTAACTATGACCTATCATTTGTGAGCAGTTACATTACTAATACGTAAAAAATGAAACTTTCCTTTGAGCAATGTAATGATTTAAAGGGAAAAGAAAAAAGAATCATACTATTGATAGCTCTTATTTGCAGCATTTGGACGGTTGACCTGGCATATGTGCTGCAGAAGTTTTCTGTTAGATTTTCGTACTTCACTGTAACACTTGGTGCAAATCCAAATTACTCTGCCGAGACATTTTACAAGGTCATAGTCTTTCATACTTATGTACCTACTTTTTATAGGTTAATCTTAGATCAGACAGTATCTAGCTAGAGTGCGTATTGTATCAGTTAATCTGGTCCATTCTAGGTTGGAAGTATGTAGATGCTTCTAACGCATGTATCAGATTTTGTCCGATGTTGCTACTTCACATTCAAAGAACAAATTTATCTCGTGTATTTGGGCCATATCACCCAACAACAGATTGTATGGATGCTGCAGCGCCCGTGTCCTCTTGTTAAGATGAATATAACTTGCAAGTCATATTTTGCTTTCCACTCTATTCATAGAAGCAAACTTTTTATTGTGCAGGAGCAACTTCCTAATGATCTAGTACGAGTGGATACACTCTTTCGGAAAGCTGTTGATGAAGGGATTAATATACAGGTACTCGGTGTTCTTGAAAGAGCATCTATCTAATATAACATCTAGCAATATCTGATAGTAATCTTGTGTGGCTTCTGGTTGAGTTCTTAGAGCAATATTTGTGTTGATCGCAGTAGTTTGAGTAGGATGTACGTGAAACAAATGCAAGCAGCTATCTCCAAACACAATTATTCATCCAGAGATGATCATTTGCTACCACCAAGCCATTCTCATCTCCACCATGAAGATGTTATTTGTCCTTAAAGATCGTAACTTTCTCTTTTCTAACAGTGCAGGTCAGGTCAATCAATGAAAAAGAAATTTCTCGCTTGATTCTGTCAGGGCATTATATTGCAATCGCGTTAGTTGACCAGTACAAATTAAGGTGCATAGCTATGTTCTTCCATTTTCTTCTTTTCAGAACACCATTTCACCAATACTGATTTATCAGACCTAAAATTTTGTCTTTCATATGTTAAAAGTTATAGGATGTTTTATTCTGATGTTGCAGATGGTCTTGGGTGGAAGATGTTATTTTATCAGGCATGAGCTCTCGCTCGAGCTACACTGGTGAGCATTGGTACCCTTTCCTTTGTTCAAATTCCTCCTGTTGTTTAAACGCCCCTGTGTCTTGAGTTGATACGTCATATTTTTGGTCACGAACATGAGTAGGTCATTACGTTCTGATATGTGGCTATGATGCGGTCACTGATGAGTTTGAGATCCGAGATCCTGCCAGTTCCAGGTAATGTTGTGGTGCACGGGCAAATACGTGTCCATTGCCCGATTAGTTGCTGAATTTCATAGAATTTTATTTATGCAGGAAAGATGAGAGAATCTCGTCAAAATGCCTGGAAGAATCACGCAAGTCGTTTGGTACAGATGAAGATCTCCTCCTGGTACTTGACTTCTGCTTGCTTGTGGTTTTGCTTCAGACTAAAATAAGTCAATACAAAGTACTAAAATATCACCTTCAGCTTTTTCACAAGATTATACCTTTTTTTTCGACATTTTGGCTAAACATTTAAAGGTTAGAGCCTTTTTTTTTTTTCAAATTGTCTTTTTTGGTAAATGTTAATAGTATAATTGATGAAGTGTTATGTTTTGTTCGCAGATACATCTAGATGAAAGCAGCCAACATCTGGACGCTGATCATTGAGTTTCTTCCACCACCCAATTGTCTAAAATTCTTTTGCATATATGTTTTGTAGTAATATAGTATGTGTTTAATTAAAGGAACCGGAGGGATTTGTCGGTAAATAGATTTCTTATCCTATTTCAACTGTATACTGTTATGCCAAATGAAACTATACTTCAGGAACAGCCGTCCATTTCTGTCTAAGGGGTTTTGGGAGAGCTGTATTTCTACGATTGGTTGAGAATAATGTGTCAGTCTCATTGTGACTCGAAGACCTATCAAATTTACTGGTTGCTTGAGCATTTGCGTGAGCATTTATTTGCAATGTGGCCCATGACAACAACATTATGTACACCAGCTTCATTTAGTTCATTAGTTTCACTCTTTCAGCTTGCGCATTAAATGTTACTTTTAAAAAGACCAGTTGGGCCTGAAAACAGGTACGGGATGATTTGATTTGAGATGAGAACTGCGTGATTGCCCTAAATGAGTTGTGGCCAAGGTATTCCGAGTTTTAATGCGAATGTCAGGGCTTGGAATAATAATATGGCTGATCTACTATGTTCTGTGCACTTGTCCTACTGCATTGTTTTTTTATTGTACTCACGCGGGTTCTCACGCCAGTTCGTGCTTCCAAAGACCAAAGAATTTAATTGCGTCACCTTTTTTAACAATGGTGGATAAGATTAGACTACAGTTTATCTTTTTCTACCCAAACCCTTAACTTGGGATGGCAATTTCTGTCCTTGTTTTACGGTCAGTCAAAGAAACTTTATTGATCAAGTTTTGCGACCGTACTCTTTTTTTTGTTTTTGTTTTTGTTTTTGGATTCCGTGGACAAGAAAGGTAAAGCAATGAAAGCGTAGAGTTCATGTTTTGCGGCAATGGTGTTTGGTCGAGTAACTCATGTTAGGTCCGAAAACACTAGCATATTGTAACTATAAACGGTGGACAGTGTGTGGGAGAAGTAGGAGGTGGTGGCGACACGAGATGGTCAAAATGCTGACGCCATCACGCATATTAGTGGAAGACAAGCCCCAAGAATCTCCCAAAAGAAAGCATCCGACACATTTCCCTCCTTTTCATTCAAATGTGAGACATGTTTCTCCTTACGCACGCCCCACAACGCCAGTCCACCAACTAAATTATAGACCCAACTACAAAAGGGTTAATTATCCTTTTTCTGCTCTAAAATTACTTCGTTTTGGGCATTTAAGCCAGAGGATCAAGGATAATCTTAACCCTTTACGTTACATGCTTCTCCAGCTGCGTTGACTGTGTAGAATATTATGGCCTAATAATTAACTGATTGTATCAATAGATTTAACTAGCGAATTGTATTAACTGCTTATTATTTGATATTTGATAAAATTAGTTGTTTATATGTAAAATAATTTATGAAAACTTGGCTTCAAAAAAATTTATAAGGATATAAATTTAGTATTTCGTTGAGTATTCTTATAATAATTTAAATTTTAGATATTTAATTTTACGAAAATTCAGTTTATAATTTTAATAAAAAATATAGAACATATAATAATAATAATAATAACATCATCAACAACAACAACAAATACAAAATTTTAATCTCATCTTTAGTTTTATACCTTATGTTGTCTGCAAACTTATTTGATGAATAATATCTTACTTGTCAATTTAATCTATCATATAGACGTTTTGATGAATTTATAGATAACAGCTATAGTTAATCTCATATATTTCAAATAAGTTAGAAATAAGTAAAATTTTTATTGGCTGATTTGTTGAAAAGTTACTCATAAGTAACTTTTGAAAAATTGACTAGTTGGATTAAATCAACCAGCTCCAAAGTACAAACGGTTGATTCAAACCAATCAACTCCTAACTTCAAACATCTAATACTCTTTAATGTGAAATATAGCTGGAAAGTTATCTTCCAAACACTCCTGTACATTTCGATCCCAAAAGCCAAAATAAAAAACTACGAGAGAAAACATCCACCATGTTGCGGCGTGAGACAAAGAGACTGATATTGCTGCAAATGTATGGTCCCGGCCTGGCTGAACCTTATAAAAAACGATATCCTTCATCCTTGTGAGAGACAAGCTGACACTGTACTAGAAGACTTGATCCCCTTCCCCTCCAAACGATTTCGGTACAGCTTCTCGGCCATAAGAATATGCCTGTAAAGGTCCACAAAGTTGAAAAGGGAACAAGCATGTGGATCCATTCCTAATCCTAATGACACCTCTCTGTAGGACACATCAGAAACCTTAAATTACTTACATGGTGGCTTGGAGGCAACTAAGTTATGTGGTAAGAAGTTGAGAAAATGCATAGACATGTCATTCTCGCAAATTATTCGATTTTCGTCTCCTACTTTCTCACGGTAATGTCCAAATGCATAGTAGGAACCCACGATCCACCTTCCACTTTGGGATCACGTCTTCCTTTCTTTTATTAATAAATTTAATATAGACACGTTAATTTGTTTCCTTCTAGACAATCGAGCCTATATATGCCAAGGATTTGTTGCGAGTTAGTACAAAGTTTATATGTCCTTTGGATCTGATGGTGACTTCTGGATCTGCTCTTCACATGGCAATAAAGATAGAACTGGATGGATCGGTTGGGTTCTACACAGTGAAGAGTTGCCCATACCATAACCAACCTCAGCTGGGATTGATGACTGAAAGGTAACCATGAGATTAGCTTTGCGTGCAGAATCAGACAGAACCTAAGAGCCAAATTTGGATTAAGAGCAGTGACTTGTCCTGCCATCTGGAACCCATTGGAGGGTAAAGGAATTACAATTACACACACGCACTCCTATCAAGGGATTGACCGTTGACCATCTTCTTTATTGACACTAGCGCATGTGACACCCTACTCGAATTCGATGCTCTGCTCTCCATTCCAATCCAAGCTAACAATTAGGTATCCTATGCACGTGTTTGCGGGGCCTCCCTCCCAAATCTTGCAGATTTTCGAAAATTGGTTGGCAAAATCAAATGTTTTCCAAGGATCTTCAAAAGTGTAATGTATCTATGAAATCTACGGATAAGGACTCCACCAACTTATAGACAAGATTGGATTATTAATCATGCAAATTTAGTTTGTTGTATTAAGACCCAAAAAAAAAAAATAAAGGACTAGGTAACTCTTTTCCTACCAGTACCAGGGAATGAGTTTAAAATCGAACGGCTTCTGATTCCAAAAGAGGGACCCGGACCACGCATCACATTTCAGGTGGGTGTGATTCCCTGGTCTAATAAACTAATTAAATAAGTAGTTTAGTGTTGGGCGGGACAGCTAGGTGAGATGAGGGAACCCCACTACTAAAGCAGTCAAAAGATATATATACTTACCGTTATGTTCTAAGTTCAAATTTCGAATGGCGAGAGAGAAGGGCCCAGTAACCGCAAAACAAATAAAAATTATGAAATTTTGAAAAAGAAAATTCATGCTGCTAGTGCTACTACTCGGTAAAAGTTGCGTATAAAATAAGAACTGGAAGTGACATTTGATGTGAGCTGGGCCTCTCTTTCGGCGGGAAATTTGAACAGAATCAAGTCAAGTCAAATCAAATCAAATCCGATCCTTTTATTTTCTTCCATACCATCAAAATACATACATACAATATTCAATTCATATACAAATAAAATTAGAGATATTGTTAACACTCTGGGGCTGGGCAACGGGGGAGAGAGAGAGATTTCGGTTGCCGCTCAGAAGTGTGTAAGGTGCATTTCACGCTCTGTCGTTTTCAAGAATATGTTTTTTCTAGATAGTAAATTTAATGCAGATATCTTTCATTACAAAAAAAAGAAAATCTAAATTTTCTCTCTTTCCCGCCCCGTGCTGTCTCTTTCGGTTTCGGTAAGGGGTGTAGAAATTCGTTTTTTTATTTCATTTACTTTTGGCGGGAAAGGTGTGGATAACGGCCGTCTTAGCACTGCAGTTACGAAGGTGACGGCGAGTGCTCGAAAGAGACAGGTAGTGAGAGAGAGGTGACAGTTAAGCTACCGAATCTGTACTATTGCCACGTAAACACAGATCTGGCCAGAAGATATTTTACAAGGAGGCTAAGCACAGGGAGTCATGAGTTGTCCGTGAGTCCTCATCTTCCTCTTATGTTACACATTTTGGGCCAAGCAAATGCTTCAGTCTTCAGCGTCGTCCTAGGGTTTTGCCTTCCACCCGCCATTTTCTTTGACTAAATGTAAAAAGAGAAAGACACCGGAGTGCACAGATAGAGTTGAACTCATTGACAACGATTGGACTCCTCTGACGACGTCACGCAAAGAAAACAAGCAACAACAATGCGGAAAGATGTTCTCAATCATTATGTCCGTGCTTTAATCCGTTGGACGTAACAAAGTTCATTAAAGCACGGTTTTCTATTTTTAAAAGATAATGGTGAACCAACAATTAAGGAACCATAAATTAAAATGTGGGTTCCATCATCCTGTTCTTTTTAATTTGAATTTAAATTTTATTTTTATTATCTAAGAGTATTTTATCACTTTTTAGATAACTCTAAATTTTGTTACCTTCGAGGAATAATTGACATATGCTAAATATAAATGAAAACAAATTTCGTACCAATGAAAATTATGACGAACTCTTGATTATAATTTAAAAAAAATTGAACGACCATATATTTTAATAAACCATCTTCTTGTACTGTGATTTTAGTTATTTGAAAGTACCGAATAAATACATTATGAATTAATTATTATCAAATAACTAAAATTGATGAACTCCCTAATGTTTGTTTATACAAACAGACGTAATTTTCTACGCAGCTGTTTTTTGTGCGTTATTACATAAAGTGGACTTGTAGAGAGAGAGAGAGGTTTGGGACTTGCTTATGCGGGAAGGAAGGATGACAACTAAAAGATGAAACGTGCGTTGCTTTTGGCAATTCTCTTATCTAGTTTTCATTTCAGTAACAAAGAACGGCAATCCAAGCGAGCATCACCGGCGATATGGTTGTTTTTAAGTATTTTCAAAACCACCATGGATTGACATTGACTGCAGTGAATGTGATTTAATTTAATCCAAGGCCATACGGACTATTAAATGTAATACTAGAGAACGGGCCCAAAACCTTGCATCTATTCATGACTCCAAATTTTGCATGACTGCATTTAGTTATAATGTACTTAACAACTTTATTTTCATATATTGAGTGGAAAATGTGAAGCAGTACAAAACTCGGTTCGCTTTTCATTTCTTTTCCCGGAAAATGACACATCACCACTCCAGACCAAAATTATTGAAGGATTGGATATATTTACAGGAATGGTGAATCGGTGGAGGGAGGAGAATGCTGGCTTATACATATCAAGAAGACCATAATTAATTTCGATAACCACCTTAGGCTGAAATTTGAATAAGATATTTTAAAATCCGGCAACGGAGTCCAAGAAAAGGACGAGAAGTTAACAAAATTCCATTTGTATGAATGCCCCTTCATCAGAATAGAGCACCTGGTGGCTGATGAATGATGAGCTTCTTTTCTTTAAATCCAATTACTCGTTACTTGCACAAATAACTAACGTCAATGGCGATGCATTAGATTTGTAACTAGTGTCCAACAGTGGACAAATGGCAGCTAGTTTCCAAGTAAGGACAAATGTCTCCAACAACTGGGCCACTCCTCCACTTCTTTGCACATCTCACCCTTTCACTCACTTTTGAATTTCTTCTATTACATTAATTTTTTTGAATCTTGTCTCAAAGACCATGAAACCTTAATAAAGGTAGCCTGTTCTCTACATTCTTTACTCGTACACTTTTTCTCTTCTCCTTGTTGGGTCCCCCCTCCTCTGCAAAACCGGCAAAATCCCAACCGGGTCATTATTAAGTCTTCCTTCGCCAGCAATTTTCATTACACAATCTTCACACCTCTGTAACCCAGTAGTCTGTCTTCAAATATCTTTCTCTATACATAGACTGGTACTTATACAAATCATGTCTATGTCGCTTCAAGATGTGGAGTCTTGGCTTCCGAGTGAGTTTCTTACGGAGGAAGAGTTACTCATGGACAAAGACGACTTCAACAAACACGGTCCCTTGTTTAATCCCAGTATGAACTTTCCTACCGAGTTTCCGTACGAACTTGAGCCGTTCGGCACTTCATCTGCTCTAAGTTCTCCGGTTGAGTCCGTCGTGGGCTCCACCGAGACCGAGAGCAGCGACGACGACGACTTCCTCGCTGGGTTAACTCGCCGACTCACTCAGCAACTCGCTGTCAAGCCTGAGGTACGCCAATGGTTTCTTTTCCTTTCCTTCTCTTGCTTTCCGGCTTTGAACAAAGAAAGCAGGGTTTGATGTCGTACGCAATCTTGTCACAGAAGTCTAAGTGGGTCATGGCCGGTTCGCCCGAGTCGACACTGAGTGGAATCGGCAGCTGGTCGATGTCTAGTGAGGGAAGCCCAAACGGAGCACTATCGCCGCCTGCGACACCATTCGAGGTAAAGAACGACACTTGGGATCGCATCTATGAAGCTGCGGGTCAAGTTGCGAGGCTAAAGATGAGCAGTGAAGGACACAAATTCAACAACTGTGGAAGCAGAGGATTCTTTGGTCCTGTTAGAACGCAAAACCCAGATGCTATTTTCCGAAATCAAAACACTCGATTATACGCGGACCAGAGTCGATATGACCATGGTTTTTTAAACATTAGTCAGGTAAAAACTACTTTAATGAAAGATAATTATGTATGCTCTGTTTGTCAAACGCATAGTGTTATCCTTGTGAGGAACTATGGTTGATGGGTTTTTGCTTTTGTTGTGCAGTATCAGAACCGTGCAGCGCAAGAACAAGCATTAAGGCAACAATGTTCTTCAATATGGGGAAACCAACCGGCGAAATCAGGCTTCCAAGCCGAGCAAAAGCATGTACATCAGCTGCAACAGATCCAAAACAGGGCAAGAATCACTGGCTGTGAAAATGGGAAAAGCATGCGCCCTTTGGGTTTGCCCCAATCCGCTTGGCCTCCTCTCCAAGGGCAACCCAGTCAACGCCAACATAACTCACCTGCACAGCACTCTAATTTGGGCATGAGAGCGGTTTTTCTCAATGGATCTGTTAAACGTGAGAGTACTGGTACTGGGGTTTTCTTGCCTCGTAGATACGGCAATCTTCCAGATTGCAAGAAGAAGCAAGGTGAATGGACTTACAGCTTAAAAAGTCTAATGTTCTCTAGGATTGTAGTGTTTTAGTTTTGGCGTTTCATGTGTCATTTTATGATACCGGTTGTTTTTCGAATATTCTACTGAAATTGACGTAGTTTAACTGCTGTTGGATTTAGTATGTTCTACAGTTCTGTTGCCAGCAAAGGTTGTTCAAGCACTGAATCTCAACTTCGACGATGCCGGTTCGAATGGTCATTCCCAGCATCGCTACGGAAGTGGGTTCCGCTCTGAATACGGTTAGATGATACAGCTTCTTTTTATCATTAACGTGTTTTACAACTGAAAGTGGGTTTTTTACAACTGAGAAAACTCTTTTTGCAGACGCTGTTTTGATGGCAAGGAAGAACGCTCTTTTAGCACAACAGAGACGAGGATTACGCCCTGAGGGTGCACTAGATCATGATCTGAGATTACCTCAAGAGTGGACTTATTGATTAAGGTGGTTTTGCAAGCATATGTTTGTTTAATGGAGCAAGTATAGAGAAGGGTTCAAGTTTCCTTAATACCGAGTGACTGCAATAAGTAGATCCAACATCTTTTGGGGAGTTTGCATTAGAAATTTAGGAGCAGACACTAGTTAGCTAGAATGGTTAAAAGTATTTTATTGTAATAAGTGGGTTATATCTACTAAAAATGTTTCTAAAGGGGCAGAATGACATTTGGGTGGATTCTTGTTTTTGGTTTAAATCATTGTCATAATCTCTGTTTTATGTTATTTAAGTAGGCCAAATTTTGGAGGTTTTAGTCAATCCATCCATACCTGTAATGTTGAAATTGGCCCTTAGTCGGTTGAGGTGTTCTAATAAGAAAAGCGTTGTACAAGTGGGTTTTTTTTTATACTGTAAAGCTGAAGTCTGTACCCGTTGCAACTTTTGAGCATTATAGACAATTTTCTAATGCCTTGGGGCGCTTCGATCCACGCACAATAGAACCCACCTCTCCTGTCGCACTGACACAGTGAGATATTATGCATAGATAACCGAGGATGTCGGTTCAAGTTGAAGATTAATGAACTTGGGAGACACCCTTTTAACAGTTGGAACCCGCAAATTCTCGAGAGGTGTAACCTTCTTAAGTCACGCATTACGGTACGGTACTTACGGTTTTCGATCCAAATGCTTAACGGATAACGTAGCTGTAAGTAAAGAAAAAGGTTTACTTAAAAGAGAGGAGTGGATAGGAATAAATAGGATGCAAGCTTACCGTTGATGCTCTGGCCCCAGTCCTAGAATGATTAATGGTGCTTTGTTTTCTAGTATCATGTTTTACTTTGTTGTACTCTTATCTTCTTTCCCGGTTCTTTTACTTCAAAATGCTTACAACTGTTTGACATCTACTGATATGCTTTAGGGAATCTAACCCCGTTGACATGGGTCAATTTTCATATTTTAAATTTTGTCAAATTCTGTAATAATATTGTAAATACACACTGGTTGGGTCGGTCGTTTTGGGCTCAGATTCAGTCAAAACGACCCGTGAGTCGATCGGTCCATTCTTCAAAGATCAGTCTTATGTTTAAGCCGAGCTCAAATCCAGCCCTATGCCCTTTTCGGCCCATCCGTAGAAGGAAGTCTCCCATGTAAACATGTAAAGACCTAAACCTAGTTGAAAAACCATATATAAGGTATAATTCTTCCATAACGGAGGTACGCACAATCATAACCTAGTTTTTTCAGCTTTTACGGCAATCTCACCTTCACCAAAGACTGACTTGAGCGTCGGAGGGGCTAATCGGGACACAATCCCCGACGTGCCTTCCCTTATTTTGCAGGTACTTTCACATCGAAGCCTCCCCAGAAAGTGGCCAGCTCATGGATCCAAACGGCAACGTTCCGTCCTGCCAGAATCCGGCAGAACCAATTGGAGCCCACCTTGGGGCCCGACTTTCGGGCACCACGTCCAGAAACACACAGATCAGTCAGGTGGTGGCGACTCTGGCGACACAACGCATGGGTTTGCAGCTATCTGCGACTTTGCCGCCTGCACCGCATGATTCCCGCACGGAATCCTCAAATCCTAACGATCAACCACAGCCTCAAACTTTGGAACAAGAAGACAGAGCGTGGCTGTGGAGGATAGCGCTGCGGGCAATACGCGTCCGAATCTCCAACACCGATCGGATGCATATCCTCTTCCACCTACATACAGCCCCTCACCCGAAAGCAGATAGAGGAAGCGGCTGATCTACTGATTCGTCAGATTTTGCAGTCCCAGCCACCACAACAACAGCTACCTGTACGACAAGTCGCACGACAGAGCATGACGACCTACCGAAATGTCGGGCAACAAGATGACCGACTGGCTGAGGTCGTTAACATGATATTTGGTGGAAATGCAGCGGAGGGATCCACCACTAAAAGGAGAAAAAGATATGGCGAACAGGTCGGCCGAGCCTCATCCACCAAAAGGTCGAGGGAGAATAATGGGGTGATATCGTTCGACGAGTCTGACCTTGACAGTGTAAGCTGTCCTCACGATGACGTCCTCATTGTAAATTTGAACATGGACGGCTACAAGGTGAAGCGGGTGATGATAGATACGGGCAGCTCGGTCGACTTGCTGTATTATGAGGCCTTCAAGCAGATAGAGGTACCCGAGGATCGACTACTGCCCACAGACGGACCTATCTAAGGGGTAACTGGAGCATCAGCTTGCCCACTCGCCCGAGTCTATTTAAAAGTGAAGTTCGGGCAAAAGCCATGCCAAATAGAAAGGGACATTGAATTCCTAGTCGTGAAGTTTCAAGGGGCGTACAATGCAATAATCGGACGAGCTACACAGAACGCCCTTAGAGCGGTCGTCTCCACCTACTACCAAGCCATGAAGTTCCCGACACCCCACGGAATTGGTATTGTCAAGGGGCATCAGAGAATCGCCAGGGAATGTTACTTAGCGGAGACAAAAACATTAGACGGGGCGGTAGTCCTGACGAGCTCTCTTGATGTGAGAGCCGACGAGGAGATGGATAGGATGAACCCAGTGGAAGAAACTCAGCGGGTAGTATTGGACGAGGCCGACCCCTCTAAATTCACAAACCTAGGTTCCGAGCTGCAGAAGGACCTAGTTAAGGAGATCACAGACTGTCTGGTGGAAAATAAATCGGTCTTCGCTTGGGTGCCGAGCGATATGCCTGGAATTTCCCGATCGGTCGCCTCGCACTCACTCGGTATTCGACAAGGTTACAAGCCAGTTAGGCAAAAGAAGCGACCACACTGCAAGGAGCGACAGGGAGTGATCAAGAAAGAAATAGAGAAACTACTCGAAGCCGGGTTCATTCGAGAAGTTAAGTACCCCGAATGGCTCGCCAATGTGGTTTTAGTGAAAAAGAAGAACGGGAAGTGGAGAATGTGCATCGATTTCACTGACCTGAACAAAGCGTGTCCAAAGGACAGTTTTCCCCTACCCAAGATCGATCAGCTAGTAGACTCCACCTCCGGACATGAACTTCTCAGCTTCTTAGATGCTTTCTCGGGCTACCATCAAATTCAGATGAGCCTCGAAGACGAGGAGAAGACTACCTTCATAACCGACCAGGGTACGTATTGTTACCAAGTAATGTCGTTCGGACTGAAGAATGCGGGGGCCACTTATCAACGACTCGTCATGGAGGTCTTCAAAAAACAGATAGGTCGATCTGTTGAAGCTTACGTAGACGATATGGTAGTTAAAAGTAAGACGGCCTTCGAGCACGTGGGAGATCTAAAAGAAGTCTTCCAGACCCTTGATAAGTTTCAGATGAAGCTGAACCCAGAAAAATGCGTCTTTGGTGTGTCATCAGGAAAATTCCTGGGGTTCATGATCACTCAACGTGGGATTGAAGCTAATCCAGAAAAGATCGAAACCATCGTCCAAATGCCTTCGCCATGATGCTTGAAAGAAGTTAAGATATTGACTGGTCGGATAGTCTCCCTGAGCAGATTTGTCTCCAGATTGGGGGACAAGTGCCTTCCATTTTTCAAAATTCTAAGGAAAGCAGATGTAACCTGGTTTCAGTGGCCGGAGGAGTGCGAAAGAGCTTTCCAGCACTTAAAATAGTATCTAACGAGCCCATCTGTTCTGCAAATCCCTATTGAGGGAGAAACACTGATTACCTATCTGGCGGTCACAGAAGGGGCGGTCAGTGCGGTTCTGGTCCGATCGGATGGAAAGGAGCAATTTCCGATCTACTACGTCAGCAAGGTATTGAGCGGGCCAGAAACACGGTACGCGCCCATAGAAAAGTTGGCCCTCTCCCTGGTAACTGCGGCGTGGAAACTGAGACCGTATTTTCAAAGCCATACCATTGAGGTGTGGACCGACCAGCCTCTCAGACAATGCCTTCAAAAACCTGAGACCTCCGGAAGGTTAATAAAATGGGTGGTAGAGATGGGAGAGTTCGACATACAATACAAGCCCCGGACGACGATTAAGGCACAGGTATTGGCAGACTTCATCGC
>JANITW010000236.1:24927911-24939609 GCA_027564335.1 Erythroxylum williamsii | reverse complement strand
CCATCGACTCTAGGTAATGAGTTTGAACTCTATGTTGTCATTGATCTTAATGATTGTTTCAAGACCTTGGCCAGGGCGATTGAATGAGTGAGAAAAAGAAATTTTCTAAGTCATTCACCAATCATTAATGATCGACATGTAACATAGTTGGTTATCTAATAAGGTTTGATAGTTAAACCATACCTTAGGATAATCTGGAATTGTAATGATGGAAGGTAATTATATATTATCTTTAACCAGGTTCCATCTTTGTAAAGTTGTTACTTCACACTATTTGGTCATTGAGGAGTGTTGCTAGATGCTAACCTTGATTAGTAATTAATTAGATTAATTACTACCGACTTAGTGATGAACCTATGTGATTACACACTTATGAGTGTAATATTTTCTGTTTGTGATTATTTAATTTAGTATGAGATAATTTATTAAATAATATGTATGACATATTATTATTTTTTTGTTAACACAGAAAATATAATTAATATTAGAAATTCTCTTGTATAAAATAAATGAATAAAATAAAATAGTTTTATTTTATTTTATTTATAAATAATAATATTATTAAAATAAATAAATGAATAAAATTATTTTATTTTATTTTATTTATTTATGAATAATAACAATTATTAATTAAAAATGAAATGAAACGTTGAGGTCGTTTCAAGTTTTAAAACAAAGAAACGTTAATAAGATAAATGAGATGGCTACGTTGTTGGTTATTATTTATTATATGAAAAACAGTCAAGTGAAAAGAGAGAAAAAACTTACGCAGAGAAGAGTAACTCTCATAGCTTTCAGTTTCTGTTTTGAAAAGTGGACGAGGATAAGAAAACAACGTAGAAAAGAGTGTGTGTTTTAGAAACAGTAAGAGAAAACATTGATTTTGTTTTCGTTATTGTACACGTGAATAAAATCGAAGACGAGAAAATAGATACTTTAAGAAAAGTTCTTAAAATTAGCTATAGTTATATTAAGTGTTGAAAGTGAGACATATTTTTTGTCGTAAAACATATAGAAGTTTTGTATTTTTTAAATTTCGTATCAAATAATTATTACTTTCCAGGTATTTATTCTACTTGTTCTTATTATAAGTATGATTATTTAAGGCAATAGATAAATTTGTGATTACAATTTTTATTTCCGTTGCATATTGCGATCTTTTATGCATATCATCAGTGTTAAACAAAGAAAAAAGCCAATGCATGACCAAGTAGCCACAGAATTAGAACCATATTTATTGAACATCCTGATCTTTCCTACACATTTTCATTCAATGAAGTTAAATTTGATCTCGATAGTTAAATTCTCAAGTCTCTTTTGTTCGTTTCTGGTTATTTCATCGATAAACCAAAGTTCTATTACTTGAATGGAGAGTAGAGGCACTGCCTGACCCACTCCTTGCAGTCATCTGGATGTTTTGCAATCTGCTTAACCATTTCAAACAAGGTAGGACTAAGGCATGAGCCGTGGGGTTGAGAATACGTCCTTGGTACTTACTGGGTTTGTCCTTTACATGAGACCCTCCTTATTGAAACCATGTGACATATATCCTTATACGGACTGGTGGAATAACAATAGATATCTACCAGGGTTTTTGGTTTTCTTGTATCAGATATTAAACCTTGAACCGACTGTTTTCAGATGCCAACATACAAATTCACGAGTTCCCAATCTTTAGAATTTACCGTTTACACTAATAATAATTCAGTCAATACAACAGCGCAAGATTATAAGGGACTAATTAATTTCTGAAAGTTGAATGTTAGTCGTCGCTGCTAGCGTGCAGGCCTCATGAATCAAGCAACTTTCGCTCTGTACCAACTTTCAACTTACGAGTGTCTGTGGGAAAAGGAAACAAATGAAACGCTTGCAGGTTTAAAAGTTGAGTAGTCCAAGGCTACTGCCATGGATTTCGACAGTAACGGGAATTGGAAATATACAACATGTACCATTTACATCAGTGTGTACATATATAGGGGCATATATATATATATATATACACACACATTATATACATATATTATCATCATCATCATCATCGTACTCAGTCTGAAGTTTTGCAATAAAGCGGAGTCTGGAGAGTTCTGATAGTATCTAACTTTATTCTTACATAATAAAAAAATATTTTCAGTAGACCCATATTTAGATGTGACAATAAAATAGTAATACAAGTTAAAGAGTAAATAAATAAAACTGACACGCTAAATAATTATGTAAATAAAATTACAACAAGCATATAAATAAAAAAATAAAAAATAAACAAAGAATATATCTTATGGTGTCAAGATCTACTTGTACCTTATATATTCTTAAATAAATTTAAGTCCTATATATATATATATATATACTCACACATACGGATATATGATTATCTAGTCTTTCTACCCAATTCTTGATTTAAGAAATGAGGCAGAGCATTAACATGTAATTCACCTTAAAAAGGGTGATGCCAGGCGCTATGTGGTCCAAGGCATGAGGCATCCCATTGAAGACTTATAGTTATAGAGTTTATGTAACCAATGCAGGACCACTAAACGATAATTTCAAATGATGCAAAAGCTAAAAGACAAAAGCTTTAAAAATGGGGATGGCAGCTTTATTGCAAGAGAAAATTGCACCTTATTATAGGCACACAACCAAATTCACCACAGTCTACATGTGATGCCCTCACAAAGATATCATGGAAAGTCTGAAACAATTGGTGACCCAATAACGTTGTTACTTTGAACCCACTTTTATATGAGGCGTCTATTCCTACACTGAATCCAAACACCAGATGAACTGTGTCTGGAAGTTGAATCCCATGTGTGTTAGAACTGAGAAGATTACAGAAATAGGGCAGGATTCATTCAAGGTCCTTATGCTCTACTAGATGGGTAACAAGAACTGGGTGGATATAAAATTCATGTCTTGCAGACAAGAGACATGTATTCTCAGAGGTGCAGACTTTGTGATGGATACAAACCAAAAACTTTACTTTCAAATCACTGATACGTAACAACAGACGGTATCAGCCAACCACAATTACTCCACTATATGAGGGAAGAGCGTAAATATTGGTGGTGGTAGGGTCTCTGCAGCACCATATAAAGCTCCTGTACGGTGCTTGCGGTCCATATATGCTTCACTAGTGTGGACAAGATCTAGCACCACACATCATAATCTAAAGGGTTCGATATTAGATAGCTTCAGAGATAGGCTTTGCATCTAGTGGCTGGCATGACTCCTTGGCATGGCCATGCAGTTGTTGCCAAGCACTCGCATGGTTTTTCAACTTTCAGACTCAAGTGTTGGGCTATGAACAGAAAGAAGAATGACATCATTATCAACTAGCTATGGTTAACAATGGTTAGTCCCAAAATAAAACCTGGATTTAAACTACTGTAATCACAACAAACAACAGGCCAAGTTTAACGTAACATATCTATATCCCTATTTAAGCGGCTCATTTTTCTAAAGTTAAGGGGTGTGAATTTATTATGGATTTCACTTTAATTGTTTTAATTATATAAATAAGGTTCAAGAAATGACAGATAAAGACCCTCATAATGTTGAAATTTGCATTTGTTTCAAACACATTCTTTAACAGTAATTAGAACCGTTAAATTAGAAATTAATCAGTTTAATTTCGAATGAAATATAAGATTGGGATGGTTTTTAATAAGATGGACAGCTTTAAATTAATTTGTTAAGCTATTCAAAATATGTCGTTTTAAAGTCATTTGTTCCAAACGCAGTAAAAACCTTTAATAAGCAATGGGTGAATTTTCCAAACTGAGTAACCCAGTGGAATGTCGATTGTGTGATCCACTAGGCATGTCTTGTCAGGAAAATTTCATAATTAAGCAAATTATGGAGACCCAAATAAGAATGTCCTTAAATAGTGACACATCGTACGATTTTTTGTGTGGCAACTATTCACCTTGTTTTGAATCTAGGTCATAGTAATGGTCTCCTATGGCTTACGGACTTATTGGGGCTCTCAACCCATAATTACAGTCATCATATAGGAAGCTCTCTTGCAAGTGCTTGTCCATGCGTTGACTTGTTCTTCTTTTTTTTAAAAAATAAAATAAAATATAGTATAATAAGTTTCCTCATTATGTGCTGAATGAAATATGCCGTGGGATTAACAAACGTAATCAAGTGTAGGAATTATGGCACGTTCTACTTTTGTTTTTTTTTTTTTTTCCTCCAAATGACTTTAATTAATTACCAACTTTCCACTAATCCAAATTGATTTTGGGGCATTTGGTTATCCATTTGAGCCTCGCTACATACAGTGCATATGGAAGAAGTGAAAAGACCGGATTTTCTAATTTTTGATTCATTTAGTTACACTCGTTAAATGTGATTTTAAAGACCTGAAGAGGTTGCTCTTTTAAGGAGATTTACACCCACACATTTCGAAACTTTTGGTATAAAATATTTTTAGTTTTTCAATTTAATGTGCTTTTTGTGTTAATTCCTCAACTATTAAGCTTAGTCTTTAAATTTTATTAATCACTTTATATTAAAGCTTATATTAATATAAAATTTAAATTAGATCTGTATTTCTTTTTATAGAAAGAATTAGACCATAACTAGTCATGAGCTCGTGACATGTTTGTGTTATTATTCTAAATACATATATTCCAGAAAGTTATTTTTTAAAATTAATTGAAATACGAATCAAGTAGTCTAGTCTCATTCTTATAACGTGTGATTAAAAAAAAAAGAGATATACTTATTTCATGCAGAGATCCATTGGATAATAAAAGTTCTTATTGTTAAACATATGTCAGTCAAGTTTAATTTTGCATCAAGATTAAGAATATATGTGATTTAACATAACAAACAGTTGCATTTAACTTGAAAAAACAAAATAATGGACCTATGAAGTAATTATTGGAATTAGGCAGACCAAATAACACGGAGTCACAAGATTTTGAGGATCTTTGACCACTCCGGAATGAGCCTCTATGCTTTAAGTTCTATCGCTAGAGATCAATTAAAAACATTTAGGGGTCAATCATATGATCATATTATCGACCTATGCAAATATGATAGGATCGAAGAGTCAATAAAACATGTTTCAATTGATAATATACGATAGTTATAAATTTATTAATTTAAAATTTTGTATTTGAATTATGATTAAAAGATGTAAATTGTTTTAAAATTTTTGAAAAAATGACTAACTCGTAATAAAAATATGTTAAAATCAAACACGAGATTTAATTTTGAGTTATTGACTCATCAAATAATAACTATTTAAAATATGTAATTTATAAATTATTATGTAAATTTAAAATTTTATTAAAAATGCATTTATAAAATAGTAAATAAGATTTTTGTCATTATTAAAAAAAGACCACAGGCTTTAGAAACTTAAAAAATGTTAACGAAGATGGTAATTGACAGAGCATTTGCTTGTGAAATAAGCATTAGAATTTATAGAAGAGAGGTTGGTAGAGAAGAAAGGAAGGGGATTGGATCACCAAGCCTTCATGAAGATAAGCAAACAACAAAAATAATCAGTAAATATTTTCCCACCCAAATTGTAGGGAAGTGTATATATTTCTGTCATAGGATGTGGCTGACCATCACTGGGAAGACCTTCTCCATGTGTCTGCTTTGTTATAGACTGGGGTCTACAGAATTAAAAAAAAAAAAAAACAGTTGTTATATGATTTGCTAAATCTTATGGGGTAAGGGTTACAAACAATAGTCAAATGAAGGCAAAAAGTTAGAAAAGAAATTTTCAGTCCTTAGAGCTCTTAAGTCTCTTTTATATTCAAGGCTCAGTAGAGCCACTTCCCATCATTACAACGAGGCGGATAGAGAGTGTTGTGTTTCTGCAAGGTAAGAGAGAGGGAGTTTCAAGGAGGTATTGTATAAACTGGTTAAGTTTCCACTTAATATTATTGCAACCAAGAGGAAGCATCCAAAGGGATCGCATTGATCCTGAGTCCCAAGTAGCTCCCAAAGCTTTTGGATCATGCTATCCCTTTGGATTCTTCCTTTGGTAGCTTATGAACATGGTGGATTTAGTTGATCTGTCTATTGTTTGCTTTGCTTTCTACTGCAACTGCAGGAAGCATCCAAAGGGATCGCATTGATCCTTTATTTTTCTCTCTTTCAAACCCTTTCTGGATCATGCTATCCCTTTGGATTCCTCCTGTGGTAGCTCCTTACGATCTGCTCTATACACATGACGGTTCATTCTATGATAATCTCTTGTCGATGGGCATTGATCATCAACCTCTGAAAACCTTATAGATACAGCTCTTACATGTCTGGGAATAGGGCAACGCAAGTATCAGTGGGTCAAAGTAAGTTCATGGATAACTCATGTTTCAGACTTTATTTTCTAATTCCATGGGTCAGTTGAGGTTTCACGTCGGAAGTTTTTATGAATTTGTCTGAATCCTGGTCATCTTATTGTCTTGGTCAATTAATTTGCAGAACGCAACTGCTATATTAGATGAAACATGTAGTACAAACCCGGAATTCCATGTTGGATCTGATTTTAATAAAGCCTGCAACTTGGCCCTCCTAGAAAACGGAGATCGTCTCCAGAAAAGTTCCAAGGGGTACCCTTTCTTGTAATCTGTTGTTTACAGTTGTCTTGAATTCGATTATCCAACTTATATACAGATAATATGTTATTCTTCCCAAAGATGAGCCATGACTAAAACCAAGGACATACACACACACACACACACAGATATATAGGTAAATAGGTATATTTATCTCTATAGTTCTCGTAAGAACGTGTTTGACGATGCATTATACTTTTTAAAGTATGGATAGGATCTTTGGCATATCTTTCTGTTTCCACAAAATCCAGTGTACATTTCATTTTTTTTCTCTGATTTCTAATCCTGGAATTAGTAGAACGTAACGGATAATCATATATCTAATATGTACATAGGACACTATCTTGTCCTCTACCCACATAAATTTACATATACCTAATTGTCACCAAAGCACATGCAAGATGGTGAAGTAGAAAATTCATTTCACTGTCAGATATGTAGCTTTTATCTTCTACCATGTTACATGCAGAAATGCTGCCTTCTCTTACTAACGGGTTGATCTTCTGTTCATGAATAATTATCACCAACATAAGAAGTGGAAGCTAGCTATCTGCAACTGCTGGAAATAGAAGTGAGGATGATAATTTCGACAGGCTTCTTT
Organism: Erythroxylum williamsii; assembly: GCA_027564335.1. Taxonomy (NCBI): domain Eukaryota; kingdom Viridiplantae; phylum Streptophyta; class Magnoliopsida; order Malpighiales; family Erythroxylaceae; genus Erythroxylum; species Erythroxylum williamsii. The sequence continues at coordinate 24,932,427 of JANITW010000236.1, read as the reverse complement.
GCCCCATTTATGGAAACCTTTTGATCATTGCACACTTCCAACTTTTCATGAAATGTGATTATTTTTCCCACAAATGATTTAATTGCGGCAATTAGTTGCAGAAACATTGAGTTCTATAGTTATAAAGTCAGCTTGTTGACACTTTGCCCTCTCACAAACAATCTCTAAAGCTATGAAATAGGGGGTTAAAGGTCCCATGTTATGTTAGAGACTAGGGCGGTCATATATCTCTGGCATTTTGGTCAAGGGTTCCAAAACACACGGTTTGAAGACTTTAATTAGAATCCAAGGCAGTGGAAGTTGATATTAAAGGACTTCTTTTTCGGCTTTGGGCCTCACATTGAGTGTTCCAAAGGCAAAAGCATCGCACACATGTGATGATAAAAACATAGTCCTCTATAATATGGCCTAACGCTGAATCAAAAAAAAAAAAAAAATCCTTTCTATTCCTGAAAGCACATGCTTCCCAATATTTTTAGTATAATCTCTTAACTCTTCTTGATCCCTTTTCTCACATGGTCCCAACTCCCAAACCTCGGTGCGTTCGCCTTCCATTTTATCACTCGAAACATTATTGTACTTCACTGGTTAACAATCAAAGAATGTACTCCTGGAGAAGAAACTGCATTTACTAGCACATGTGCTATTGCATTCTCCTCGATCTTCTCCTCCTGATGATTGATTATCTGCAATGATTGCTTGTATCAGTTATCATCGACCCCTTTTGTGCTTTTTAATTGTTGTCTACTTGAGAAGAAGAGGAGATTACAATTCGAGTCATCTCAAGTTGAAGGACAAAAAATCGCATTTAATTTTACACTCTTTCTGTGATTCTGTATTGATGAGTGTTTTAATGTTGTACTCATGGAGAATTCGCATTCGTGATGTGAAAAACTGTATTATATTATGTATGACTATGTAAATAACGGAAATAATGTTGACTGTCCAAGACAGAGAGCACAGGTCAAATTTGTTAATATAAATAGATTATGAAGGTGAATGACGTAAGCTCGCTATATGATAATTTTCGAAGGATAAACAACTGGTCAAATTCATCGATGGAGTGTCACATGGACAAGGAGATGGGTTAGTTCATGGCATCAAGCATCTCATCGGTACACATAAGAGAGTACAAAAGGTGTTCAAAGGTGAAATGTGTATTCCAGATGTCTCCTTCGAGGACTACACAAGTTTTGTCCTGAGACGCATAACATGCCAAAAGCAAAGCACAAGATATGTTCTCCCTTTCCTCCGAGAATTTGGTGCTCCTTGCCTATGTCCAGCTCCCTTGACTTTTCAATCCTGTTTCACGCTGTAAAGTGTTGAGTTTGGCTTTTTTATTAACCATATTGGTTGGGAACAACAATTGAGACAAAACACTTACCTATATAAGGAGGTTGCTACCTCCTTAATTAATGTATCAAAATACCAAGTTAAAAATTTGTATGACAAATTTGGCTCTAGTTAAATTCCTCTTTTGTGGTGCATGAGAGTTGGAGAGTTTGTCTTGGGTATTTCTTTGTGGATGTGTTGGTATATTAGGGAATTGAGTGAGAAGAAAAATTGTGTGATTGTAAGAATTTTTCACATAGTGATTTTTTTCGATGCCTGTGATTTTTCTTCGGTTTGGGAGTTTCTACGTAAATTTTTGTGTTGTTATTTTTTGATATTTTTGTCTATCAACTATTCTTGGGTGTGGGTTTTGGAAAGTCTAAATTCTCAACAATTGATATCAAAGCCAAGATGTGTTTTTTCTTGAAACTTCTAAGTATGCTCTGTAGTCGTAGTTTTGACTGATCTTCTACATCAGAAAAGATTTTCTTGAGAAAGGTTTATTTAGTGCGGTGGATTTTTGGTGTGATAGTGTGGTAGTACATGTCTAGGAAAGTTTTGGCTAAGAAAAGACTTGGTATTTAAGTGTGTCCGTTATAACCTACCTCTCTTTCCTGAAAACTTTCCTGGTGTACTATTCATTTCTATGATAAAATTCATCAAGATAGAAGAGCACAAGAAAAATGTCAAGAAATAGGGTTTCGAATTCTCTTAGATTTGAGGTGGAGAAATTCGATGGGAGAATCAATTTTGGCTTGTAGCAAATGCAAGTCAGAGACATTTTGATTCAGTCGGGATTATACAAGGCATTAAAAAGTAAACAAATCCTTGATATCAGTACAGACAAATCTAGTATGAGAGATGAAGATTGAGAGGATCTGGATTTGAGGGCAGCAAGTGGGATACGATTGTGTTTGGCTAAGAATGTCCTTGCGAATGTGCATGAAATATCTACAGCAAAGGAACTCTGAGAAAAGCTCAAGGAGTTGTATCAAACAAAGGGTGTCTCAAATCGGGTGTACCTAAAGGAACGGTTTCATACACAGTAAATGAGGGAAGGTACTAAAATTTTAGATCATTTAAGTGTTCTCAATGGGATCGTCTCTGAATTAGAGGCAATTGAAGTTCGTATAGATGATGAGGATCAAGTTTTGAGACTCACCTGATCTCTTCCACCTTCATATGAACACATGAAATCGATTTTGATTCATGGGAAGGAGAAGATAGTTTTTTTGAAGTTACTGGAAAACTTTTTTCAGAAGAAAGAAGACTGGCCAGTGGAAGAAATGTTCCTTCTGAAGACTCAACCCTGGTGGTAGCTGGATATCGAAAGAAGAACTCCGTGAAGAAAAATGTAGTATGCTGGAATTGTGAACAATTTGTGCACGTGAAGAAAAATTATTCGAGAGGTAGAGCGGGTTTGGCAAGAGGCTCTGGATCAGTTAATGGAGAGACTGACAATGTAGCTAACATTGTCTCCATGGATGATGATCTTGCTCTCTAAAAAGGAGAGCATGTACATCCTCATGACATGCCGCTAATCCCAAAGTTGTCATAATAGAGGATATGCTACTGTTAGCGGGTCCACAAGTTTGCACACGGGCATTGGTTTGACATTAACGCAAAGTGTGTGGTGGAATTTATGTCGATGACTGATGAACTTCCAGGAAAGTCAAATATAGAAGTTGACCATAATTTTTCAGTAAGGTTATTTTTTGACGTGTGCTGAAATAAAAGGCTTAGAATTGGTTTATTTTGAGTGGATATGCTTTTATGGTGGAGTATGATGCTATGAAGCATGATAATTCTCTACATTGAGAGTTATGTTATTTTTTGGAGATCTTCATTTAGGTGGAGTGTGGTTGTGGGATCAACCAAAGTCGCTAAGGTGAAGATTGTTGAGTTTGACTTCTTTGTTGTCCCATATTGGTTGGGAGCAACAATTGAGACAAAGCTCTTATCTATATAAGGAGGTTGCTACCTCCTTAGTTAATGTACCAAAATACCAAGTCAAAGATTTGTATGACAAATTTGACTTTAGTTAAATTCCTCTTTTAAGGTGCATGAGAGTTGGAGAGTTTGTCTTGGATATTTCTTTTTGGGTGTGTTGGTGTATTAGAGAATTGGGTGAGAGGAAAAATTGTGATTGTAAGAATTTTTCACATAGTGGATTTTCTTTTCGATGCTTGTGATTTTTCTCCGGTTTGGGAGTTTCCACGTAAATTCTCTTGTGTTGTTATTTTTTGATATTTTTGTTTATCAAATATTCTTGGGTGTGGGTTTTTGAAAGTCTAAATTTCCAACATAAAGATCGATCCATAGCTATGAACTTGGAAGATTTGGTCGGTGTTAACTATAAATTTTGAGCTTTTCATATTTGTATTAAAATATTTCCATAGATACTACGATTCCAAGAATGTGGATAAGATTGGAAGTTTGCCTAATTAAGTTTCATATATCTTAGATAACCCAATTATAATGTTCATGTGAAAATTTCAAGCTATATCCTAATTTTGTACAAGTCTTAATTTGCAGATATGTAATTTATTACATATAGTTATTTGTCTCAAGGGTAGGGCATTGATCATGGTTTATACCTACAGGTAATTGGTTAGTTGTAGTTTAGTGACATAATTACTTAATTTATCTTATACTTATTCAGAGACGTTTATAGTAAAGTCTATATGATAAATATACAAGACAAATAAAATTATGATGAGAAAATAATAATGAGATTCATATTACATTTATATATTATTCTTAAATTATTCCTAGTTATTGTTCTATTAAGACTAGATATTAACAAAGCATAAAAAGACTAGCACACGTTATATTTCTTTCTTATAAAAGAAGTATTCGATCTCATAGACTAAGTGTTTGCTTGTTTTTATTTTTATTTTTGGTTTTATGTTTTTGTTTTCAAATTCAGTAAAAAAAACTTGTTTGTTTGAGTACTTTGGTTTTGGTTTTTCTAGTTTTAAAAAATGATGAAAGCTATAAAAATATTTTTTATTTTTATTTATGTTTTTTCATAATCTGATTTACTATCTCATTATTTATATAAATTATGAATATTTTATTTTATTTAATAATTTAGTTTAAATTTTTGTAATTAAATTAAATAAATATAATTAAATAATTAGGAATAAATATAATTAAATTTAAAATATTTTCAAAGTATAGA
>JANITW010000236.1:24881375-24904089 GCA_027564335.1 Erythroxylum williamsii | reverse complement strand
AAATTCCAAAGAGCGCTTATACCTCAATCATGCTCTCTAAACCGACCTCTCACTTTCTTACAAGCAAACTTTTTCATCTCAAAACCAAAAGCTACCAAATTTCATGGAGAGATAAACTCATGTCTTAGAAATCTATCGCTTCAAAAATCACTCCATTTGGAGGTCGGACGAGGGAGTTATGATTGAAAGAATCTAACATGTTCATAACCTCATTCATGCAATAACATGTCTTGGCATAATTGTCATAACTTTCACCAAAAATGTCAGATTAGTTTCTTTCTTTGACCATTGGAAGTATGACTTCGAGATCTAAAACTTTCATGAAGATCATAAAGTCCGATTTTACCTCTAAAATGGCCAAAAATAGCGATTTCATGAAGCTGTCCCGTGAGTGTCCATTTAACGGACATGCATGTCCGTTTAATGGACACTGTCGGGCCAAAATGCACTTTCTCACCCGAGAAAGTCCGTTAAACGGACATGGACGATGCTAGGCGTCCTTTTTGACCCGTAAAAGTCTGTTAAATGAACCTAAAGTCTATTAAACGGACATGGGGGTTCCCAAAACCCCTCCAAACCCTCTCTCATGCTTCCTACATCCAATCTAACAACATATACACTTATCATCTTCACAAATTCACTTATTCCAATGCCAAAACACTTCATAACAACTCAAACAACATATTTATCTCATCAAAACCACAATTCCCATCAATAACCATAGCTGTCATGCACACAAAAATCCTAAGTAGCATCCCAACTTGTAACAATCATATCTCTTCATTCCGATGTCCAAAAATTTCAAGCTTTATAGCGTCGGAAAGATAAGAAGATCATATACAACTTCAAAGAAGACTATTTTTACTAATTCTACCCAGATTTTTCCAAAATTTCTCTTGAATCTTGAACAAAAATCTTACCCTTATGAAAAATTGGAACTTTGCCCCAAATTCACTTCCTTAGCTAATACACCATCATTCTTATCCATTCAAATACTAATCCTTCTTTTCCATAACACTTCAATTATGAGTAATGGCAACTCTTATTCAAAGTTCATCAATTCAGTTGGATTACTTCTTACTAATGTTTATATTTTGATTAGGCTACTGAGCAACTTAAAATCTAGTTATCAATAAACTCTGCTTGACTAGAACTAGAAAACCCTAAAACCGAATTTTACTAGTTGAATTAGGATTGGCTTTGATTTTTTACCAGAAAAAGGTTTCAGATAGCCAAATTCTTACAGTTGCTAACCTTGTTACGTGTCTTTGTCTCGTCATCAGTTTAGTATCACAGAAGCAGCTGCAGATAACAGATAAACCAAATTTAGTTCGGTTTGCACATTGCATGCTTGAAACTAGTAATAATAATACAATGACCATATGATGGAAATCACCTATACTCCACCAATTTACACTCAGAAACAACAAACTCACAAGTGAAAGATGAAAAATTGAAGAGCAGAAGGTGTATGTGTGTTAAGCGTCTGAAGGAGGCGAAGAGAGAAGGAGATAGTAGCTCTCAAAGGTTCTTATAACAGAGCCAAAATGGATCAACTTAAGACATACCCATGTGAGAAACACATGACAAATTCAAGTTAGAAACTTACAACTCAAAACACTGTCGTATTACATACTTCAGAAGACAGTTAAATGTAGCTTTAGACGATACAAAGCGCACAGTAAAAGGATTAAGAGATCATGTGGGAGGCACATGGTATACATCTGGTTCATGCATGTTCATCCAAAAGCCACTCTCTTCATCAACTATAAAAGAAACATAACTCAAACATCAGAAAATCAAGATACACAGAAACTTCATCATTGATACTTTAGATTGTATTCAGTTATCTAAGAGTGTAAGAATTAAAGAAAAGAGTTTGAGAGTGTGCTAGGGTACTTACCACAGAGTACTAGGAGAGTTGAAAACTCTTGCAAGTGTTGTGAAAAACACTCATCTATGTAAACTATACTCTTCTTCTTCCATACTAGTTGAAATCACCTTAGTGGGAACTTTGGATGTAGATAACATTGAAGCTATCGAACCAAGTAAAAATCTTTGATATCTTTACTTTTCTACACTTCATTTCATCTACAAAATTAACTTCTTTATCGGTCTTTGCTAAAAAGAACAACAGTGCAACACATCTATCCTAACAGAAGTGGTATCAGAGCATTCGAAAACCTTCTATGGCATTTCTTGACTATTAGAAGCACAAAGATTATGAAGAAAATTTTGTAACAAAAAGTCTTTTATTTCCTTAAACCACAGTTACAATGGTAAGAAAAGAAATGGATGTATTTACTGGAAAAGAAGACTTCACCATCTGGAAACTCTAGATGCAAGCTCTTCTTGAATCCTATGAATGTTATGGAGCTATTAAAGATCAGTATGATGTTGAGACTGATCCAGTAAAAAGACTTAAAATGTAAAGATTTGCACACTACAAGTTAATGCTTCACTTATCACCAACAATGATAAGAAAAGTGCAGAATTGTAACATTGCACAGAAGCTATGGATCAAACTTGATGAAATTTATTGTTGGGACTCGATCTCGAGACCGGATCCCAACCGGAGAAAGGGAAAACGGAAATCAATCCAAAGAGAAAACAAAGAGATGCGAATTCTTAATGTGAAAGAATGGACGCATACAATTGCTAAATAAATGAATGGACCAGAAATCAAAGTGAAGCAGAAACAAATCGGAATCAAAAGCAGAAACATATCAGAAACGAAACGAAATCGGAAACATAAGACGAAAGGATCGATAGCGAAGCGGATGCGAATCGAATTATCGGATAACAAAAATGCGAAATAAAAACGGATCGAATTCAAAGCATACAAACGGAGCAACTGAACTGAACAAAGGCTCGACATCCGAGAACAAATATCGTAGAAAAGCGCCACGTTGGAAACCGTAGACCAAACTGATCTTTATCTAATCCAAAGCGGTATAAATTTTTTTCTTTCTTTTTCATTTCCATTCAATCTCATTCAAATCAAAACAAATAATTTCCACTTTTGGAAATTAATCCTTATATAAAGATCTCAATTCATAACAAACTTCTTATACAAGCAATGTAACATCCCGTTACTGTTAGCAAGGGTATTTTGGTAATTGGGACTGACTGATAGGTTTCATTGCATTCACTGATTGAACATATTACTGGCCTCTGATAATTGAGGAACAGGTTTCTTGCATATACATTTATCCATAGGTACATGCATTTATGATTTTTCGGCATTTTAATTGTGAGTATGAATTGATTGGATTGTGAACTGGAAACTGATCGGATTATGATTGATTGAGAAATGAGGAGTAATTGGGTTCAAATAATTGATTTAGAATAGTTTAAGAGTGATTGGCAATTAATAGTGGCTTATAGGAAATTTTCTGAAAATTCGGGAGAAAATGCCCAGATCGGAAATTTTCGAGTGACAGACCGATTGACCGTTTGGTACTGAAAGAATTGTCCAATGGCGATGAAAAAATTTGAGTTATACTGTTAGGAAATTAAAATGTTGAGCCATTGAAATTTAGAGACTGAAATCTAAAGAAAAATTGAGGATTGATGTCTATATATATATCTAAGTTTCAATTTGGGGATTTTATCCTAAGGAAAAGCAATCTTCTTCTCTTCTCCCACGGTGATCTTCAATTTCTTCCCCTTGGTGTGAGCTCTCGATCATTTCTCGTGGTTTCCCTTTCTTTGTGCAAGGCTAGCTTGATTATTGTGGAAGATGGAGTTGGTTGAGGCTTGAAGGTGGAGATCGTTGGTTTTGAAGGTTTTAGGGTTTCTAGAGATTCGTGGATTTGAGGCTTGATTTGGTAAGTATAATGGCTTTAATGTTGTTATTAATGGTTGTTTGATGCATTTATGGAATTTATTATGTTTGAATGGGTAGTTAGAGTGAGTTAATACTGGTTTTAGAGAGAGAGAGGAGAGGAAAAAGCGATCGGAGAAGACGATGGCGTGACCCGCACGTCGCGACGTCTGGGGCAGCCTCATCGTGACGAGTAATTACGCACTCGCCGCGACGAGCGGGGCGAGACGTCGCGGCGAGCGCATGGTTTCACGCCGCGGCGAACGTTTTCGTCTACGCCACGGCGAGCCGAGAAGAGGATGCATGCCGCGGCGAGCGTCCTTCACACCGCGGCGAGTGACCTTCTGTACGCCGCGGTGAGGGATGTAGGTCGCGGCGAAGAGCAGTTTTCTGATGGATTGATTTTTTTAGTTTATTGGGCATAACTTATGGTATAGACTTCCGATTGAGGTGATTCTTGATTTGTTACGAACTAGGAAAAGAGAGTGAGTGAAGAAAAGAGGCCTAGTGATAGCCAAGGAAGTGAGTGAAGAAGAGAGCAAATGAAGAAGATGAAGAAAAGAAGCAAGTGCCATAAATGGAAAAATGAAAGACCATAAGATGGTATTTTACTTAGGTAAAAATTAGTGAGTGGTGAGTGGCAAGTGTTGTGACACTTGTCACTTGCCACATGTCATCTTATTGTAGTCTCCAATTTGTTCCTTTAAAAAGATAGTCCATTTGTCTCTAATTTTCAACCCAAATTTCTCCCAATTTTCAATGACACTTGTCATTAAATCATAAGGTCATTTGCCAATATTTTCATTGCCATAGGACAATAAATTCTACTACTATTTATCAATTGTCTTACCGCTTGACATTTTTTTCTAGTCTGAAAATATCGAAAATTTCAAAAATTTCCTTAATTTCACAAAAATTCTAATCCAGCAATTTATACTCTCCAAATAAATTTTCAACATATAAAAACCACAATTCTTAATAAAATCACATTTATAAATTAATTATACCTGAAAAATGTCAATGAATGTATGTACAATCATTTTAATGTGCAAAAATTCAATATTCAAGTGTATATGTATGCCAAATTATGCATAAACATGAAATGCACTTTCTAACTTCTCACTAAAATCATATATACACTATTCGGCCCTTAACATGGATAACAGGATGTTACAAAAAGCAATTAAAGACGTTACCAAGTGACATAGGTACAACCAATATAACCACTCAACTTTATTTGAAATTTTAACTGATCTAAAATTGTAGTACATCAGTTACGAGTATTTGAAGAACTAGAGAGGAGAGCCATGGAAATTAAAGAAGGAGCTTTCCAAATGAAATTGATTAGGGGAAACTAGATGAAAGCATTTAAGCTAACAAAAGCTTTTAATCTTCTTGAAACGACGTCGTTTTAGTATCATTATAAAACGACGTCGTTTCAATAATCTAACTCAGTTCTACTAATTGTATTAATGTGTCTAATTAATGAGGGTCTCTGTATACGTGACACTGCCATTTCAACAAAGATAACAGTAACATTATCATCAGGTTAGAATTGAAAAAATTGAAAGTTTGGGCATTCTATTGTTACTTTTTAAAGTTTGAGCTATAATTGAAAATTTGACAAAAGTTTAGACTTTTTTTGGTAATTAACCCTTTTATTTATTGTATTTTTATTATCACTTTTATTATTTTAATATGCATGATTATTATTCTTTATTTTTTATATATTATATATTTTTATCTTTTTATTGTAGTTTTGATTTTTCCTTATAAATAGTTCTTAAAAACTTATTTTTTGTGTTTTTATCTTTTTTTCTCTATAACTTTGTCGAAAATAATCTCTTTATCAGTTTAGGGATAAGGTTGTGTATTTTTGGACCTTCTCATGAGAATTTGCGTCTTAGTGGGACTTTTATTGAAATGTTGTTATTATTGTTGTATTTGTGTTATGAGGATAAAGTGAAAACACATAAATGCAAATGGCATGACATATTCAAAAACAAACAAATTTGTTAGTCGAGGATCAAGAAGGGAAGGTTGAGTTGAGCTTTGCGACTTAAGCTTAACTACTGTATGAAAACTTTGACAAAATTATTTCAATTCTACTACACCTGAACAGGTCCCCGTGATAATGGCTACGGTGTAAATATAAAGACTAAACATAGCCAAGCATGCTGTTAGACCCCTAAGTCACGATAGCAGAATCGTGCAGGCATTGGCGATCCTTAACTAGTTTTTGACGTGTAAAACAATGACACAAGTCAAAGACTTGTGAGAAGGCAGGGAGGAAAAGGGGCAATGTGAAACGTTGACATGTATTGGTGCAAATTGGTAGAAATCTTTAATGAGATGCAAGATTCGGATGTGAGACTAAAAGAAGCTTGAGATGGACATCGAGTGAAAGGTTAGCTGGATCACATGCATGAAGGGAATATGCGAGAAGTTTCAAAGTGACTTAGAAAGTAGATCAAGCATAGTGTGAGTTTTATGAGAGATTTGGACCTTGTACGAGTTGACTTGGCTAAGTTTGAGTTTATAATGGACTAAGGAGTTAGTGTGTGCACAAATAGATGGACCATGGATATTGGAGTTGGCATGGGAAAGCATTGGATGGACTAGTGTGTTATTGGCTTGGATGACTTATCATCAATGAATAGAGATGAGGAGATCTTTGATGATGTGGCAGATAAGATCACAATGGATGAACATCAACTTTAAGAGATAAAGATCAAGTGGAATGATCATCTGAAGATAGAGGAGATTTTTGTGGATATGGATGGATCATTCCTAGATAGATGTAATCTTTTATCTTATTATTATGATGTAGCCTAATCTTATTAGACAGAGTCTTAATTGGATGAGGATGTCATTTTATTGGTTAGTGTGATGTAATTTGATAAGGATAAAATGGGATAAGATGTGACTTAGCTAATAGAGTTCTATTAGGATTCTAACTTGGTCATCTAATGGTGCCTATAAATAGCTCATTTAAGCTTTGCTCTTCTAAAAAAGAGATATAGAAAGGGAGATGTGAGAGAGCATTCCTTTGAATACTTTGAGGGAAGTAATAAAGGTTGGCATTTGCCGTATCTCTTTCTTGTTCTTATTATTACCATGGATATTTAGTTCTTTCGTAGTTTTCTTGTAAGGGTGTGAGAAGTGAAACACTGTTGTAGCACCCCACTGTTACAGGACTTATACCTAACATCCTGCCGGATATCCGAGTATGTACGCTACAAGGGCGGCATACTAGAGCAGTCACGTCACTAACTTAATCATGACATCATCATTTAAAATATAATTATCACATTATTTAAAAACCCAAATTCCTCATTTAATTTCTTAAACAATATGTACATTGTAGCTTATCAACAACATCCATATATGCACATTATCAAAAACTAATTAGAGTTTACATCTCTGTATAAAGAATATGTTACATACATAAGGAATTATACAAAAATTTTACCTAGATCCTTTAGTCTTAGTTGACCAGCCTTTGAACCATTTATTTGATTCAAAAGTACAAAAACTATAATTCTTCTAGAGTCTCTCTATCACTAATATACTCTCTTGAACCTGAAATGTCAAGGTTGCAATTTTGATGAGTTTTGAAAACTCAATCAGCTACCCATCATCGATGGCTCACTCATAACATATAACACATACAGTTCATCTAATCACATAATTCACATCATTTCACTAATAATCATATAGCATCATATATCACTTTGATGACTTATTTCACATTTCACATTCAGAGCAGTCAAATAGTTCATTTTGATCATTTGAAACATACATATAAATTTTATATGCAATGCTCATGAGACTCACTTCCAATTGTTATTGTTGTGACTAAGTGCCTGTAACTATCCTATATTCATTGTGGATACTAGGCTCATTAATAACTATTCCTTATCCGTTGGGGATACAAGACTCATTATACATAGTGAGCCTTTGGCTCTTAATCACTTTTTTGAGCTTTAAGTTCTTTTCAATGGCTACTCCGGTCACAACAGCCTTTATTTGTTCATACATTCATGTAATGAAATGCATCACATGTATTTAATCAATCAAATGTGCTCAATATTAAACATTCATATTTACTATCACAATCTCATTCACATTTGCCATCGGACCTTAGTCCGACATTCAAAATTTAAGTTGAAAAAAATCACATATTCAGTCTAATTCACATTCAATAAGCACTTCCAATGTTATTCATGTATCAAACACCTCAGACATTCAATTTCTGGAATCAACACAATCATATTCACATATAATTTAATACAAAATGTAAAATAAACAATTAATCAAGTGAGGCCATCTAAGTTACTCACAGTTTGCTCCAGACAGCTATTGCCTCGAAGTCCCGATAACGTCTGGATGTTATCACTTTAATTGCTCTTCTATATCATACAACGCATATTTACACACATCACAACTTTGAACAATTATATAAGTACTCATTTATGCACAAATGTGTATATGGATTATGTACAACGCATGCTCAATGACAATCCTAGGTATATTTCCTTCATTTTTATCTCATGATCATTCATACTTCAAAACTCATATATGTCTAATTTGAACTCAGGTTTACACCTCTATAATACAAACTTATTCCAATTTCATCACTCAATCATACATTAAGGTTCATGGCTCAATACAATTGATTCTTATAACATCATCAATCAATAATTTACCAATCTTTTCCTGATGAATTCAAATGATAATAACATTTGGTGGAGGGAAAGGAAAACGTGTGAGGAGCTTGTGGTTCAAATTTCAAGTCAATCGAAGGTTCGAAGAAGAAGTTATGGTCAAAAGAGTGAAGGGTGTTTAAACTAACAAAAAGCATCGTACCTTCACTGGTACGATCGTGCACTTCTTGTTGATTCCTCTCTGTCACGATCGTGTTTATAGACGATTATGCGCTACCCGACATTTCCTCAAGCACGATCGTGCACTACCTGATATCTCCTAGCACGATTGTGCAACTTCTTTGAAGTTTCCTCTCTATCATGATCATGCTTGTGCGCAATCATGCAACTCCCCTGAGATTTCCTCTTTATCATGATCGTGCACTACCTGATGGCTTTTCTCAAAACAGATTTTTAAGTCAAATTTTCATAGCCATTTTGATAAGGAAAAAGAAGTATTTAGGTAATACATGATCTAAAAAAATGTTCCCATATGACTTGGGTTTCAAATGACACCAATTTCATGCATTTTGGTTCAGTATTCTCCAAATTATACTCAAAATACTACAGATTGTTCCCAAATCACGACAGCACACAATACTCAATTTCAAACCAAAATTTAAAACTCTTAAAGATGGAATTTTAATTTGATTCCTTCATGAAAAATATATCCATTTATCTCTAGTTTAATTCAAATTTAAAATCATCCTATTTGGATATGTAAAAATCAAGATATGGCTAAAATATAGATACATGTTCTGTGAAAACACTCCGTCTAGCATATTCCAGCACACTTCATCATCATTTTCATCCTAGTTCAACTCTTTTGCTTATTCTATCATTTCTAGCTTATGTCCTCATTATCTCCTTTCCATTCCTACTTCCATTTTCACTCAATTTCAATCACAAACATATCATAGTCTATGTTCAATCATAACACCAAAAACAAAACTTTTACATACATATATATTCATCACTAAATTTTTGCATTTTTTTCCTACACTATTTTCAATGATCTTTCTATTTCAAACTTATCTCTACAGCAACTTATGAAATATTAATCAGCATAAACACAAAAACAAGACACCAATGTGTTCATTTCTTTACCCATGTTCCAAATTATATAAAACACAATTTTAGGATCACTTAACCTCTAACTATTTTTGTACATGTTTTATCTAACAAATCATGAAGAACAATATGATACTTACTTGATAAAACTCCAAACTTTTCAAAATCACATGAACCCTAGCTTTCCATGGCTTACACAATCATCAACATGGAGTTGGGTAGATTAAGATTTTGTTTTTGATAAATGAAGAAAACAATTAAAATGAGAGTAGCAAATGACAAAAATATGAGGACAAGGTTTAACGTTGATGGAGATAGGTAAGTGTCGTGGAAGTGAAGAAGCTTGAAGAAGATGAAGAAGGTCACGAAGAGAAGAAGAAAGCAAGAAACAAAACATTTAAAATGGCCTTTCAATGTTAAAAGAATCGTGGGTGAGTGTGTGATATGGCAAGCGACTCTTGTCACTTGTCACACGTCACCACCTTATGATTCCCTTTAATAACTAATCTATTTGTCTCTAATTTCTACTGGAATTGTCACCCAATTTTTTTATGAAATATGGCATTAAATCCCAATGTCATTTATAAAAAAATTTCACTGCCATTTGACTCTTATTTCTACTATAATTTATCAATTGTCTTGCCATTTGACATTTTTCCTAGTTCAAAAATACTCATAATTTCAGAAAATATTCCAAATTTTACCAAAAATTATAAATCAATAATTGTACTCTCCAAATCAATTTTCAAGACAAAATATTCACTATTCACATCATAATCACATTTATAAATTAATTAAGATCAACTATACCCTATAATTGTCAAATGAGTACATGTACATTCATTGTAATATTTGTAATTATCAAATTTACGTGTATGTATGCTAATTGAAGCATGAGCATGAAATACATTTCCTAATTTCTCAATAATATCTCTAAAGTACACTATTATAGGTTCTAATCCTTAACATGCGATAACGGGATGTTACAACTATGAGAGTTGTGAGGTGTTTGAGAATAAGTAGGTTGGTTGATAGTCACGAGACAAGGTTGAATCTTGCTTTAATGAAGCTAAATGAGATTTTCGTGCAAAAAGGTTAGCACAACTGACGGATAAGTTGGTGTTTGAAGGAAAACCTTTGTAAGTGTTCGAAAACAAGTAAGTTGGTCGATGGCCATGAGACAAGGCTGAATCTTGCTTTAGCGGAGCTAAGTGAGATTGTTGTGCAAAGAAGTTGGCACAACTAGCAGATAAGTTGGTGCTTAAAGGAAAACCTTTGTAACACATGCCATGGTGCAAGTAGTAGAATCAAGTACTAACGTGCTTTAGGCATATATCACATCAAAATATGACACTTAAGTAGTAATGTGTTTTTTGGGGCTTATATTGCTAGCCCAATAACGAAAAAGTAACATAAGAACATGATCTTTTCTTTGCTCTAGTCAAGATGAAAATATTATTAAGTTGTTGAAATTCAAAACTCTAACTCCAGCCCATTAATGTCATAAAAGATCCCTTTTTCTCAACATAGAATTTCTTATTGCCATTGTAAGCAAGAATTTGGAGATTTTACTTGGCATTTTCCTTCATTCATCATGCTTGGTATCTAAAGTTGGTGCAAACAATTATTACATCATGTCTATCGTACCATAAAATCACGGGTAAATTGTTCCATATTCCTTCAACATGTAGTATTTCTCATCTTCACATTCTGCCTCACATTTTAATCTATAATTTGTTGTCTATTAATAAGAATATGGTTTGTTAATTAAAGAACTCGTGTGAAGTATATGTGCAATTGATGAGTAATGAATTTGAGAATAATGGCAAGTTTTTTTGGGGAATTGAATAATGATAAAAAAATTTGATGAAAAGATTTCCATTTTTGCAAAAAAAAGATTGAGTACACTTGTGAATCTAAATTTATAAGTCAATAAACATATTAATATTTAGGCAACTTAAGGCAGACACCTAATCTACAACATTGAAATTATGTGGTACATTCAATAAATATAATATAAATGACTCCATTGTGAAGAACATACTCTTTATTAAGAAGAGAAAAAGAGAAAAATACATCAAATAATATAAGATAAACTCCATTAAAAAATTATATAAAAAAGAAAAAAATATACGTCAAACACTTACTCTTACACATACATATTTACATTTTCTCTCCCACAAAAAAATTATATGAAATAAGTAACTAAACACAAGTTTAATTTTTTTAAAGGATATTCAAATTAGTCATATAAGAAAAAAATGTTAGATCAAACTAAACAAAATTAGAACTATCCTCGAAAGGTGCTATATTAAAGAAATCGGTTCAAATAAAACAAAAGAAAGAAGTAAGCAAGAAAAGAGAAAAAAATAGTGGAAGCTTGAATCATAAAGTTGTTGGTTTATATCTTACAGTCAATTGGTTGGTTATAAATTAATTAAAGACATTCTTTATCTTATGTGTATTTATTTAATTAACCAACATATAAGATAAATATATTATATAATTAAAATTATAATAGGGTCATAATTATGAGATTCATATTACATTTACGAATTATCTTTAAATTATTCATAATCATTGCTATATTAAGACTATATATTATTAAAGCTAAAAGACTAGAACACATTTTGTTTATTTCTTATAAAGGAAGTAGTATCTCATAAAATAAAGTATGAAGATACTAAAATAAATGTATAGGTACTTATTAGAAAATAAGGAGGGTGCTTGGTTAATGAGTTTGAAAAGATATCAATGAGTAAGGAATGAAAAATAATTGGTTGGTTATATATTATTATTACATGGACATTATTTTTATATCCAAGATTTGGGGATTACTCTGTACCCCCCGATTATGAGAGGAATGAAAGTTATTCATGTATAACGCACAAGTGTCACGCACCTAAGAGATTGCTATCATGCTATGAGAGGAGTGTCACGGGTGTGACATGGCTTGTGATAGTAGTGTCAAGGGCGTGACCCCATGACAATTTTTTTTCTTTTTTAGAAAAACAATATAATTAATTATAATATATTAAAATTTGATGTAAAAAATGTAACAAATTATTTTTAACAAAACAATATAATTAATTAAATATAATTAATTAGAATATATAAAAATTAAATATAATTAATTAGAATATACTAAAATTTGATGTAAAACAAAATTTTATTTTTCCTTTTTTAGTAAAACAATATAATTAATTAGAATATATTAAAATTAAATACAATTAAATTAGAATATATTAAAATTTGATGTAAAACAAATTTTAACAAAATTTTATTTCTTAAGATTTTTAACAAACCAAATGCTATAAATGGTAATGGTATTTATTCCTTTGTCCTATTCAACTATCATAATTATAATGATTATATTTAAAATTTTATGTAAAACAAAATTTTAACAAAATTTTATTTCTCAAACTTTGACAAACCAACCACTATCAATAATAATGATAATTACTCCTTCCTAACTATCCATCATAATTATAATAATTATATCAATTCTCATTCTTCACTATATTAATTCTCATTCCTATTTCATTACCCTATGTGAACCGAGCACCCCTTAAGTTTACTAAAATAACTCAATTACAAGGATCCCAAATGGTATATTATTTACGTGTTTGTAGACTTTTCAGTATAATGATTGCATAATTGATTCTTACACTTGAGATTAGTAAGGTATCTGGTATATGAATTACGAAAATTTGAAACTACTTATGATCTATTCTAATTAAAGTAGCTCAATTAGTAGTACGTGGATATAATATTAACTATATAAAGATAGTTGAATATGTCAATAAAGAATTCGTCATCCTAAAGTAATTAGAAAGAATATTCTATTTTTTATTAGTAGTGATTAAAAAAATCACTAGCTAGAGTAAATTAACATTTAAAATATTATTTTAGTATCAATTACTAATTAAAAAGAACAAACATAATTGGATTTAAATAAAGTATGTACTGATTCTATACTCTATGTCCAACTGAAATATCTAACGATGAAATGACTAAATTATAAATTGTAACCATATATGGACACATTAAGTCAAATCACTTTGATATTTTTAATATTTGAATGGTCAAAAGATGTTGCAAGACATCCATCCTAATTTATGATTACAAATTATTTAATTAGAGACTTAAAGATAAATAAAAAAGAATTTTAATTTATCTAATTATTATTACAATTTATAACTATTGAAAATATATTAAGAACCTAACGAGTCACATATAAAGAGTAGTTAAAGAGAGAAAAATTAATTTAAATTAAGCTAAAATTAATTAAAAATTTAAAAGACTTTAAAGAATAAATATGAGAAATTTGTTTTATTAAGATTAAATTATTTAATCTTAATTAGAAAGAAACCATTTTTTATACACAAGAAAAAGACATCAAAAAGCTAGCATTCATATCTTTTCCCTTTTAAAAGTGTTTGAATTCTTTCTGTAAGATATCATTAAAAGCTAGACAAGTGAGCAATTTATTGTTGACAGTTTTAGAAGAAAAATTTTGTAAAATTTTAAATCAAGTATGTTTAAATTTTTTTGTTTTTTATTTGTATTTTTTAAGTTATTTAATTAAAAAGATTCAATCAATAAATTGTAAAATAAGTTTTTCTTTTGCACTTATGGCTCAATCAACGTTAATTTTTCACTATTGATATCAAGTCTCCTTTAATTATTTATCTTGAATCAATTGCTTGATTATTACTTTGAACTTAAATAATTGATGTAAAAGTTTCATGTCGTTTTTATCGTACGGCATGCTTTGCCTAGAGAACACAATGTATATGTTACCCTAACTCTGAAGTTTCTGAAAACTAGATCGAAGATTAGGGTTATCCGTGTGGTTACATGTCCCCTAATTCATTTGGCGCTTATTTTGTTTCAGAATGCATCCCCACTATCTGTAGGTTTTTAGAAAACTCAAAATTACACGCCCTTATTCATTATTTTTGAAAATTCCTAAATCAGAGTATCAATTGCTTACCTTCCCTAGTTTTGTTGTTTTTGAAAAACAATATTTCTCGAAAGCCGAATGCATGAATCCCTTTGTGTTATTATTTTTTAGAAAAACTTGTTGATTTTCTAGGAATCTTAAGTAGTTTGAATGTGTTATGGGTTTATGTGTTTTTAGAGTTGATGGGAAGAGGCCAACCTAGTGTGCCAATAACCACTGGAAAAGGGTGAAAATTGCCTAAGGAAACGGAGATGAGAATATACTGGCAATGGAGATGAAGCAATATGATTTAGAAGCTATTTGCGATAGAGGAGAAGGCAACAATACAGGTGGCAGTTGTTGATGAAGATCAGAGGCGGTAGCAGCCAGTACAAATCCAGAAAATTTTTTAAGTAGGGGTAAAATTTTATTGACAGCAAAAATTTTTTTTAATAGGAGCAAAATTTTAATTATAACAAAATTTTATTTTTTTATACCATCAAAATTTAAAATAATAATTTTTACAAGTAAAATCTTTTGGAGATAGTGGGGGCAAGTGTCCGCTAGCACACAAGGTTAAACCCTTGTAGAAAATCATGGGGCATGCGTGAGGCATATGCACACTAGCTATGAATGTTTGATGAGTCGGGCGTGTCCGCACCTGTCTCCATCTCCGGATCCTAATTTTTTGTCCTTAATTTTTATTAAATTAGTTTTTCTTAATAACACTAAAATTAAATTAGTTTAAATTTCTAATAAATCTAAAAATTATTTTTTAATTGTTTGAAAATGATTTTTAGCATGGATAATTTTTATTAAAAATATTTGTAGTACTTAGATAGTTTTTCAAGAGTTGAATTATTAAATTAAATTAGTTATCAAATTAATAGTTCGGGTCAAGAAAAGTTTTGAAGGATAATCTTTCTTAATTAGATTATATATGTTAGTTATAATTAGTTTTAAATTTTAACTAATTATTATTCTTATTTATATTAAGATTAATAATTAAATTGATTCTTAATTTATATTTTATAAATAATTTATAGAAATTAAATTAATTGTATTCGAATTAGATTAGAATTAGTAATTAATTAGACTCATTTAAAATTAGGAAAATTATTTTCTAAAGTAATTAATAAATTTATTTTTTAATTAAAATTATTTATTTCAATTTTATTGGAATAAGATGTTATCTTTAGAGGGTTATTATTCTATTTTATTTAGAAAGTATTTTCTAATTTGAATAACAAGTTTCTTGATTAACTTATTTAATATTTTGGAAATTATTTTTCTAATTTATTAAAGAATTATTTTATTATTAATTGAGAAAATAATTTCTAAACAAATAATGTAAAGAATTTTCTTATTTAAATTTAAGATATAATTTTGAAAATAGTTTCCTTTTAATATTGGAAAAAAGACTATAATGCCAGGCTTGTTATTTTTTTTTAAATCTAATTTTTCATAAGCAAGAGAATAATTTTTTAAAAATTATTTCAATTAAATTATTAAAAGAGTTAAAATAATTGAATTGGTTTTTAATCAAATTTGATAATCATTTTCAAATTAAATTAAATATCTATTTGGAACAGAAAATTGATTTATTTAAGAATTAGTAGTTTAATCTAATTAAATTATCCAAAGAATTTAAAATATTATTTTAAGTTATGAAGATTATATCGATAATTAGAATCAATCAATCATTAACGCTTAAATTTTGATTATATTTGTATTAGGAATTGTGTATTTAAATGTATGACATTTACATGTAATATGTATTTGATGATATCGTTAAAACTTAAATATATCCTTAAATATTAAGTACACAATGTCAACGTAATTGTTGTTTTTTTCATTGTTATAAGTATAAATTAGAGTTTTATTAGTTGTTAGACTTGTTCAAATTCAAATTTACTTTAATCCCAATATGCTTAATCTTATAATAATAAATCCTACTTAACTAAATTTGTATGATCTCGATTAGCAAACTCATAAAATATATAAATTTAGAGGTAGAACTAGGAATAACATATTAAATATATTTTGATAAGAGTTGTTACCTAACAAATCTATAAGTCATATGAGATGTGATTAATAAAGTTATTATCCATCCAATTTAAGTTTAATTGGGTTGTTGAA
This sequence comes from Erythroxylum williamsii, assembly GCA_027564335.1. NCBI lineage: Eukaryota > Viridiplantae > Streptophyta > Magnoliopsida > Malpighiales > Erythroxylaceae > Erythroxylum > Erythroxylum williamsii. The sequence continues at coordinate 24,887,402 of JANITW010000236.1, read as the reverse complement.
CAAATTCAAAATCAACTAAATTTGAATGAGATTTATCCCATTAAAGAGATTAAAGTATCTTTTCATAATAGTGATGAGCGTTATTATTTTGAATAATATGGTAGAAGTACCCAAATATATGAATAAAATTATAACCTTATTTGGTTGTTATGACGTATAAACTATTACTTACTTTCTTTACATTTATTTTATTTTAAGTAAAAATATCATTTATATGTTATAATTGATATTAAGTTTTAGTGAACCAAATTTCTAGAAGATATATGTTAAGTTTGAGAAGAGTTCTCTAAGTTAGAAAGTTTTATGTCCATTATGCAATATTACTATTAATCCCTATTAAGGATTCTAGTGACAAGGTTTGAGAGATATGTTAATATCATATAGATGGTAAATTGTAGTGACATCTTAGAATTGACTATTGTTCCTAAACTTTAGTGTTAAAATGTTAGATAAATGTCAACATCGTGATAACATAATACATGCATAGAGGAGAGTTAAAATATATAGTATCTTTATGTAATTATTCCACGCAATTTAACACCCCAAAAGCGTAAATAAGGAATACAACGGAAGGAATTTGCTATAATATGATAATAGTTGTCATTAAAAAAAGATATTTGCATGACTTTCTTGCTAATATAAGATATTATAGAAACCATATGCTTTTCTTGTTCATACTTTTAAGTATTTGATATCGTATTTGGATTCAACATTAATATAATGTTCAAGATATGATAATAAATAGATTGTTAAGTAAAAATAGTTAATCTGAACTTATAAAAACATTTTGTATGTATTGTATCAAGGAAAACTTATCCTTAACATAAGCTGCAAATAATTGAGATTGTCATTTTATGTCATGTTAGTTAAATCAACATAAATAATTTTACATACAAGGATATGTGTATCCTTTTGATTATGAATCACATAAAACTTATTAAGCTTGTTAAGTTGAAAAATGACAAAATCAACTTTTTGTGAAAGTAAGATTATAGTATTAAGTTATTAAATTTTATACATATGATGTATGGGCTATAATAACAATTTATAAATGACTACTGAATTTATATAATATAGTTACAGGTATTTATCAATTTAGATTTTAAAACTTCAAAGTATTTAAATCTAACTAGAAATTAAGCAATATGAATGTCAAAAGGCTTCAACAAAATTGATATGATAAGATTTAAATTATCTTAGTTATTTATAAGGAATGAGACTTTGTAATGAATACCTCCACCATTAAATTTTAGAATAATTTGTATTTGTATAAGGAGAAAAATATGATAAGAGATATTGTATGATGTAATATTTATTTCTCCTATAGTCATGCCTAGTACAAAACTTATCTTTATTAATTCCATTAAATCAATTAGAAAGATCATATATTAGATACCGAGTGGCAACACTTTGAAAGAATCAAAGTTAATGATTGCAGGATGTGATGTTTAGTTGAAGCACATAGTATTTAGTAAGTATTTAATTAAATTAGATAATAGAAAATTATGAGATATTTGAATAGGTTGGATAGATTTTTACAAACTCCATTGAATAAAATTTGTTTCAATGGATAGATAGAAGAATGATTCTTAAGATAAGTAGTGGACGTAAGATGAAGTTTAAAGAAGTTCAAATATTATAACAGTACATCCAAATGTAACTAGTGTACTTGTTAATAAATTTGATTATCAAATTTATTAATAGTTGGTTGTAGATTTTATGACATAATTAATTAAAGAATTTTTTTACATGTATTGTTTAATTAACTAACTTTTGCGATAACATTCATCACGGGATAAATATATTTTGTAAATAAAATTATGATGAGATCATAATTATACTATTTATATTACATTTACATGTTATTCCTAAATTGTTCCAATCATTGCTCTTTTAGGACTAGAAGTTAATTTAATAGAAAAATTAGCACACGTTATGTTTTTCTTTATGAAGGAAATAATCGATATCATAGACTAGCATAGATATACATAAACAAGTATGTGGGTGATTATTAGAGAAAAATTTTGTTGAACTAGTTCGATTATGAGGATCCTAAATGAAACATTACTTTTATGTCTTTGGATTTTCTCATTATAATGGTTGTATAATTGATCGTTAGACTCGAGATTACCAAGTTATCTCATATAGAAATGGCTATTTTTTGACACTACTTAAGACATATTCTAATTAGAGTAGCTTAATTAGTTATACTTAGATATATGATAGAATATATGGAGATGGTTGAGTACGTCAATAAATGAGTTGTCACTATAGAGTAATTAGGGAGAATATTTCACTAATCTTGATAGGTAGTGATGTAAGAAAATCTCTAGCTAAAGAAAATTGATATTTGAAAAGATTATTTAAAATATCAAATATAAATTAATTACTAATTAGAAAGAATGAACATAATTAGATTTAAATAGAGTAAACATTAATTTTGTAGTCTATGATTAATTAGAAAATTATATGACAAAATGATTAAATTATATATTATAATAGTGAACGAACACGTTAAGTCAAACCACTTTGATATTCGTAATATTTAGATAGTTATAAAATATTACTAGACATTAATCTTGATATGTGATTATAAATTTTTTATTAGATAATTAAAGATAAATTAACAAGAGTTTTAATTTATTCAATTCTAATTATAAATTAACATTAAAATTATAGTTATCGTCAACATATTAGAGATCCAATATATCACATATAAAGGGTAGTTAAATAGAGAAAAATTAGGCTTAATTTTGAAATTAAAGAAACTTCAAGGATCAAATATAATATACTTGATTTATTAAGAATAAGTTATACTTTAATTATAATTAATGGCTTAATTTAATTAAAAAAACTAGAGTTGTCAGGGAACTGGCTCTCTTATCTTTTCTTCTAAAAAATGTTTTGAGTTTTTTTTTCTCTACTTTTCGTATACTTAGGGGTTGAAGATATGAACAACTTATGATTGACAGTTCGAGAAGGAAAATTTTTGAAGGAATTTAAATTAGGTACATTTTAATCTTTGTATTTCTTATTTGTATTTTTTAATTTATTCAATTACAAAGATCCAATCGAGATATATTAAAATGTGTTTTCACTGTACTAATGATTTGATCACGATTGATTTTTTAACAACCTTTAAAAAAAGTTTTGTTTGTGGGAGGATGTTTTGAGAATATTTTTAAAGAGAGAGAGGTCTTTCCTGTAATTTAAATCCACAAATTTATTATGCTAAATTTATAAAGTTATACTAGAAAGCTTTAAAATTGAAAAGGGCAAAATTAATTGTTTAATATGGATACATTAACTTATAAAAGGAATATTAAAATAATTCAAATTGTGTTATTTCATGAAAGAAATAAGAATAAATAATCATAATATTTCGGTTTCTATTATTTACCAAAAAAAAGATATTTCGGTTTCTATTTGTTTGAAGTCAATGGTACAAAACTAAGTTAATTGTGCTTTTAAATTGAGTTTGGAAGGATTAATTGAGTTAGTTCAAATGATCTGAACTAGTTTTATTGATAATTTACTATAATGATATCATTTTAGTCTGAATTGATTGACTGAAACGATACTATTTTAACTTGAAATTCAAGTTGAAAAAATATCATGTCAAGCCAAGACCATAAAAGGCCTAGACTTACCCAACTAATCAGTATATTTAAAGATAAAATTAATTTATACATAAATATACACAATATAATTTTTTAAACTTTAAATTTATATTATTAATAATTTAAAATCATTATCTATAGACAACATATTAAAAATAGAATTTTTCATCTTATAATTGAAAAGGAGTACAAATTATTAAGTTTTAGATAAAAAGTGACAACTTTTGGATAAATAAATCTTTAGTCTTTGAAAATTTTAAAATTATAATTTACCATCTTAGTTCCATAGGATGTGATTATGTTATGTTACATTTACTAAGACTTACCGAAAAACCTTATTAATTTTTATACCTAATTGAAACATTGATCTAAATTGATATATTAGGATTTCAATAATTTTGATTTCTTTTTTTCTTATGGGTAGGAGAAATAGGGATGACACCTAGGCTAGAGCTCGGGCCTGACCTGAAGTAAGCGAGTTAATTTTAGGTTGATCGATTCTTGGATCAAGCTTGGGCTCAAACAACTTAGGCCTGATCTTTATAAACAAAATAATTTCGTTTTATATTTTTAATTTCTTAAAAAAATTTGGGCGAGTCAAGTCAAAACTCGAGTTTAGGTTCGCTTCTTAGAACTCGATTGGACCTCGAGCCAAGTCCCGACCCCAATAGTCTTCATAGAGTTGGGCTCATACTTGAATAGGCCTAGCCCGACTCCAACCCATTGTCATCCCTAAAGAGAAACTCATTCTATTTTATGAGGTAAGTGTCCCCCTGTTATTTCTTTTATTTTTTTACATGAAAAGGAAAAAAATCCGATACAAATTACATTACTAGTCATGGGAAACAAATCCTTTTTCTTTGGAAAATATACCTGTAGGATGCCTTTCAATCCTCTGATTGATTGAAAGGCATTTGATTGAAAGGCATCCTGTGGGTATATTTTTCAAAGAAATGCTCCCTAGCTCAAACTGTGCTGTAAAATTGGTAAGACAATTTGCACACCAATTGCCCTCCTTGTAAATGTGTCTAAAACTATCTAATTCTGAATAAATAACTCATTGATGCCTAGGACGAGGGGATCAAGGGACATTGATCGTGTAGATGGGGATGACAAAATATTAATCACTGTTAGCGAATCCATTTCTAATTCAATCTAACGATACCTTAAATTTCATGCAAGCTTAAGTCTAGATAGAACTCCCCAAAGTTCAGCAGAGATAGAGGAACACCGTCCAATATTCTGCACAAATTCTCCAAGCCAACTCCTGAACTGTCGCGAAGAAGGCCACCTGTTGTGATTGAAGAGGATGATCTTTTGCACGCTCCGTCCGTATTTAATTTTACCCAACCGAGAAGAGGTTTGCATCAACCTATAAGCTGTTCCCTCCGCGAGATCGATTGCCATTATTTGCTCTTCCTTGCCAGATCAAAGTCTTATGAATATGAGGGACGTACTCCAAAACATGATGTGATGGTGAAGTTGGTCAAGAAAATTGGTCCTCAAACAGGGTTCTATTTTTCCAGGTTCATAATCGACCAATCTAAGTCCCGTACAATTCGGTGTGTTTAGAGATTTTTAAGAAGCCACTTATGAATTGGTAAGGTGAAAAAGTCAGAAGAGATTATTTGTGGAGGGAACGCTCTCCACAAGTTGCGAGCTTTGGTGTAGTTTCGCATTATATATATCGAGGATTTGTCTGAACAACAATGATACACGCGATATCGGTAGTTAATTTTTTGAGAACACGCTGTTGATTAGACAATAATCACTAGTGTGCAAAGAGAATAAAACCACAGCAGCAGAGAAGAGCAGAAACGCAAGGGTACAGTCCAAGAGATAACACCGCACTACAGTCCAAATAGCACACAAAAACGACAGTGCAGAGAGTGAACGGTAGAAAAAAAAGGCATCTTCAGCAGAGATAGCAAGCTAGAGGACAGATAAAAAACGCGACAGTCCAAACCAGAAAAAACAGAAACGGCAACGTAGTAGCAAGCCAAGCAGTTGAGAGAAGGTAAAAAAAAACGCAGGACAGCAGAAATAAAGGGCAACTCTAGCAGCAGAGAAAAACGTTCCAGCAGATGAGAAAAGCTTTAAACCGAAGTCCAGGAGCAATTAAGCAGGAAACATCAGCGCAGAGGGAGAGTAAATAAAGAGCAAAATGAGAGCATCAAAGGAAATAAAACGTTACATCAGATGAGAATAAAATGCAATCAAAACGCAATCAGCTGAGAGGTGAAGAAGCTGTTGGAATTATGGCCATGACCCAATCGTTATGTAATAGATTGAACACTATAGTTTTGTTATTATTAATTTTGATTAATAAAATGGCAAATGATTTTATTATCATATTACGTTTATTGTTTATTATTCTAATATGATAAGTCCTTGATTAAATTTATAC
>JANITW010000236.1:24844823-24864234 GCA_027564335.1 Erythroxylum williamsii | reverse complement strand
GAAAATTTGTGATTTTTGAGATAAAAATTGAAATTGATTGATCGAATCAAAGTGAGAGGTCCGAGTGATTATTTTTTCTGGACAATGTTTGACTATATCCGGACCTATAGGGATCCGAATTGAGTAATTTTGGTGTCTATAGATTTCTAAATTTTAGGGGAACATATCTGATGAAAATTTATGGATTGATACTAGGATTGTCACGAACATGTATTGTACACGTTTAAATTCCTGCATGTGCATTATTATACATTTCTGATTGTTCAATTTGTAATTTATGTGTATTTGAATTGTTATAGAGGCGCATTTGGAACGTCAACCCACCGATGTTGCCGAGAATTCCAGACATTAGCTTTGGAAGCTATTGGTGAGTAACCTAGACGGTTTCTTTCTCACAATTATTGCTTGCTTATAAATTTATGGTAACTAATGGTGGGATTGTGATTGTGATTTGATTGTGGATTCCACACAGAAGGTCCGATGATTGTGTACTGGGGAGTTGCGTTATTGAAGTGCTACTTGTATGTGAATTTAAGACCTACGTGTCTATGTTGTGATTGATTGATATATCTGTGCAAACATTGTGGCATATGTATACGTGTGATTAATTGTGAAATATGCATTTCATTCATGAATGCATAATCAGATAATGACAGTTGTGACCGGAGCAGTCACCGATTAGAGCTTAAAGCTCAACAAGTGTTTTTGAGCCTCGAGCTCAACAGTGATTTAGAGCCTTAGGCTCAACGATTAATGAGCCCTATATGAGACAGTTTAGGCGCTCGGTCACAACACCGAAATAATTGAAACAGTGTCACATGTGCACAGCATATGCATAATTGAGTGATTAAATTGTATTGACTGTAAAGTGTGAAATGTGTAATGATGTGAACTTGTGATATATTTATGTTGTGAATTGCCGTATTGTGTTGCTTAGATTGAGTGGACCATCATGATGGTTGCCTCACTGAGTTCGTAAAACTTACCAAAATTGCAACATTATTTTTCAGAATCGAGAGTAGACTCTTAGCTCTAGAAGGACTTTTCCAGACATGTAACTTGTTTTGGAGAGAGAAGTTATGGCTCACAGGTTGGTCAGCTGAGACTTTTGGATGACTTAGATTGTTTTGATTCCTTTTTCCTCTTTCATGTAGTATTTTTGTAATAGGTTTTTGAATTGATGTACAGACAGTAAAGAATGAACGAGGTCTAAACTTTCAATTTTGATGAAATGAAATGAGAAAATTTTGGTTACAAAAATTTGTGATTTTTACATTGATGTTTTATTATGATGCCATGTGAAGTGAAGTAGTGATCATTCGTAGCTCACCCTTATCGTAAGATATGTACCAGAATGACCTGCGGGTATCCCAGTGTGTACCCTTAGGTAAGGGGGTGCTACAAAAGCGATTGGTTGTAGGGCATAAATCAATAGTTAATGCAATTTGTGGTTTTCCTGGCCAATCTAACAAAAAGGATAACGAGTTCTCAAACTTGAAGAAATGGTCAAGCAACTCACTAACCAAATTGGTCTTGTTTATACCCAGGGTGTTGACTACCAAAAGAAAATTGATGTTCACCTACAATATCTAGACACTCAAGTAGGACGTATTAGCACCACTTTGAGTAATATTAAGGCTCAACTTTCCCGAAGACTTCTATCTTAACCCACACCCAACCTGAAAGAAAATGCTAGTACCGTCATGCTTAGGAGTGGTAAGGAGTTGGTGAATATAAAAGGAGACAAAGGAAAAAAAGTGAGATTTAGGAAGAGAGAGAGATGACCGCAAGGGTTGGAAATGAGGTTAAGGAGTAATAAAAGAGAAACGAGTCACATTCTGCTACTAACGATTATTTTCTTAACAAATTTTGTGATGTTCCTCCATTTCCTTCCAGGTTTGCCAAGATAAAGAAGGGAGAAGCAGAAAAAGAAATCCTCGAAACTTTTAAAAAAGTTGACATAAACATACCTCTTTTGGAAGCCATCAAGCAAGTCCCATGCTATGCCAAGTTTCTGAAGGAACTTTGCACTAACAAAAGGTGCTTTAAGGAGAATGAAAAGGTAAGTATAGGGGAGAATGTATTTGCAGTCATCCAAAGGAAAATAACTATAAAGTGTAAAGATCCTGGTATGTTTTCTATTCCTTGCAAGATAGGAAATACTCCGTTTGAAAGATGTATGTAGACTTAGGTGCATCGACTAATGTCATGCCTAGAAGCCTTATACGTATGCATCGAATTTTACTAGAAGAGGGAGTGAAAACAATTATGAAATCACAAAGGTGGTTAAATCTTACAATGATAGAGGTGGTGAAGAAAGCTTCTTCAAGCCAGAATAATCTATCAAATTTCATATGGTGAATGTGTAAGTCATTCAAATCATTTAAAAACAGACTGGCGTTATAGTAGTAAGAAATCAAAATAATGAATTGGCACACACCTGAGTTTAAAATGGGTGGCAAGTATTGATTATAGAAACTTAAATGTTATAACCTATAAGAATCATTTTCTTTTACCATTTATTAAATAGATGTTAGAAATCTTAGTTGGTCAAGCTTACTAATGTTTTCTAGATGGTTTCAAATTGCAAATGCTCTGGAAGATCAAGAAAAGAGAACTTTCATATGCTTGTTTAGAACTGTGTATATCAATGAATGACATTTAGAGCTTGTAATGCACTAAATATTTTTCAATTGTTGATAAGTATATTTCCAGATTATGTCAAAAAAATCATAGAAGTTTTTATGGATGATTTTATCGTGTATGAAGATTCATTATATAATTGTTTGCATAATTTGACACTTGTATTGTAAAGATGCATAGAAACTAACATTGCTTTAAATTTCAAAAGGTATCATTTTATAGTGGAACAAAGTGTTATTTTAGGACATTATTTCGAATAGAGCTTTAGAAGTAGACAAAGTTAGAAGTGATCTTATTCAATCTCTTCCTTACTATGTTAGGGCTTGGGAAGTTCAATATTTCTTGGAAATGTCGATTTTTACTAGCAGTTCATTAAGGATTTTTCCTACATCACATTGCCTCTTTGTAAGTTACTACGAAAATATATTATTTTTAAGTTCGATAAGGAGTGTAAAAATGCATTTGATAAGTTGAACAATTGTTGATGTTAGCACCAATTATTTGACCACCATATTATAGTCTCTCTATTCGAGACGATACACAAGAGATAATGTTGCAGGAGTTATTTTGGGTCAACAAGTTAAGAAAGCACCATACGATATATACTATGCATTAATGACATATAATGATGCCCAAAAGAATTATTTGACTACTTAAAAAGAGGTCATAAATGTTCTCTTTTTTTTAGAAAATTTTGGTTCTTATTTATTGGGTACTAATGTAACTGTTTATTCTAATCATGCAGATTTTAGGTATTTGATGACAATAAAAGATGCGAAATCTAGACTAATAAAGTGGATGCTCTTGTTAAGTAAATTTGATTTATAGGTCAAAGACCAAAATGGAGTAGAAAATAGAGTAGTTGACTATTTAAGCCATTTAAATCGTTCAGAGAACAAAAATAATTTGCAAGAAGAATTTCTTAATGAATAATTATTTGCTACGAGCCTAAAACTTATATATGTTATGTAAACATAGTTAATTATTTATCTATTAATTGATTACCTGCTGGTTTGTCTAAAGCTCAAAGAGACAATATCAAAAGTGATGTGAAATATTATGTATAGGATGATCCTTATCATTGAAAACATTGCATCGATTAGGAAATAGGTAGGTATTTACCCAAAATTGAAATTTCTTTTATTCTTACCTTCTACCATTTGTATGCTTACGGAAGACATTTTAAAGCCAAGAGAATGAATAGGAAAGTGTTAGAATGTGGTTCTTTTACCCTCCTAATTTCGAGATGCATATTCTTTTTACAAGTCGTGTGAATTCTGCCAAATAATAGGTAATATTTTGTAACAAAATGAGATATCCTAGACCCTAGTTTTAGTCTGTGAAAATTTTCATAAATGAAGTATTGTTTTTAAGTAACTATTTCCTATTTCTTTTAGATACATTTATATTTTATTGGCTATTAACAATGTTTTAAAGTGGGAGGTAGCAAAGGCCATTAGAACTCATGATTTAGAATCTGTTACAAGTTTTTTGAAATCTAACATATTTCAAGGTTTAATATACCAGTAAGCTTAATTAATGATCAAGGGACGAAGTTTTATAACCAAACTATGGAAGCATTATTAAAGAAATATGTTATTACGTACAAAATTGCTATGTTATACCATTTAACAACCAATGGACAATTGAAGTTTCAAACTAAGAAATCAAGTCAACGATAGGGAAGACGGTAAGTCCAAATAGGAAAGATAGGAGTCTATAATTGGATGATTCATTATGTGCACATTGGAAGATGCATTATGTGCACATAGAATTGCTTACAAAACACTAATCATTATATCTCCATATAGGTTTATATTTGATAAGCTATGCCATCTTCTTGTTGAATTAGAACATAAACCATATTGGGTTATCAAATAATGTGGTATGAATTTTCTTAAAACTGGTATACATAGGAAATTGTAGTTTCAAGAACTAGAAGAAATTAATGGCAATGCTTACGAGAGCTCTAGAATTTATAAGGAGAAAATAAAATCTTTCCATAATAAGATAACTTCTAAGAAAGAATTCTTTGTCAAACAAAAAGTTCTCCTTTATCATTTGAAACTTTTGTTATTTTTAGGTAAGTTATGATCTCGTCAGATTGGACCTTTTGTTGTTTCTATTTTGTTTCAGCATAACGCAATTAAAATTCAAATCCCTGCTGCCCTTAACATTTTTCCCTACTGGTTTAGTTCTTCTATTGTTTCCTAGGTCACCAAACCTTATATTGCTATCATCACTACCAACACCAGTAGCCAACTTTCGTGTCCTTAACACACCCTGCATTTCCAAGTATATCACCTTTCATCTATAATCCCTAGTTCGTTGAACGTCATTCCAGCTCCAAATGACAACATTCTGCACAAAGAAGGATTGGTTTATCCTATTAGAGGATCAATCTTTATTACCTTTCTAATAGGTCTGGATAACTGAAACTACAAGATGGCGAGCACCCATTTCCATTTTTTTCTTTAGCGTAAAAGCATATTTTTCTTATTAAGCTAGTTTATTATATGGTTTCATCAAATGCATTTTGAATGAATTAGATTGTGTGCAGCTAAAATATTCAGTCATTTGAGAATAAGACTAACGACATGTTACATGATTAAATTAACTAGGATTATGCATTTTTATAAGCTTTAATGATCAAATGATAAGGCATTGCATAAAGTTGAGTGATTTCAAATAACTTGTGAGATTTTAAGCTATAAAATATTGAAACATTCATATCAATTTGTGTTTCCTTTGAAGTGTGTTCTCTTCTATGTGAATATTTCTCTAAAACTTGTTTGGAACCATTTTAAGACCACTTCAATATATGCATGCATAAGAATGAAAAAGGCCTTCATTAGCTTACAACCTTTTGTGTAAAAAACATACCCCAATAAAATATCCCTTATTAGCCCCTTTGAGCTATTTTTTTTTATTATGTTATAACCATATTACAAGCCAAATTCTCTACTTAAACATCATTAGCTAACCATAAATTTTAATAGGGCAAAATCTCTTAATTTCAAGAATGGGAATATGGGAATCAAATGATTATAGAATGTGAATCTTGCGCTGTCACTATTGCCTTTTTTTATGGTTCAAATTATTTTGTTTATTCATACATCTATTCATAAAAAAATGAAAAAGAAAAAAACAAGAGTGGAAGTAGTAAGAAAACTTAATATGCAGTTCATTTTTCTTCATACGAAGAAATTAACCATTCCTAAATAAGTTAAATATCATGGTTCGAATTTAGAATTCTATTCCATATATATGTTTAGACGCTTTGTTAATATTTATGGTTTTAGCCCTTTTAACCTTTTGATTCATTCCTTTGTTTATAGCCCTACTACAACTAAAAATAAAGTCCTTTTGACTTATACATGTGTATACTCTAAGTGGTGAAGATTTAGAGGATGTTGAGAGAAACATCGAACTTATACATGGAATGAGTGATAACTGTAAAAAAAATCATCAAATCTTGTTACATGCTTTAGAATGAGATTGTCTTAATTAATCCTTATACATATTGCTTTGTGAGGCCTAACTACGATGTGAGTTGTTGCTTCAATCTTGAATAGTATACATTCTCTTTGATTTCAAGAGAAATGGATTGACGAAATTGTGTTGGTGGTATTGTTTATTTTAACTATGATTTACTCGAGGAAAAGAAAAAGAAAAATGCGGTGGAATTTGATAAGAGCATTAAAAAATCATTTTGAACCATAATTCTCTTATGTTAAGTGTGATTATTGATTTTATCTTAAATATTTACGTATCTTCTATATTCAGGTGATTCTTGGTAAATCTAAAACCCAAAAAATTAAAAAAAAAGTCACAAAATAAGGTGTAATTAGAGTGATAGTAATAACAGTAACACTTCTAATGATTAGGTATATTCGGTGGAAATCCCAACTCTTAAATTTCAAATATGCAAGTAAAACATTTTAGAATGTGTTTAAATCTTATTTTGACAAAGTATGGATGATAAGTGAAGTTATGCTCTCTTAGAGCTCAAGAATCACAACAAAAAGGTACTAATACTAAAAACAAAAATGGAAGTAAAGTGGTTATAAACAAGACCAAATTGAAGGAGGAAAATCATCCTAAGTTCTCTATCTCTATTTTCTAGGTTCTCACAAAAACTATCTTCTCTTCAGTAGATGTTAGTTGATTAGTTATTTCTATACCAATATTAATTTTATCGTAAGTACATGACTTAGTTATAGCTAGAATCGGCAAGTACGAGTCGATCCCACGAAGATAATGAATACTAGTAGTTATCATTATCCTATTAACTAGTCTACGAATTTGGTTTTGATTTTTAATTAAAGAAAATAAAACTCAAAAAAAAAATAGGTAGCAATATTGAACAAAGAAATAAAGAATCACTTAGAAAGCTATCGATATTGAGAATTAGGGTCTAGGTTACGAATCCCCCTAAAAACCTTTAACTAGTTAATCTTTTATTATGCAATTGTTTTATTGACTATTGAACCGTGGAATTTTCTATTGCATGCTAATAATTCTCTCGAGTTTAATAACAACTAATCCTAAGGTTATCAATTAAATTGCTTTATTGAATTGTGATCCGCTATTAAGTTTGACTCTAATCTGGAGGATTTATATTGTCCTGTCTCTAAGATTGTAATCAACTTCTTTCAATTACGGTAAACTTATTCATATAAGGATTTTTCAATCCCTATGTTATGAAATCAAATTAGGCACTAATATTTTGGATTTATTAGAATATATTTTAAACACGTAATCAAATCACAATAGATCAATCAAAATAATTCCAATAAATAAAAGAATCAAAATGTATTATAGCATAAACATAAGGTTCATCTAACCTAGACACTAAAGAAATTTATTTACACATGATAGAAGACAAAATCAAACATAAACAAAAAGAAAAAAAAAAGAAAATGAAGGGTTCATAATTCTAAACCTCCCTTTTATCTCCTATCGAATGCTCTTTGCAAGGTAATCGTTTGATCTTGTATTCTCTTGAATCTTTTAATGATTTCTTTATGTTTTATTTTTATTTTTCTGGATCAAAATTGCCACTTGAGTCACCTTTAAAAGTCTCTAAACGTCTCTACACATCTGCTCTTCTATTTTACCTCCGAATATGACTTTTTATTGTAAATTTTAAGGTTTTAAATGATACATGGTCTTAGGCGTGTGCTAGACCTTGTATAACCTAAAATCTCTAGAATTCACAATTCTACATGGCCTGAGGAAATTACATGGTCAGATACACAGTCGTGTATTCCTTCTTTGCTTCAAATCTTTGTTTTATGTTGCATTTTCATCTAAATTCTTCTTTATTTGGTCCATGAAGGCAATTATAACCTATAAACATACTTAGACTAAATTAAGTACCAAATATAGAATAAAACTATAAAATATTAAGCAAAATACATCAAATAGGGGACACAAATATAGTCAATTATGCATCTATCATTAATATAGTTTTTCTTCACTTGATGTTACTAGTGATTATGGTCATTATTGGCTAACTTTCTTCATCTTGATTTAAAAAAATTAAAGCAGTTGGAACTTTGTAGATTAAGAGATAATTAAGTCTTATTGCAACGTATTTTTATCTATCCATATATTAAATTGTTCTTCTGTGTTTTTATTTTTATAAATTTTTAATATGTACAATTAGTTTATTGATTAAAATAATCTTTTGCTAGATTAAATAATAAATACATAGAAGTTCAATTCCTTTAATCTTTAATACAACTAAGATTTTTTTTATTTTCTTCTAGGAAGAGCGTCCATCTAGATTAAATGTAACCATGAATGTTTTATTATCTTGCTTTAGTAGTCTTTTTTTTCTTCTTAAAGCTATTATTTAGTTAAATGTTAAATCATTTTTAAGATTGTTAAACAACACTGCTAATTAAATTGCGTATTTTTGTTAACTGATCCTTAGAAAGACATGTATTTAGCATTGAATATTCCATTGATAAAAAATCAATGGTAAATAGTAGTTTCAATGTTGAAAGCGACCGTAATGGTTGATAAACCAGAATTTCTCATGGGAATGAACCTTACTTACTTTCATATACTACGTATATTTTTGTTGCTAGAATCTAGGATTTAATTTAGTGTTGAAGACAACAGCACCCAATTTATACAATATCCAAATTATTAAATTGATAAAAATAGAATTAAAATCTTAGCCTTATGAGTCATTAACCTAAAATTCTAAACTAGAGTTTGGGTCCCAGAGAAGAGTTTTTATTTGTGGTCCTTCTTATCAAGTGAGACGTTCAACTGATAAACGAGATCATAAATAAATATTAAAAATATTAGGTTAAAATAATTGATGAGAATTTGACAAGAAGTTAGGCTTCATTTAAATTAAATATTTTAAAATATTAATATATATTTTAAACACTCAAAAATATTTGAATTTGGATTGTTTAAAATTAACCATTTTCTTTATTTTATTTTCTTTTATTGTCTTAGGCACATTAATACCTAAAAGAATATAGTCCAAGACATACAAGTACATTGAAAAAACCAAGAAGTATCTATGTGAACTCCACGAACATCTTATGCAAAGATGGCATATGAGAGAGCTTTTTGATTCAGTGAAATATGGCATGCGGGATCTTGGGGACTGATTTTTAAACTATATTTACTTATTTATACATTTAAATTATAAAAGATATGTATATAAAGAGGTGAAATAAAGTCAAATCATGCGGTGATTTACGTAAAAAAAAAAAAGAAACATTTAATAATGAGATATATTTATAATAAATTGAAAATTTTTGTGAAAATTCTAATTAATATTAAAATTTTGAATTAAATTTATATTTATATTTTAATTTAATTTAATTTATCCTATAACTAAAGTATAAATTTATATGTTTACATTTATAAATAAAATCAATTGTCCTTAAAAATATTATATAATATATGTTCAAATTTTAATATAAAAGTAAATGCACAATCAAGTTTCTTAACAGGTCTATAGTAGAGCTATTATGAGTTTTAATTAGTAAAAAATCCCTTTCTTTGACTTTTCATTAAACAAATCTCAAATTTTGTAAGTTAGAAACATTCAATTATATATCAAATAAATTTATCAAAGAAGTCTAATCAAACTGAGGTTATGAGCTCATATCATATAGTTTGGCGTAAATCTGGAATCTGGGCATACCAAAGAGGAATTTTTCAAAATTTATCCTTGACTTCTTATCGATGATATGAGTGGTTTTCAAACATATTGTTTGGTGTAAATTTGGAATATGGGCATATCAAAGAGGATTTTTTTTCAAAATTTGAACTTGATGATATAAGTGGGCTTCAAAAAACTTAAAAAAAGGAATTCTAAGATACCAAAATGTTAAGATATATTGAAATGAAATCTGAAGCGAAGAAAGTAATTGATTATTGCAAAAGGGAATTACAAACTATAAGACGGAATTTGATATAATAAAAAAGAATTTGCAATGTAGACAAGCTGAAAAATAACAAAAACATGTTTGACATAGATTTATTGATCTTTCTAAAGAGTTATTTTATTGTGCTGTGTTGGTCTGGAGATTGAGTGTTGTGTCAATCATCCTTTATCCTTATGATGATGTTGAATTAATAGCAGTTTTATGCTACAACTACCTACTTTCCTACATTTTAGCAAACTATCGCTCACTTCCACATTTTAGAACTCTACATCTTGTAACTGCTTAACTTCCAACCCACTTTAAAATGTTTTTGTTAACTACCTTCCATCATTCTCTCAACTTCCATATTTTGCGCTATTATCTAACTTCCAATCCATTCCCTTTTATTTCAGCTAACTACCTCCTTACATTATGTTTCTTTAAAGCACATGTCAATTATGATTGCATGGAATTCTTTAATTCTGAACTTTTCCATTGATCCTTGTATGCATAAGTTCTCTAGCCAAATGAATTTTAAGACTTCTAGATTTGGACACATTTCATTTATGGGATAAATAGGCTTAATTTGTTTGAGGCTAACTAGAATTCCAATCTAAAAACTAGTAGGACTCTAGGTTGAATTCGTGAGTCAAAAAAAAGTAACGTCATTTATGAGAATTCTCTTAAATCTCAAACAATGTTTTACAAATAAGAATTGTCATATCCATAAATTACATTAGAATCTTTTCAAATTTGAAATCATCATCCATTACAAAAGATGGTAAATCTCTTTAAATTCTCAGCTTTTACTATTCCCTTAGGATTTGATTGTTTCTATACTATTAATGCTTCTTATTACTTCTTCATTTTTCTGGTTAGCTTTCAAACAATCTTTTATTATCTCTTCTAGCCCCCATATTTTTCTCTTACGAGTGCTACAATTATTGCTTTTTCTTATAACACCTTTTCTTCCTGTTCAACAAATTCTGCTGAGCTAAATGCCACTAATGTATGTATCTAAATTCATTATTTTTAAAAATACCTATAATTTTTCCTAACTTTGTTTCTTTTTGTAGGCTATTAAACTTGAATTTGTCTCCATTCCATCCGAGCCCTTTTCATATTTTATTAGAATTAGGAAAAAAATTCTTATGCTTTAATATTCCTTTTAATATGTAAATTATGACGTTCAAATTCTTATTTTCAACACTATTGGAGGTTGTCCACATTTAAACCATGTATATAGCTTTCCTCTTACTATTAGGACTCCCTTATCTATGGATACTTACCATCCATAACTCCCTTATTTAGGAGAAACAAGTAAAGTCAATTTCCCTATAGAATTTATTTTGTTCCAAGCACCTAAATCCCTAAAATCATTACCTATAAATGTAGATCAGTAGGTTAAAAGGGTAGATAAGTGAATACCTATTATATCACTTGGCTTAGAAGAGGCAATGCCTTCTCCAACTGATAGCTCTTTTCATAAATTAAGTATCAGCCTATCTCGTGTTTGCGATTATGAAATTTGGGAATCCTTTGTGTAATTCATTTACCTTCCCTTTTAGACATGTTTTTATTCCTTCGAAAGATATTTTCTTCTTGACTAGATTGCCTATTATCAAAGAGGAATTTGTTTACTTGGTTAAAGAAATTTCTACTTCGTATAGTGGCATTATTAAATGTTATTCTTATTTTAGATTAATAGATGGCTATGCTTTTTTTAGGACTCTTTTATCTAAAGACGAGCATGTGAAATTCATTCGGGTCTTTTAAACCAATTTATCTTTTGCCCTGTTAATAATAAACCTAACTTGAAATTCCTTCCTTTTTGCAACATTTAAATATGATAGGCTTTTTTCCTTAGTTTCTATTTTTGTACGATTTTTATATGGAAATTTGAGGAAATGTCATTTTAATTTTCCTTTGCAACATTTAAATATTTATGTGTAGTTTGTCCAACTTTGGACGTTTACTTATTTTCATAAGCTTAGGGATAAACAAGCTTTACCTTCTTTTGATTTCCTAATTTTCTTAGCCTTCAATTGTATACATGTTTATGTAGTAAGTATTTTAAAGACATCTTCAATATTTTGTTGTCTATAAAGTCCCAATCTATAGGCTAGTTGAATCCTTTTGGAGACTTTTCTGAAAGACCTTACTAGTTAAACATTTTCAAAACTTTCGAGTCTTCTCATTTGGTTGTCTATCAAAAGCTTTTCGGTTTATACCAATCCTAAAGTCTTCATTATTGGTGGTAACAAAGCCCTGAAACCTGACCCTTCTATTATGATTGTAGGTTTTAAAATGTATCTTCCTCATTTCTAGAGTAAGCAACTTGGCCTATCTCTAGGAGTTCCACTTATTATAGATTTCTTAAATTATCCAATATGGGTGCGTTTTAAAGAAAATGTTGTCAACTATATATTCCTCTAGAAATTTTTTTATCACTATCACATTTTGAAATGGAAGATTGTTGCGTCCAATGTGGCAGACACTAAAGCTTATCACTTTTGGTGGCTTAAAAGCTTTAAGAGATTAGTTCCTAAACCTAATTTTGCACTCCTCAAAGGTATTTTACCCTACTCGTGCATTCTTTATTTCAAAGAATTCTCCTAATCATTATTTATTTTTTAACTTTGGAATCTTGGACATTGAAAGCAAAGAAGAAAGTCAACCTTCTTTTAAAAAAGTAGTAGTTTTTAATCTGCTTTCTAAAAGAAAACTCAAAGAGAATTCACTAGCTTCTTCTAGTTCTAAAAAAATCCAAAATTTTATCTTTAAGAGTTTCCATAAGGAAGTCTACTCATTCCTCCTCTAAATTGCTTTAAGAATATGTAACCACCAAGCTTTATACTAATCACATTCTACTTCTAGAAGGGACTTCTTATACCCCTGAGAAGGTTTACACATCCTTTTATCACTTTTAACTTTATTTCTATTATGAACTTAAGCTAATCTTTCTTTCTTTGTAGGCAACACAATGTTAGATCTCCGTACTCTTTTTTCCCTTTAGACTAGAATTTGGAAAGATCAAAAATTGTCTGGACCTAAAAGCCACTAAGTTTTCTTCATTGGAGGTGAGATAAGAATTCCTTTATTGCATTTGTTGACCTACTAATCTGTTAATGAATTCTTTTATAACTTGCAGACAAAGGATGTTTGGTCTATAACGACGACCTTTGAAGAAGTCTTCAACTTAAGCTTTTTAGATAAATCCATAGACATTCCTTTTAGAAATGCACCAATAATTAATTCTAATGAACTATTAAGAGTTTTTAAAAAAATATTTAAAAACTGGATTGATAGATTAAAGATGAAGTACAACGTTTGGAGAATAGAAGTACTCTCCTTAGTCTCCTACAACAAAATGACAACACATTACACAATACAAACAAAACTAATTGGAACAACGATGTAGTAAGAACGACACCGTTGCTTATCCAAGGCAACTCAATTGTAAAGGAGGTAAAAGACCCCTCCCATCTACACATCAAAGATGCTAGTGTTTTCAAATTAGGTCTATGAGAATAGAGGTAATCCATAGGCATCCTGACTCGTTTCCATCATCATATTGATAATATGACAAACAAATTCCTTAAGTAAGGCAAAATTTCTCCACAAGAATAATCAACTACAAAAATCATTTATACTTCATCTCTATAGAAAGATTTAGTTTAACGTTGCGTGCCAAAATACATTTTCTTGTTTATGAAGGTTGCTTAATCCCCTTATTGTTGGTATTTGAGATTTTTCTTTATGTTCCTGGCTAATTTCCTTTTTGCAATTTTTAACTGTACATAATAATCTCCTAGAATGACAAGGATTTGTTCTATAGATGATGGAGAATCATAATCCTCTACTGTCAAATCTAGACTACTTTTTGAAGGGGAAACCATTTTCTATTCTGCATTTTGAGAGATGATATTCCTAGTCTGCTGACTTGCCACATTGTTACTAGAGTTTATCATTATTATCTGTTCTTCATACTTCAGCCTAACCTTAGAATTCTCATTTTGCCCAATAGTTACTAATGGAGTCAACAAGTTGGCCTAATCCATCTGACAATGCACTAAATACTATGAGGTGAAGTGATGCACTTCATTTTCCAAACCATTGGGAGAGGTGTGCATATTGGGCTTCTACCCTTCAGTATCTAGGGTTTCAATTGTTGAGTTATCCAAAATCTCATTAGCAATAATTTGTGCTCCCACAACCTCATCATTATCCACTAGAGAAGAATCAACCCCCAATAATTCATCCTACCATCTAGTTTGAAAAAGTTTTCCTGTAGGGCATTCCTCCCCAAGAGTTAAGGAATCTTTAAGACTAACCATACAATAGGAGTTACAATTTTTAACTAAAATTTAATATAATTCTTTTCTTAGTATGTTTTCATGTAACGGATTTAAAACTTAATCATCCATTATAAGGGACTTCTGAATGAGGTTGAGAAATTCTTTGTTTCTTTTGAAAAATCTTACCATAATCAAGTCATGTACTCAAAGAAGTTAAGTCTCTCACATAAGCAAAAAATGGATTATAATATGAAAGAGACCAAAGGTAAGAATCTTCTGACCAAAATTCAAATTTTGAAAAATAAATTTGAATTTTTAGAAAATGAAATTATTGATCATGAATGAGTCATCAAGTTAATCAGAGAAAAACAAAAGCCCTTAAACAATATAGATAGAAGCTCAACTAGGAATTTTAAGAAGTTAAGTGATGGTTGTTGAGTTGGAAAATCATTAAACAATATAGATAGAAGCTTAACTAGGAATTTCAAGAGGTTAAGTGATGGTTGTTGAGATGGAAAATCATTGTTTCTACAAAAGGATGAAGTTAACTTTTGGAAGCAACAGGTGCATTAAACCAAGGAGGACAAAGTTTCATACATCAATCAATAGCGTGAAATTCTCTACTGATTTCAAGAATTCTCTATCGTTCCTTATTCTTCATACTTTTCAAAAGGGCTAAACATATAAGGTTTTAAATACTTTCCATTAATAAAACATTTATGAGGTTCACCTTCCAAACTAGATAACTAATAGCCATTTCCATTTAAATCCCTAAAATTTCTAAATATTCCTTCCTAATTTGGAAATCATTTAACTCATTCTTTATCTTTTGTCTCAAGGGGTAAGATCAATTTCCATACTAGTTCCCCTTCCTGGAATTTTCATTCACAAATTTTTTTATTATAGAATTTTGCTACTTTCCCTTTCTGGATAATCATAATATGTAAAGACTGAATTCGTATTTCATATGAATCCTCTAACTTCATTATCATCAGTTTGAATACTCAAAAGTCCCTAAAGTGATTTTTTAGTTCCTCTTAAGCATGGAACCATCAGTTTTATAAGAAAAACAACATGATGTGCTTATGTCAAGGCGAATGGGCTAACCCTCGTGGTAGTATGCTTAGATATACAATAAGCTACATGGTTTCAAACAAGATTTTGTGTCATTCTCTTGGATTAACTTTTAACATTTTCTATATAATTTCAATAATTATCTTATTAGATACTTCAACTTGGCCATTAACTTAAACATAATATGGAGTCAAATATAACAATTATATCCCATTGATCTCAGCGAAATCTTTAACTTCTTGACTTGTAACCAAAGTTCCTTGATCTCTAGTGATTGATTGAGGAATTCCAAAATGATGAATAGTATGTTCTTTGATGAATTTGAATACATCTGTTTGATCAACTTTCATTAAAGGTTATGCCACTAACAATTTAGTAAAGTATTTTGCAGCCAAGAAAATAACAATATGGCCTTTTGAGGATGGTGGATATATCTTCCTAATGAGATAAATGACCTACCCTATAAAATGGCCATAGTTTAATGATATAATGCAACTCATGTGTAGGCAATCTTTGAATTCTTTCATACTTCTAGTATTGTTTACAACCTTTGGCATAGGATATGCAATCTGTCAAGATGGTTGGCCAATAATACCCATGGCGATGTATAAGCCACTTCATTTTTATTCCAAATTTATGTGCTCCACATACCATTTCATGTACTTGCCATATTACTGTTAATGCTTTGGGCATGACAAGACATCTCAAAAGAAGTCCGTCATTTCCTTGAAGAAACAAAAATTCCTTCAATCAGTACAAAATTAAGTGATTGTTACTTAATCTTGAACAGTATTTTCTTGCTAGAATATTTCAAAAAATGTATTTGATTTCTAACCTCCAATCACAGGCAACTTCCTTATCAATATTAAAGACTTCCAGTGAAATTCCTCTCTTATAAATAGATGGCTGAGACCTTTGTTGCACCACAACACACTTATGGATTAAGTCTTCAAAAATTTTCAATCCAGATATTATCTATGAAAGTTTGTTTGCTTCCTAATTCTTGATTCTCGAGATATGTTAAAAGTCTATATTATCAAAGAATTCTAGTAACTGGATAAGGGCAACATAATAAGGTAATAAAGCTACACTAATGCACTTATATTTTCTTTCTACTTTTTGTAACACCAATTGTGAGTCTCCCTTGATTAGAATTTCTCTAGCTCTATGGTCAACTAAAATTTCTAGTATAACCAATAAACCTTCATATTCTACTTGACTATTGGTACATGGGAAATCCATTTTAAGGGAAAGGAGAGTTTTGTTTCCATTTGGCACAATTATGATAATTCCAACATCGATAGACTTCTAGGTTCTAGACCCATCACATTTTAATTCCTATCATTTCTTCCCATAGTAAAGAATCAAATGTTTCTCATCCTCTTGTACGTTAATTGAATGATGGCTGGCTAAAAAGTCAACTAATGCCTCACCTTTTATAGACTTGTGTAGGTAATAAACCAAGTTAAAGTCTATAAGAGTCATAAGCCATTTTCCTATATTTCTTGAGAGGATCAACTTATTCAACATTTTGTAACAAGTATTATCTTAACTTTGAAATAGGAAAATACATCTCCATATTGCAATAGGTTAGCATCTATTTTATGTTGGCTTAAGAATCCTAGCCATATCATAAATAGCTTGTTCATGACCAACTTCCTTATTTTGGTCCAGAAGGCATCTAATAGATTCTTTTGCCTTAAAGATATACAACTTTAATGTAATTCCTTTTCTAAGGAGCACCAACACTAATGGTTTCATTAAATATTCCTTGATATTATTGAAAGCCACTTGGTGTCTCTTCTTTTAGAAAAATTTCTCTGAATTCTTTAACTTTAACAAGTATGAGAATTATTTTATTTTTCTTGTCAAATTAACAATGAATCTTCTCACGTAGTTTACTTGACCTAAAAATCTATAAAGTTCGTTCTTATTTTGAGGTGTTTTTTCTTCAAGAATGACTTTCACTTTATTCTTATCTAATTCAATTCCTCTGTTATGAACTAGAGATTCTAATAAGTTCCTTACTCTTAATACAAAAACACACTTCAAAGGATTCAATTTCAATTTATGCATTCTCATCCTGTGAAAAGCTTCTCATAAATTTTAGGTATGATCTATACTTTGTTTTTACTTCACAATGTTATCATCTATGTAAACTTCTAGCATACGACCTTTTAAGTCATGAAAAATGGCATTCATGGCTCTTTTGTAAAGACACCTGTATTCTTTAGACTGAAAGGTACTATAACCCACTCAAATGCCTCATTTTAGAAATAACATTTTCCATTATAAAAATCTAGTTATAACCCAAAAAAAAAAACCTTGAAGGAATAGAGAATGTCAAATTGTCGCATCTATTAAAGAATCTACAACTAGAATCATATAATTGTCCTTAGGAGTGGTGACATGTGCTTAATTGATTTTTTATTATTTCATAACACTTATTGATTAATAACATAAAATTGTTTAAGATACTCACTTTAGTTCATATGTAGCTTTAGGCATAATTCGGAAGTGATGGAGCCAAAGTGAGTCAAAAGCATGATATTTAGGTCATTTTTTTAAGATTAATTTTCACTTGTTTTATTGAAGTAAGAAGAATAAAATTAAAAGACAAAAGGAACAAAATGAAAAGAATGTGAGCCGCATGAATATGCATGGAATTTTACATGCAATTTATGTTAATTTAATGGCCATGCAATAAGTTAATTAATGGAAAATGTATAAAGCAACATCTATGAAGCTAACGTGCGGCAGGTGGCAGCACGAAATGTGCATGTGGTGGAAATAAATGGACCAAGATATATACACATTATGAAGAAAATGCAACAATCTATTAGCTAAACAACAATGTGAATTAAGTGGTGAGCATATCAGCATAAAACACAGTGCATCAAGAGGTAGCATCAGGTTTTTAATTAAAGAAGCATGAATAAGAAGAAATAAAACAGTAGCATGGGAAAGAGAAAGGAAATGGGAAGGAGCAAGGAACGACGACACAGCAACTGACGCACCAACAAGACCAAAACACACTGTAGGGACTAGAAACAATGCAAAGGACCAAATGACAACATTTTATAGCTATGGGTTTTAAGTGAATTAAAAAGAGACAAGTAGCGTGAGTCTTCATTTTAAAGTATTAGAGGTGAATAGTAAGATGGACCAAATATTAATTCATCAAATCAAGAGAGAATAGTGAGTGTAGAAAGAGGGAGGCACTGCTATGGGGCTGCTGTTAGGGTATTTCAATGGGGTTGAAGCATTTTCTTGGGAGAGACCTATGAAGGGCTACACATCTTGACACTAGTTTGGAGGTGACATCGACACCGAAAACTCGGGTTAAGTGTTTTTCCTTGTTTTTAGTTATTTCTTTCTCATTAGAAATTGATTATGTTATCATATGTTAATTGATTTGGGTTATGTGTATGGATAATTATACACTCGTTATTGTTCAGTTATTTGTGTATGAACCCATTGGGTATTGTGAAAAGATGATTTTAATGTATTCATTGAATCGTTTATTTACAAACCCATTGCTAGAATTTCAATATAATTCGTAATTGTTATATTAAAATTGATGTGTAGCGGCTAATGATTCATAATTATTAGGGATAATATGAGCTAGGTTAAAAGACATATCGTGTGTGGTTGTTTCCTTGATTAATCGATTTTCCTAATTTGTAATGCTACTGCCTAATCAAATATAGAGATCGTATCCTAGGTTATTCGGTCGTTAGGTTTAATTAACAATCGTATATTGATTACATTGCCTAGGGGAAAACTTGGGTTAATTATTAACTTACGATTAATAATTGCTATGAGAGATTTGAGAACAACAAATCAATGAAATATGTTTAATTAGGGTGTAAGTAGTGATTGAACCAAAGAATTGGATCCCTACCGAATTTTCTACTTTTATCATTTTTTACATGTTTTCTTTACATTGCTTTCGTTAGTTATTTTAGTTTTATTTTATTTTTTATTTCCAAA
>JANITW010000236.1:24827761-24840839 GCA_027564335.1 Erythroxylum williamsii | reverse complement strand
GCATAATTCAAACATTAGGCTAGTTTTAGGATCAATTCTGCACTGGTTCCTTGAGAGTCGACCCGAGGTTGCACCCTATGTTGCAATTCTTGGTATAAATTGATTTTGACCGGTTTCCAAGGATCAATCTTATGATTGAACGATAAGCCGCGATCAGTGACATCGACGCTGATGACTCAAATTAAGTGTTTCTCTTTATTTTAGCTGTTTCTTTCTCTCATTAGAAATTAATTGTGTTATCCTATGTTAACTGATTTGGGTTTTGTGTATAGATAATCATACTCTCGTTATTGTAGGGTTATTTACATATAAACTCATTGGATATTGTGAAAAGATGATTTTAATGCATTTACTGAATCGTTTATTTAAAAACTCATGACTAGAATTTTGATATAATTTGTAATTGTTATATTAAAATTTATATGTAGTTACTAATGATTTGTAATCATTAGAGATAACATGACCTAGGTTAATGACACGTCATGTGTAGTTGTTACCTTGATTAATTAGTTTTCCTAATTCATAATATTACTGCCTAATTAAATCTAATGATCGTATCCTATGTTATTCAGTGGTTAAGTTTAATTAACTATCGTATCTTGATTAAATACTACCTAAGGGAAAAACTAGATTAACTATTAAACCACAATTAATAGTTGCTAGTAGAGGCTTGGGAACAACAAATCAATGAAATTTGTTTAATTAGGGCGTAGGTCGAGATTGAACCAAAGAATCATATCCCTACCGAATTCCTTACTTTTATAATTTTTTTACATGTTTTCTTTACATTGCTTTTATTAATTATTTTAGCTTTATTTTATTTTTTTGTTTCTAAAAAACCCCTAAACTTAAGCACCGATTAATTTCATTTCAACAACTTATATACACACTTTTTATAAGATCGACCTAGACTCACCATTGTTATAATAGTAGTCTAGTTTTTATTTTGATTAACAATACGACACATTGTTAAAGGCTGCATTTAAATCCTTAAAGACTTCACAAATTCTTTTTTTCATTTTTCTTAATTACATGGGCTACATTTACCAACCACTCACTATACCTAGCTAGTCTAATAAAACCAGCTTTATATAGTTTCTTAATCTCTTCTTTAACCTTCAACTTATCTTCTTTTAACTATCGTCTAGGAGGTTAACGATAAGGGTGGAATTCTGATTTTATCATAAGTCTTTTTTCTACCAAAGTTATACTTAATCGTAGCATCTCAATATAATCCTAGGTAAAACAATCCTGAATTTTGATTTTATCATAAGTCTTTTTCCTACCAAAGTTATACTTATTCGTAGCATCGCAATATAGTCCTAGGAAAAACAATCTTCAAATTCTTTTAAGAGATCTGCTAGTTTGAACTTTGTCTTTGAATCTAGATCTTTGTTAATAAAGACTCTGTGGATTAACCTCGAATCACTCAAATTTGCTTTTTCTAATGTTTCCTAATTCTGACCTTCACAATCATTAAACTTCCCTAGATTAAATTTTAACTGTTGCACACCATCATTAATCATTTGTGATTTTTCATCTTCTGTAAAAACTAGTAATGTATTTTCACATCCATTCAATTCTTCTAAATTCTCCACAATTTGTACATTTTTTATATTTGATTCTTGTGGCTATAGCTACCACCTATTCTTTTTGTGAGAATTCACTCATTAGATTCCTTTATAATAGGAACCTTCATCGACCTAGGAATTGGCACAATGGTGATTATTCTTACAAAGTTTTCAGCCTTTATTTTCATCTTTTTTTGTCTTTCCTTTTGTTAGTAAGACTTCTAAATTTGCATCGTCTTTAAATGATCCTAGTAAAAATTTGCCTCCATTGCATAAACTTTAGTAAGAAATAGTTATGAATCAGCACAAATGATTTCTACCTTATCTCCTTTCCTTAATTAGACTGGATCCAATCTCCTCCTATTAAGACTTGGTAACTGGCATAGATGTCAACAACAAAGAATGAAGCCAATGAAGACTTCTTTCCCACTGTAATATTTACTGGGAGAATTTCTCATACGTAAGTAGTTTCACCATTGAATGTAGCAGTGTATACTTTGGTCGGGGTCAAATAAGCATCATCTTTTCCTAAAGCTATGATCATTTTAGTTTGTATAATGTTTATTGTCGACCCATTATCTACCAAAACTCTTAAAGTTGGTCTTTCGTTAAGATGGCCCTTAATATATAAAGGCCTTATGTCATAACTTCAACTAGTTTTTTTAAAGCCACCTTCTTGGGAATTCCTATCCTTTTGCTAGTATTGACACCTTATATTCACCTTTCTCAGGGAGAAATTTCGACCTATTTGCACTAGATTTACCAAATGATTTTGGAAGCTTTAAGAATGAACTAGTATATGGAACTCGAATTGGAATGTCCTTAATTGTAATGAACTTATCGAAATCTTCTTATTGGCTCTTAGATTGAGTTGACTTCCTATGAAATCTAGGAATCACTTACGTGTTATCTCGTTATTGTTTGATGGCTTCTACCTTTCCCCTTTTGTTGTTATGGTCCATAATACTTTCTTTAGAGAAAATAGTTTCTTATGAACTAATTTTCTCAAAGTTGGCTTCTCTATTACTGCTAGTTTGTTTTTCTCAACCTTGGCAATGGATATTTTTCGATGAAGTCGTATTTTTTTAAAGTTAAAGGCGTCATACTGTCATATTCTTCAGATGTCTTACTAGCAATCCATGTCGAAATGGCGGCGCGTGGGGTGATACCACGAGTCTAGTTTACCTACACTAATATCAAGGAATTCAATGTTCATTTCTTTACTTGTAAACTTGAGTGAATTCTACTTGATGATTTCTTCCTGAGACCGTTACCTTTTGTTGGATCCTAGGAATTCTCTGGCCCTAATACCTAAAGTTGGTATTATACTTAGGAACAAAAACATCTATTCTTAAATTTGATGTTGATGTCAATTAATTTTTATCAAAATTTCAACTTCTTTTTAACATCTAACAAAAGGTGTAAATCAAATTCAGTGGAGTTAACAACTGCTGCCAATAGGAACAAATCTTCATTTATTAGTATATTTTGATCATCTTCATCAAACATCATAATTACATTATTAATATAATCTTGGATCACATTCTTAAAACTCCAACATAAGTTTGTTGAGTGGCTTTAAGTGTTATGATACTTACAATAGTCTCTGCCTCTAATTTCCTCTTTCATAGGAATTCTATGCTTCAAGGGAATTGTGATAAACTTTTCTTGCAATAAATAATCAAAAAAGTCCTTCACTTTGGTAATGTTAAAAGTATAATGAACTTTGGTTAATAGAGCTGGCATTTTCTTTTCAACTTCCTAGGATTTGCATTTTAAGGAGGGTCAAATGCAAGTTCTAATGATAGTGACCTCAACTACTGCAAAATCATAAGTATTTGTCTCAGCATCATCAGTGCCTAAAGAATTCTTCTGATAGTGACCTTATTCTCTAAGGCGATATTTATATTTGGAGACTTTCTTTGCCAATTTGTAGAAGTAACAAAATTCCATGCCTTAAAATTTCTTTCGCAATCAATATCCAACCCCCTTTGAGCTAACATCACGTATTTAGTTTCTAGAAGTGCGATCTAGCATCGACTTCTTATTTTCTTAAAATGAGTGATAAACATGTTAGGATTCTTGCCACTCTTTTAAGTTACTCTCTATAACTCTACTATGCTAACTTTGGGTTTAATTTTAACAAATTGAGTATGAAACAATCTTCCCATCTTAGTCAAGGAAAAAATATAATTCTTGGGTAACAAAGTATATCGTGAAAATTTGATCCCTATTAAAGAATTTAAGAACAACCTAAGCTCAAAGTAGTTGAAATCTTTGTAATTTGCTAATTCTTCAAATTGTATAGTAAATATAACGATGTGCTCAATAGTGGAATAATTATCATTGCCAGAAAATAAGTTGAATTTGGGAAATTTGTAGCCATGAGGATAAGGATTCTCTTAATTAATGTGTTTTGGATAAGACTTGTGAAATTTTGGATGACTAAGTTGTCTTAAATCAAGCTTATACAATTCTTAAACCACTTCTCTGACGGCTTCTACATCAACTTATAATCTCATTTATGGTGGGTGAATAATGGGATTGTGGTTCACTACTGAAAAGTTGCCTTTTAGAACATCTTGTAATCCATTTGCTTTAGTCTCCCCACCAAATCCTTGTCTGCTTAAAATTTGGGGTTGACTATATGTCAGCCATTACCTAGATTAATGCAAGGAAGCACCATATGAACTTTTTCTCTCTTATGTAAAGGAACATATCTCTCGTCTACAAAAGGAGATGTTGGAGGCAAATACATTCTTCAACTTCCATTATACTAGGAATAAGATGTCCTCTGAATCTTTCAAAGATTTTCTTTGCAATAACGGGTGAATTCTACCCAGCAAATTATATCAAAGGGGTAAATAATTTGTAAACATTCTATGTTAAGGCTTCAATTGTGTCAGTTGCAAAGGTCACATTTAACTTCAACTCTAGAACTTCAATTATGCAAATAACTTCATTCTGTTGCAACAATTTTGGTTTCTCACGTGGAGGGAAGTTTAGTAAAAGTGAGGCAACTTTCTCAAAGATTTTCTACCATATGTGATACAAAGCCTTCATTCCATATAATTGTAGGAACTTCTTCCTCCAGGGCTGAAGATAAAGCGATTTCTTTTCTATTTCGTGTTTTTGGCATTAGCATCCTACTTGGCGTGTCGAATTATTTGGTATAAACTTCGAATGCTACTATTTAGGGAGAAATTCTCCTAGAATTTGTACCTTACTTAGTATCATCGATATAAATAAGCTTTAAAAAACTTAGAAAATATAAAATTCTAAGCTACCAATATGCTAAGATATGTTGAAATGAAATATAAAATGAAGAAGTAATTGGTTTTTGCAAAAAGAGAATTACAAACTACAAAAGGGAATTCAACATATAAAAGAACAATTTGCAATGTAGAAAAAGCTATAAAAAAACAAAACATGTTTGAAATTTGAAGTATTTTTTCTATAATGTTAATATTATAACCAATAGAATTCCATTGGTCGAATTTATGGAATTGTTTTGATCTGAAGATTATGCGTTATGTAGATCATATCTTATCCTCATAATGTTGGTAAATTTATAGTCTTCTTAACTTCAAGCAATTTTATGCTAAAACCTTCTACTTTCCTATATCTTAGCTAACTGTATGCCCACTCCTATGTTCTAAAATTTTGCCTCCTATAATTCATTAATTTTTAGCCTATTTAGTCATATTTTAATTAACTATCTTCTATCATTATCTCAACTTTGCTCGAGGATCTAACTTCTAATTCATTTTTCTATATTTCAATTAACTACGTTCTTACACTGTTTTTCTTTAAAGTAAATGTCAATTATGTTAGTTTGCAAATTTTGAATTTTGAACAACTCTATTGATCCTTACGCATAAATTAATTGGCCAAATAAATATTAAGATTTCTAAATTTGGGCCCTTTTCACTTTTGGGCCTAATGGATTAAATTTACGTTAGAATATTAACCCAAAAATCTTCTCTACTATCTTTTTAAACTTTTAATGCGTGTTTCCGGCACTAAATTATACTCCACACCACCATCACGCTAGATTATAGCTTTACAAATTTGCCAGGTTTGAGTACATGATTGGTTGAATTATTGATGATAGTTTTGGTCGATGGACCTCTGGAATTAGACCACTTGGTCATTTTCATTATTTTATTATTCGTTTCTGTTCAGTTTCCTGTCAGCCTTTTCACAGGTGTGAACATGGCCCACATGATCGCATCATGTACTTGGGGAGAAACAACCCACTCTTTATTAACCTTATACACAGGTTCAATGGTGTTACTTCTAAGGCCGTTGGGAATGAAATTACAATTTTGATTATTTAATTTTTTCTTATTTGATTACTGTAAAAAAAATATGATACATAGTGATAGAATTTTAAAAAAATTTAGATTGTTAATAAATAAATAAACAATTGCAGAGAAAGCTAAAAATGCAAACGCAAGCAAGTTCAAGCACACCCCTCGAGACGCAATTTCCGAGGAGTTGTTCTCCCTGATGTCGTCATCCGAGTCCTCTGGTTCATGATCAAGACTGCCCAGCATCATCGGGAAATGAACCTGTAGCTACTATTAACATAAGTTGATTTCTTTTGTTTGGTGGCTACAAAATGTTATTTATTTGAAAAATCATTTTAATAATAAGACATTATTATATAATTTAATTTATCTAAGAATTTAAGATCATTTTGTTTACTTAAACAATGTATATATCATTTTGTTTACTTAAACAACATATTATTTTGATTTATTCTTATCATAATACTATTATTAATATCTCATATTACTTTATAAATTAATGATCTTTCAACAATTATATTTTATATGGTTGATGTTCTATCAAATAAAAGAAAATTTTATAGTTCTTTAACTTTATTCTTATGATTTTAAAAATTAATAATTAATTGAATCATTAAAAATAATTTTAATTAATGATTAGTTATTTATAAAATAAAAGTATTTTTATTAATTTTATAAAATAAATTATATAATAACCAACAAATGAGAAAAAAATTTATTACCATTTCTAGTATTTAATATCAAATATATTTGAATTTTATTTCTAAATTATATACTAACTATGTATTTTTTTTTCATTTTTCATTTTTTATTATGATTCCATACTACCAATCTTTAATGGAGGCTTAAGAGTTGACACTAAATTCCATTTTTTTATTAAAGGGAAACAAAATAAACAAGTTACAAAATAAGTCTGGGTAAACAAATTCCCGACATATTCTCTAATAGGATACGTTGGCACCCGATAGGTGTAGTATCAAAATATGTGACACCAATGTCAAAATGTTCTGCCTAGGTGGCAAGTCAGTCAGTACATCTGTTGCTCTCTTAGTATATATGTTGTTGAGCAACAAATCAGTTCCAGGTGAACAATTCATGGATACTCGTTACTATGGGGTTGAGTGTCTGGGAGCAGGTGTCTGAGGAAGAGATGATCTTGTGCACCGCGAGCGAGTCCACTTCCAATTTTATTCGGCGGAAGCCCAAGCTCCAGACAGCTAAGAGTCCTGTAAAAACTCCTCAGAGTTCTGCAAACAACGTAGCACACCATCCTAGGTTCTGTGTGAAGCCTCCAAACTAATTGCTTTCATTATCTTGTATGAGGCAACCTGCTGTAGCCGAGAACTCGGCGCGATTGCAAGTACCATCTGTGTTTAGTTTTATCCATCCAGGTGGCAGTTTACTCCAACCGATGAGTTATTTTTGGCAGAAACGGAACCCGATATTGACCTGGTGTTGCCACTTGGTAGACTTGTGTATCTGATCTACGTAAGACAAAATGAAGAAAATGGGTAAGGATGGCCAAATAAAATGATCATCAAAGAGAGATTTATTCCTTCATCTCTAGAGGAACCAACAAGTCGTGTCAAAAAGAATCCAGTCTCTAGTTAGCAGAGAGAAGAAGGCAGAAGCAACGAGGTCCGTCGGAAAGGCGTCCCACACTTGACGAGCTTTCGTGCAATCCCTTACAACATATAGAGACGATTCTTCAAGAGTGCATTGGTGACAGGTGCTATCATAAGTGAGTTGTTTTCGGACTCGTTGTTAGTTACTAAGTAATCGATCTTTCGTTAGTAACCATAAGAACGAGCGAATTCGCTGTGATCCCAGCCACTGCCAAATTGCCCGCCAGACCGCATGAGTCGAATCGTCTTCGTATCCCATAAGCATGGAGTAAGTGGATGCAATGGTGAAGAGATCGTTGTCGGAAGCTCCCCAGATCAACTTCTCCTTACCCAGATACTGCTTAGGTCGAAACATGCCAGTGATTGATCGGCAAATCGACGTTGGGAGACATGATTAGAAGGATGCCCAATTCCAATTATCAGTGGAATCCACTAATTGGTGGACACTGAGTCTAAGAAGTGTCTCTGGGATAGGATGCGTAGTATGGGAAATGAGCGGACCTACTCCCGTGATCAAGCCAGAAGCATGTCTTAATGCCATCTCCGATCATCCATTTCATGCCTTATGAAACGATGTGCCACGTTGCCTTTATGCTCCGCCAAGCCATTAAACCCCCTGTGGTTTCAAA
This sequence comes from Erythroxylum williamsii, assembly GCA_027564335.1. Taxonomy (NCBI): domain Eukaryota; kingdom Viridiplantae; phylum Streptophyta; class Magnoliopsida; order Malpighiales; family Erythroxylaceae; genus Erythroxylum; species Erythroxylum williamsii. Next base: position 24,832,701 of record JANITW010000236.1, on the reverse strand, counting down.
AGAGGTGGGAAGGTGGTTGACGTCAATTTTATATTTTCCAGAGAGCACTTGGACCCATAAAGCTTTGGGGTTGGCGATCAATGACGATCCGAGTTTTGCTAGGAATGCATCGTTTGTTTCCCAAATTCTCCGAACGCCAAGAGCCCCCAACTCCTTTGGTTTACAAACTTCCTCCCAGTTGACTAAGTGGATCCTCTTTCTGTCGCAAGACGAGCCCTATAAAAATTGCCTCTTGGCTTGTTCCAGTTTGTCACACAGATTACGTGGCAATCAGATTGTTTGCATTGTGTAGCTTGGGATAGCTGCTAATACTGATTGAGCTAAGGTGATGTGGCCAACGAAAGACAACACTTTGGAGGACCATCCTGATAAGCATTAATGAACCCTATCAAGAATGTACCGATATGCTCTTTTACTGACTCGTTGGTGCAGGAGAGGAACGCCAAGGTAACGACCGAGGCCATTTGTCATGTGGAATCCTAACTCTCGACTTAAGGAGTGACATGTCAAGGGAGGGATATTCCTGGAGAAGTGGCATCTTGATTTGGTCGTGCTCACGCGTTGTCTAGAAGACTCACAGAAAGAGTTCAGAAGATCCCGAATGACATTAACTTGATCAATGGAAGCTTCGGAGAAGAGAATGAGATCATCAGCAAAGAATAAATGGGAGAGGGGCAGACCATTTCTGCTCAATTTGATCGATTAACATCTTCCGTGTGACACCGCTTGGATAACCGCATGACCAAAGCGTTCCATGCATAGGACAAAGACGTAGGGAGAAAGAGGGCCCCCTTAGCGAATACCTCTGGATAGAGTAAAGATTTCGCTTAGCTCACCATTTCAGTTCACTTGTAAGGAGACAGTTGATATGCATTTCATGATGAGAGCAATCAGTGAATCTAGAAGGTCAACATCTATTAGAGTGTCTTGAATGAAGTCCCAAGCCAGACGGTCATATGCTTTCTCTAGGTCCACTTTAATAGCCATAATCCCCTTTCGACCAGTTTTTCTTTTCATGGAGTGGATGACTTCTTGGGTGATGATGATGTTGTCGATAATAAGGTGCCCAGGCACAAAACTGCACTGGGTGGGAGCTACTAACTTTTCAAGGTATGGTTTAATCCTATTGGCTATCATCTTGGTGAGGGCTTTGTAGAGAATTGTGTAAAGTGTTATTGGCCTGAACTGCGAAATCGAAGAGGAGGACGGAGTTTTAGGGATAAGGACCATAATGGTTCGGTTGAGTTCCGACTCCCATACTTCGTGTCAAAAAATACGCTGAAAAAAAGAGTCAGGGAAGGTCCAACAATGTCCCATTTGGGATTGGTAGAACAATGCGGTTAACCCATCAATTCTTAAGGCTTTATTTAAAGCCATGGAGAAGAATGTTGTCTTTATTTCGTCTGGGCTTAATTGACGAGTGAGTTCAACGGTCATTTGATGCAGGAGGGGATGGAAATGGCCATGTATATGCCAGGCTATAGGGAAGTGGCCTTCGGAATGGTATAAATCCTCTAGGTAGCTCTGCGCTAATCCTCTGAAAGCCATAGTGTCGGTAATCACATTACCATTAACATTGGTCAAAGAGATGATCCTTGTTTGTCAACGTCTAGCTCGTGTGATTGTGTGGTAATAGTGTGTGTTCCTATCTCCCTATCCTAGCCATTGGCTTCTGGAACGCTGGTGCCAGAATAACTCTTCTTGGTATAGGACTTTCTTAAATTTAGTCCACAGGTATTTCTCGAGCTCTTGGAGGGAGGACGAATCGGTATCTTCCAGAGGTTGTTTGATGCCTACGAGATGAGCCATGAGATGTTTTTTACGATGAAAAATGTTTCCAAAAACAATGTCGTTCCACTATTGGAGTTTTTCTGAAAGATTCTTGATCGCACCATTAAAGTCTGAGTTATTAGATTGCCAATTCTTAGCTACCACTTGATCAAAGCAATTGTGGAATAGCCAGGTGATTTGAAATCAGAAGGGATGACTCAAAGGAGCAAGAGGTCGTTGGTTTGAAAAGTGATAAGGAGGGGTCAGTGATCCGATTTCAAGAAAGACAAATGGGTAACTCGGATGTTAGGAAAGGTTGAGAGCCAAGAAGTGTAACCAAAGGCGCGCTCTAATTGGCTTGAATTTGTCCTCTCTGTCACGTGAATCTTGGACCAGAAAATCCAAGATCCTGGAGGTTACAATGATTCATGCATTGTCGAAATTGAGTATTAACAATGGTTTGTAGTCGGGAGCCTTCGCATTTATCAACACTTTCCAATTTATCATTGAAATCTCCTCCCAATAGCCAAGGTGTGGTAGTGTGCCTGGCAAGACTCGGCAAGTAATGCCAGAGGAATTTTTGTAACGCATAAGTAGGGCTCGCGTATATGGCAGTGAATTCAAACGTCGATTAATCCCATTGAATGCTGGCATGCACAAATTGACGGTGAACAATTTGAATTCGGACTATGATATCATCTTTCCATAGCAGCCAGATATCTCCCGAATATCCCTCCGCTCTACCAGAAAAGAGTTATTGAAGCCCAAATTCCTAATAACTTTCATTGCGTGATCACCACTAATACGTGGCTCAACCAAAACAATGAGTTGAGGTTATGAAGGCGAATATAGCTCTTCATGATGGGCTTGAAGGTCTAACCTCCAGCCCTTTAGCAATGCCATATAAATATCGTCATATAAAAGAAAAGAAAACTAGGGAAACCAAACGTTAATCTTCGGTAATGTTGACTGCTTGCTCAGTCAACTCCTGACAATGTATTGGCATGTGTGCAAGTCCTGGTTCCTCCATCTGAGTGTCGAATTCATCAATAGAGACCACGTCGATCCTTGACTCGTTTGCTGGGTCAGGGGTGTAGCACCCCACTCTCAAAGGACACATACCTGACATCTGTGGTGATATTCGAGTATGTACCCCACAAGAGTGACATGCTAAAACAACCATTCAGTTAAAATTTCTTACAAAACTTTTGTTTCTTTAAAACAAAGTACATGTATGCTGAAATCATTAATAAAATCGGGCCCACTTCTTTTAAAAACATTTCTAATCACAAGTTACAATTATTACAAACATTAGTATTCAATAACCACTTGGGCCCATTTCAGATACGTAACACTTCAATCAAAATGTTATTTCATTACTAACTCAATCACAAACACTTAATACAAATCCTATGGAATATAATACAAAAATACAATCACTGAAGACATATGCAGGTGCAAACTGATCCCGTCCCCTAACTCATGCTCATTTGTAGTGGCTGAACTCCAATTGGACTAATTGGATAACTCCTCTGAACTTGAAAAGCCACGTTGTAATTTTTTATGAGTTTTGCGAACTCAATGTGTAACATCCCGTTACTGTTAGCATGGGTATTTTGGTCATTGGGTCATATTGATAGAATTTCACTGCATTCACTCACTGAACATGCTACTGGCCTCTGATCATAGAGGAACATGTTGTTGCATATGCATTTATCCATAGGTACATGCATTCATGATTTTTCGGTATTTGATTGTGAGTAAGAACTGACTGAATTGATTGGATTGTGAACTGAATACTGACTGGATTGGGAATTAATTGAGAAATTAGAGTTATTGGGTTCAATTGACTGATTTAATATTGGTTACGAGTGACTGGTAATTTATAGTGGCCTATAGGAAATTTTCGGGTAATTCGGGAGAAAATGCCCGGACCGGAAATATTTGGGCAACTGACCGATTGACTGTGTAGAACTGAAAGAACTGTCCAATGGCAATGGAAAAATTAGAATTTTACTGATAGGAAATAAATATGTTAAGCCATTGAAATTTAGAGACAGAAAATTGGACTGATATGGAGACCCAGGTCTATAAATAGTTAGGGTTTAGCAATTTTGGGGAAATTTTTGCTAAGGCATACGAGCTTCTCCTCTCCCCCTCTTCGGCGTTCTTGATTTCCTCTCATTGGTGAGGATTTCTTGATTTTCTCTTATGGGTTCTCTTCATTGATGTTAGTCTAACATGTTATAATGGTTGTTAAAGGTTGGAAGCTTTGATATTGGTAGATCGGAGGATTTGAAGGATTTCTAGGGTTTACGGTGGATTTTGAGAGTTGTGGATCGATCTGTGATTTTGGTAAGTTTTAAGAGTATTAATGTTGTTATTCATGATTCTTACTGCATTTATGGCTTTTATTTGAGTAGATTTGAGTGGTTGGAGTGTATTAATGGAGGTTTTAGAGAGAAGATCGATCGGAGAAGACGGCGGATTTCGCCGCACGCCGCGACCTGCGCGCGCGCCAGACGGCGACGAATTTATATTCGTTCGCCGCGGCGAGCGTGCGTGGACGCCGCGGCGAGCGTCATTTAACATGACGCCGCGGCATGCTGTCCTCGCCCCGCGGCGCGCCAAGGGCGTGTTGCACGCCGCGGCGAGCGATTCGTTTACGCCGCGGTGAGAGCCGCAATGTCGCGGCGAGAAACACTGTTTTATTGGTTTGAATTGTGGTTTATTGGGCATAACTTTTGGTGTAGACCTCCGATTGAGGCGATTCCCGATTTGTTATGAACTAGGGAAAGAGGTCTACAATTGAGGATAATTATAGGAGTTTTAATTGATTTAATTGGAATTGAATTATAGGGAATTGGGTCGATTATGGTGCATAGTGTGACCTAAATGTTAAATTGAGACTATTGGAGTTCTGATTGGGAATTGCTATTGAGGTTTTGACCCGATAAATAGGAAATTGTTATAGGGGATTCGAATTGAGGAAAAGCGACTGGATTTTAGGAATGGATCAAATAGTTAGTGATCAATCAAACAAAGAGATAGGATTGGGCTCAAAGTATCGAAATTTGGAATTTAGCACCGGAAAAATCGTGAACATGCATTGTACATCATTTCACTGAGACATATGCATTACTGTACTGATTAATTGGGCAATTAGTAAT
>JANITW010000236.1:24755290-24772708 GCA_027564335.1 Erythroxylum williamsii | reverse complement strand
TTTACCCGGAAATGCCAATGAATGCATGTACAATCATATGAATGTGTAAAATAAAAGTGTAAATCACAATCATGCATAAGCATGAATTATGCTTCATAATTTCTCATTAATCTCTAATAAACACCAATTTAAATTTAATTCAAGTAACAGGATGTTACAATTCTCCCCTCCTAATAAAAATTTTGTCCTAAAAATTCTTACCCGTATGGTCAAATAGGTAGGGATACTGTCGCCTCATATGATCTTCAATTTCCCATGCGGCTTCCTCACTTGAATGATTCCTTCAAAAAACTTTCACCATCGGAATCACCTGATTTCTCAATTGCTTATTCTGATAGCCAATTATCTTAACTGGTTCTTCTACATAGCTTATATTACTAGAGACTTCAATCTCTTGAGTCAGTATCATATGAGTTGGATCCGATCGGTATCGCCTAAGCATGTTTACATGAAACACATTATGTATCTGAGCCATTTCTGAAGGTAAGGCTAACTTAAAAGCCAATGGTCCAATTCTTTCAATTATCTCATATGGACCAATATACCTCGGACTTAACTTACCCTTCTTGCTAAATCTTAGTACACCTCACCAAGGTGATACTCTCAGAAATACCCTGTCACCAACTTGATACTCCATGTCTCTCCTGTGTTGATCCACATAGCTTTTCTATCTATCTTGTGCCATTTTTATTCTGCCGCGGATTAATTTTACCTTATCAATGGTATCTTGAATCAATTATGGGCCTTCAACAATTCTTAGACCCTCTTCATCCCAGTATAAAGGCGAACGACACTTCCTACCATACAACGCCTTATATGGAGCCATAATAATACTGCTATGATACTGATTATTGTAAGCAAATTCAATCAAAGCTATATATTTATCCCATGCTCACTGAAACTCAAAACACAAGTTCTGAGCATATCCTTGACAGTCTTGATCGTTCTCTCAATCTGACCATCTGTCTGAAGATAAAAGGCCGTACTGAAATTCAGCTTGGTACCCAAAGCTGTCTGTAAATTACCCCAAAATCTTGAGGTAAATCTAGGATCCTTGTCCGAAACTATGGACACTGGAACCTCATGTAATCTCACAACCTCATTCACATATTGCTAAGCTAACTGATCTAATGGAATATTTTCTCTCACTGGAAAGAAATGAGCCGATTTGGCCAGTCTATCCACAATGAACCAAATGGCATCATGTGGCCTCGGAGTCCTCGGCAAACCCATAATGAAATCCATCGTCATTTGTTTCCATTTTCACTCCGGAATAGGTAATAAATGTAATTTCTCAGCTGGAGCTTGATGCTCAGCCTTAACCTGTTGGCAAGTTATACATTTGGAAATAAATTCTACTACTTGCTTTTTCATGCCAGGCCACCAGTAATGTTGTTTCAGCGTGTTATACAGTTTGGTAGTACCAGGATGTATAGCATCAGTTGCTAAATGTGTTTCCTCTAAAATCTCTTTCCTCAAATTATCAACATTAGGCACACATAGTCTTTGCTTTAACCTCAAAGTATTATCTCTCACTTCAAACTCAGAATCTGGATTCTCTTTCAACTTCTCAATTAACTTCACTAAATCTGGATCTCTGCTTTGAGCCTATTTGATTCTTTCTACCAAAACAAGTCTCAACTTCAAGATAGATATCAATATATCATTTTTCTCCAAATTTAATTCAACATTCAATGCTCTCATCTAAACTAGGTTCGGTAACCTCGATAATTGTACTTGTGCCATACTACTGTATGATTTCCTACTCAATGCATCAGCTAGCACGTTAGCTTTGCCAGGATGGTACTCAATTGTACAATCATAATCTTTTAATTGTTCAATCCATCTTCTCTACCTCATATTCAACTCTTTCTAACTTAATAGATATTTCAAACTTTTGTGATAAGTGAACACCTGAAAAAGTTTCTTCGTATAGATAATATCTCCAAATTTTCAAAGCAAATACTACTACAGTAAGTTCCAGATCATGAACTAGATAATTAAATTCATAGGGCCTCAACTGTCTCGATGCATATGCTATTACTTTACCATTCTGCATTAGTACACATCCTAAACCTTGATGTGACGCATCACTGTACATAACATAACCTCTAGAACCCGATGGGATAGCTAACAAAGGTGTTGAAGTTAACCTATGCTTTAGCTCCGTAAAACACCTTTGATAATTATCACTCCATCTAAAAGGTACATTCTTTCTCAAAAGTTTTGTCAAAGGGGTTGAAATTAGTGAAAACCTCTCGACAAACCTTCTGTAATACCCAACTAATCCAAGGAAACTTCGAATCTCAAACACATTCTTCAGAGCCTCTCACTTCATTACTGCTTTTATTTTCTTTGGGTCCACCTAAACGCCCTGTCCAGATACGATGTGACCCAAAAATACTTCTCAAACAAGCCAAAATTCGCATTTGCTGAACTTGACATATAACTGTTTCTCCTTCATTGTCTGAAGAACCAATCTCAAATGTGCCACATGATCTTCTCTACACCTCGAGTAAACCAAAATGTCATCAATAAAAATAATTACAAATTGATCTAAACAAGGTTGAAATACCTTATTCATCAATCCCATAAAAGCTACTGGAGCATTAGTCAATCTAGATGGCATTACCAAAAACTCGAAGTGCCCATATTTGGTTCTAAATGCACTATTAGGACCATCTGCCTCAGCTATCCTCTGCTGGTAATATCCCGATCTCAAGTCAACTTTGTGAACACCTGAGCTCCCTGTAACTGGTCAAACAAATCATCAATCCTCGGTAGTGGATATTTATTCTTAACTATTATCCGATTCAACTGCCGGTAATTAATGCACAATCTTAGAGTGCCATCCTTCTTCTTTACAAATAATACCGGAGCTCTCCAAGGTGGCACACTATTCCTGATCAAACCCTTATCTAACAACTCCTATAACTGAGTTTTTATTTCCTTCAGTTCAATAGGCGTCATCCTATATGGAGGAATTGATATAGGAGTGGCACCTGGGACATTATCAATAGTGAACTTCGTCTTCCTATCTAGGGGTAATCTAGGTAGCTTAGTCGGAAACACATCCAGCAATTTTCAAACAACTGGAACGCCCTGAATCGTTTGTTCATTCCGATTATCTACCACGTGGGCCAGATAAGGCTCACATCCACCTCGGATCAATCTCAAAGCGCTCAGAAATGAAATTAGTCAGGCTGACACTGCCTGACTAACTCCTCGAAACACCACTCTCGGTTGGTTAGGGGATTCAAGCACTACCTCCTTAGTATAGCAATTTATCCCTGCCCTATGAGCAGTGAGTCAATCCATGCCTAAGATGAGGTCTATCTCTCTCAGCTGCAAAATGATCAAATCAGCTTCTAGTTCTGTCTGATCGATTCGAACTATACACTTTACACATACCTCACCGATCACTGTTGTACTACCCACTTGAGTGCTCACTACCAACCCGCATTTCAATATCTCTCGCTCACAATGCAATCTAGATGTCAGATGTGGGGTGATGAATGAATGGGTAGATCCTGGATCTACCAATGCATATGCTTTAAAATTAAAAACATTCAACACACCTGCTATCACATCTGGAGAGTCCTGTGCCTCCTGTCTGGTAATAGTGTAGACTTTGGCCTGAGATTGCAGCTGGTTGTTCCACACCTCAGTCCTGACACTGGGCCCTGCTGGTTGAGTCCTACCTCTACCTCTGGCTCTCTGTGCAGGTCTGTCAGCTCTACTATGTTGAACTGTAGTCTCAGTCATAGTTCCTCCTCTGGCTCCAGACTGTGTTTCCAACATCTGAGGACAATCTTTGATTCGATGCTCATATGAGCCACATCGAAGACATGCTCCCAATATCCACCAACACTCACCACCTTGCTTTTTACCACAGCGCTCACATTCAGGCAATTGGTGCAACTGACTGGTAGGCATCTATCCTCTACCTCCCCCAGACTGAACAATTCTATCTTTTCCTCGAGATCCAGATTGTCTCGATCTAGACTAGAATCGAGATGATCTATTCTGACGTTTTCTGAAGCTTCTGTCAGAATCAACCTGAGACTCATCTTGCCTCTTACCTCTAACCTCCTGTTTATTCTCTGCCTGACCATCTTTCAACAATTTTTCAATTCTGATCGATGCCATTTGGAGTTCTGTAAAACTGTTCAAGTTAGAAATGTTTATTCTCGTTCTCATCTCCATGTTCAAACCATCCTCAAATCGTCTACATTTTTCTTCTTCAGTTGGGATCAATGCAGTTGCATATCTCATAAGCTCATTGAATTTGATCTCATACTCTGCCACTGTGAGTCTACCTTGCTTCAAGTCTAAAAATTCTTTCATTTTCCGATTCAAGAAAACCTTTAGCATGTAGTTCTCACGGAAAACTCTCAGGAAATCCTACCAGGTCAAACTATAAGGTCTGATGGTATTGTCCAGAACAGTTTTCCACTACTGATATGCGGGACCTTGTAAGAGTGAGACAGCATAGTCGAATTTCTCATCTGGCTCATAGTCTATCTAGTCGAACACTCTTTCAGTTCACTCAAGCCATCCTTCTGCTTCAGCCAGGTTTGCACTTCCATAGAAGTCCACAACCACTTGTTTTCTCAGCTTATCATATCTTCTTTCTCGCCTCACGGGAATTCTCGGAGGCATTTGAACAAACTCAGGTACAAGAGACTTTAAATTGACTCCTACATACTCCATATCAGCTGACTATCCAATGTGATCTCCTATGGAAGGTGACCTATAACAAACAAAAGTTGTGATCACTATTGAAATACCTCACTAATTATCATATCTTAACTCATAATTTTCCCTAAAGATGCCAAACTATGCTTTGATACCAAAACTGCAACATCCCACTACCACAAGGTATATACCCAAACGTTCAAGAATATTCAAGTATATATCCTATGATAATGACATGTTAGAGAAAAAATATGTCCAACTTACATATGGCATCATCTAACATAATCAGAAATCATCAAATTTTAAAAACATTCATTGCATTCATTCACAACTACTTACACTATCTCCATTAAACAAATATTTACAAAACCCATACAGGTTCAAGCAAAAACTACAACATAAAGCTATAACTCTCTGACGTCAACTAACAGACTTCTGAGCCATAACTTAGTCCAAAACGTTCTTCTAGTCTAGAATAAACACTAAGTCTCCTGTCTCGTACCTGAAAAACCACATTTTATAAGTTTGCGAACTCAATGAATGAACCATCATTGATGATTTCACCGGATTCACATAAAAAAATTACATACAGAGCATGAATATGTCAAATACTCACACAGTCATGACACATCATTTTATCAATGCGAATCAGATCATATATAAACACATACAGATGCATATGAGACTTCACATTCGTTATTAATTTTGTGATCGAGTGCCTATCACATATACAAATACTGGCCCATTGGGGTCAGTCAGAAACATATATCACAGAGCATAGCTCTACGTGCCAAATCATATATCACGGAGCAAAGCTTTATGTGCAAGCGCTTGATACTGACAACTCAAGTCACAACACCTTTATCTGAGCATGCATTTTATGAAATGCAACAATTTTAGAAAATCTCATATATTACAATCTTATACAAATGCTCAGGCAAGATTTCACAGTCATCGTACCTAAAGATTTCACAGTCATCGTACCTAAGTCTGGCATTCAACTTTTGTTGAGAATTCACATAGCATAATACAATCAGAATTATCAAACAAATCAGAACACTTCCAATACAGTCCCAAATATATACTCCTCAGACTGTAAGTCCGGAATTCAAAAACAATCGCAACAGTTCAATAATTGGAAGTTTAACAAATCAAATTAAATTCGTCAAATTTATATCAAATTAAAATACTCCCAATACATGCCCAACTATTAAACTCCTCGGACCTCAGGTCCGGAATTCAGAAATAACTCACAAACAGTTCAATAATAATAGAAGTGTAATAAATTAAATTAAATTCATATCAAATCAATCCTAGGAAATCATCTAGATTGACTCACAGAATGCTCCAATATGCTATTGCCTGGATGGTCCGGCAATGTCTATCTGACATCCACTTGGCTTCTCTAATACATATACAATACATTCACAAATATTACATTTTTGCTTAAATATACAAGTATTTCTTTTATGCACATCTATACATATAAAGTATGCACAATGCATGTTCAATGATAATTCCGGGTATCTTCTTATAACTCTCATCATCAAATTGATCAGAGATCAAAGCCCTCCTTAATATCATATGTTACTTATACTTTGGACCAAAAATAAAACAAGGTGAAATCAATTTGATAACCTAATTGACCACTTCATATTTTCTACCCATAAGATTTCTGGTCAATTTTGCATAATTAATCAGGTAGGGTAAATGGCAAAATTAGGCAATACTTCCTTCTGAAAAGTTGTTCTACAGTAACTTAAGTTTCTAACGACTCTAAGATCATCTAATTTGATTTAGTATTCAATGAGTTATACACAAAATACCTCAGACTATGCACATTTGAACTTTTGGCTAGCGTATGATCATACCCTCTCATTGTTCAACTAATATCATTCAGCTCAGACATCCAAAAATTTCAAAATTTATACCAATTTAAAGCTAGTCAAATAAGCTACAACTTTGGTGAAGACAACTCAGCCTAATTCGGCCCAAATTAATACAGTTTATTCAATAATCACAGGACATGATTTTTGTCCCTGATTGTGCTTCAGCTTAAGCTACAACTCACTTACATGCCAATTTTGAAAATCAAAGAGATAGAATTAAAATTCGACATCTTCACAAAAATTGTAGAAATATGTGTCTAATTTAATATGAATCAAAAACGAACTCATTTAGAAATCTACAGCTCAAGTTATAATTATAAAACCGAAACATGATCATGAAAATTTCCAGTTCATAACATTCCAGCATACTTTCACACTTTCAAATCAATTAATATAACTCTAAATTTTTATGGAGAGAAACAAAAATGTCTTAGGAATCCGTTGTTCCAAGTTTCAAGTCATTTGGAATTCAGATAATAAAGTTATAGGCAAAAGACTGAGGACTGCTCAATGATCAACTCTAGTTTTTAACCCACACAAATAACCTATCATCTTCTCTCTCTAGCACGCCAACTTCATCTTCTTCACCAAACCTAACTTTTTTCTTCTCATTCTTTTTCCAACTTAATCACTTCTAAATCGTCTATTATACTTGTTTATACTCATTGACACTTCCAAACAATTCAGAAACAATTCTAAACTTCAACAACATAAATTCAAACCCTCATTTTCATTTCTCACGCTATTGTAATTTTCCAACTCTCATACTATCATCAGATGCACAACTCTTGTTTTCCAATTCTTATACTATCATCAGATACACGCTCTTTACGTCCTTTAACACATTTCACTTCATTAATTCCTATAATAGCTCAAAAACATCCATAACCGATCAAAATATAGGATTTCACACTAACACCAAAAACAGGGCATATTTCGTGAAACAAATTCCAGCACTCTCTCTTTTTTTTTTTTTTGACTTACCCATTTACAGCAAAAACCTCATTTCAACATAACTTTGCATCTACATACATTTGCCCTGAATATTGCATCATTTAAACTTGTCCCTTAAATCCAAACTCATTCAACTCACCTCGGTAACACTTTATAACTTTTCCATGCATGAACAGTGAAAAGCCATGACAGAAACACATATGCCTCAATCTAGAATCCATTTAATTCAATTGAAAACAATTCTTAATTCTCATCATCTAAAATATTCAATACCACAAACTCAAATCTCCAACCCATGCATGCATGTATATTTTTACACTATAAAAACATCATCAAGTTACTTACTTGTTCCAGTTACAAAGATAACCAACGGGGGAGAAAAACACAAAGCAGAGTATGCTTTCGGTGATCCAAAAGCTACAGAATTTTTTTTCTCAAAACCAACTTCGTGAGTTTCTGCATGATATTTACGTGTCACTCAACCCAACATCCACTTATCTTAACAGACGCAACCCATTTGTCACAATACAACTAGCCAAATGTCTCATAAATATTAATGCCGCATGTCATTATATAACTGGTCCATAAATCAATTTTTTTCAAAAAAAATTCACAAAAAATCTAAAATAATTAAATTATTCTCTCCAATTAAATTTTCAACTAAAATAATTCATCAAAAAGTTCAAAATATCCAAAATATATCAATTTTTTGACAATTTCTAAAATTTACCAAAAATTTTGAAATAATAATAACAGTCTCCAAATAAATTTTTAACGTAACCAAAAATTCACAATTTTCATTTATAAACTAATTTACCCGGAAATGTCAATGAATGCATGTACAATCATATGAATGTGCAAAATAAATGTGTATGTCACAATTAACTTATGCATGGCGTGCTCTTTTTTTTCTAATTCCACATAAATTTTTCATAATTTACTATTCTAGCCTTAACATGGGTAACGAGATATCACAATTCTCCCTTCCTAACAAAAATTTCGTTCTCGAAATTCTTATATGATTGATCAAAAAGGCAAGGATATTATTTCCTCTTTTTTTTTCATTACCCAATTACTTCACCATTCAAATAACCTCTTCTACTTGACTAATGTCAATGGAATCAATCAATTTTTTTTCCAATTACTTATTCAGATATCACACAATCTTGTCTATTTCCTCAATATATTTCAGATGACTCAAGTTTTCATTTCCTGTGCCGACAAAACACCTTAGTCAGTTCGTAACACTTTTTCTTATCGTACTCACATAAAACACTTTATGCATTTAAGACATCTTTTTTGGTAGTACAAACTCATACGCTAATGGTCCCTTTTCTTGCAATAATTTCATGTGGACCAATTTATGTCGACTTTGTTGGCTTAGCTTAACTTTTTCTAATGTGAGTACACTTTGGGAAGGTGATACTCTCATAAACAATTCATCTTCTGCTTGAAAATTCACATCTCTTTAGTATTAAAACACTTAACTCATGTGTCTACCTTACTTTATTCCAAATCTTCGATGTTGCTCCTCCTAATTCATTCATTTTTCTGTAGTCACTTAATTCCTAATACACATCAACTTATCATCCACATCACCTCTCACTTCCAGGCTTAAACTATTTTTAGGCTTTATTCATCCAATATAAAGACACTCGACTCTTTCTGTGCTCATAATACCTCATATGATATTTGACTGATATTACTGTGATATTGATTGATATGCCTAAAGTCAAATAAAACTAAATATTGACCTCATGTTTCTACGCACTCCATAATATAAGCTTTATGCATATCTCCAACAGTTAAGACTATTGGCCATAAATACATGTAGTCACTTGTTTTTGCATCCATAACCATGAACATTATTTCATTGTATTCCTTCTAGGATGTATAGCATAAGTTTTTATTTGTGCTATCTCTAACAATCTTTTACTCACTCATCCTTTTTGAGCACACAAACTTCATGTTACAATCACAAGTTATTATTTTCCTATTCAAAATTAAAATTTGGGTTCAGTTTTTTTTTTTATTTTCAATTTTCAACTTCATGGTATCAATCTTGATTGTTTTCCCCACCAAATTACTGAGCGTAGTGAGAATGGAGGGATGGTATCTAGCTATGAGAAGTTCAGGGAAGCGTACCCACGCTACGATGTGAGTAATTTTGCCAATTGAGAGTCGAATCTCCGGAACCCATGGTTCGACGGAGAATACATGACCAGCGATGAGCCATGGTCCCTGAGTTAAGGTATGTACGTAATCCTCTTCCTCTCTAAAATTGATGAGATAAAACTCATTTTCAAGATCTACTATTTTCAGAGGGCCTTTAGGGTGTCACATTGTTTGTAGTTGATCTTTGAGCATGTTGAACCTCAATTTCCATCCCAGCAGCTTAATCACTACTGCATTGGCCCAGACTTTGTCTAATTTTCCTTTGAAGGTGGGGGATAGTTCAATGCCCAAACCATGTGTATCTTGAGCAATATTATTATCTCCTTCGTTGAGTTCGATTGGGTCCTCCTCTAGCCAACCTAAGTCATTTAGATCTTTTGCAGGGCTGGTTTGGCCGGTGACTATCACGCTGTAGCTCAGATGATGTTGCTATTTTGGCGGTGTTAGATGAGGGAGATCTTCATGCCGTTCGCGTATTCATAATTTTTTTCTTGTATGAACATTCGAGTCAGATGAGTTGAGAGAGTTCATGTTGAGAAATCGAAATCTTTTTAACGAAAAGCAAAGTTTTGAGAGTAATTTCAATGAATATAATATTAAAAGTTTTAGTTCAGTATTTTATCGATTTACTTATGGGCGTTGTAAGATATTACAACTTTACTACGATGACCTATTGATTCAATAAATGAAGAACTTAATCAAGATGTTAATATATAAGTCAGTTGGGAGTTAGGTGAACAGGGAATCAGGGGTCCATCTCGCACTAATTATTAAGTCACACGTCACATGGGGCTCACAAAAGCATTGGATGCTAGCCAACTAAAAAACGCCGTGTATACAACGAAGCAACAGGTAACACGTCGACGTCACACTAAAGTAAGATATTAAATATTTTCAATGGTATCCTTTTCTCCAATATTGAACGCTAGAAATATTTTAATGTACCATAGCAGCACACTTATAAAATGAAAATGCCCCTAAAATATTGTAGTTTCTACCTCAGATAAAACATGTTTTGTGTGATATGAATGTGGGCGGGAACTCAGAAATTTTTTTTTCTTAAATTGAACTCGTGATCTCTAAGATTAGAAATCGTTTTAAAGGTCTCCACTTTACAGGACCTATTCTTCTATTCCCAATTACCCAAACCCCTCTGTACTTCATGCATCCAAGCTATTTATTTGAGTCAAATGGATGACTTCATGCATGGAAGTACAAAGAAGCTTGGGTACTTAAGAACAGATCTCAAGTACCACTCCACGGCTAGGCAACCACTAAAGTACTGAGCAGTTATGTTTGTTGATAACAATCAGAGTTACGTGTCCTTATGTCGCCAGAGCTGAGCACATGTTTAGTGCATGATTGACACATTATAGGCCGATGAAACTTCCAAGCCAATGCCTGAATGCCCTCTATAAGTTACTTTCTTTGTTTGGCGTGATGTGACTTTAACATCTTCCGCACAATGGTAACTGACGGTTTTTATTTGATTTGCCTCACTTACTCCAACATAAGCTCGTTCCTGAAAGAAGAAAAGGACAAAACGACGGATTGATAAGGAAATTCCTTAATATGTAGAGCCCACTTAGCCAATTATTTGCACTTGAATCTTTACATTGATCTTATCACATGGGTGACAAATAATGTTAATAAATAAATAACACCCCAAAAACTCAATTTCGTTTTAACAACCTTACATCCTTAAAAACAACCAACTCAAAACACTAATTAGTACATTTTCATGGAGTGGTGGGTAAATCAGGCTTTCGCCTCCGGACTACGACAACCCCACCAAAGTATAATTACTGTTGATTGGTGAAGATTATGATGAATTAAACCTTTTTTTTTTTCACTAATTTAAATCGTGCCATGAACAAATCCCGAACCCAAGCAGCAACGTTACGATTACAACAGTGACAGTCAAGAAGAAGTCCGAATGAAAAGAAAACAATACTTTGAAATTACAACATGCTACATTATTGGTCTTTTTTCTCCTGCCCAAATAAAATATACAGCCTTTCTACTTATCGCTACTATTAGTAGCTGAAAAAGAAGAACCAATATGAACTACACATACTTGGTTGCCGAGTGGTCAATAATTTGAGATATCGCTTCCTTCAGGCCAATACCTTACTCATCGGACAGGTAACTCTGAGAATCAGATACGGAAAAATCCACCAACACGTTCCAGTCTATCGAAGAACGACAGACACTCCTGTGGTGTAGAGCAAGTTGACAGCTCAAAACAAAGCTTTTATCTTTAGCTTGTTGCGTTCAATTTGATTCAGGACACATATTGGAGAACCGTATAAGGCGTGATGACTGCCGCTAGGAAGGTAGACGAAGAAACAGGGAAAGTTCCTCTCCTGGCTGATGAAAGAGGAGAAGATCCAGAGTATGAAGAAAGCTTGGAAGCCGGAGCAGAGAAATATTTGGCTTCGTCGTCATCTCACGGCGAGCAGTATACCGAAGCTCCAAAGACTGCTCATCAGATCAGCAAAGGTTTGGCATTCACTTTTTCTTACTGTGTTTTTTTTTCCCCATGGAGAAAGATGGAGCTTTTATTTTACTTCCTCATTTCCTTCTTCAGTTGTGGATATCTGCATCCGTTAGTTTTTATTATGGGTCATTTGAATCGAGTTTTCAGTAATTAAGAAACTGCCTTTTCCAATTTTTCATTTTAGGTGGAAGTGCTCGGGTTTGTAAGTTTCACTATTCTGGAAGTGCTTGATCATATGCTCTGTCTTTCGCTACTAATGCCTGACTACTCACGTTACCCTCATGAATGAAAGTCGAAAGCAATTTTGTTGTCTCTAATTGAATTTTCAAACAGTGCTATACATTTGATGCTAAGATGTCGGAATTTTGCAGATTCTTGGTTCCAAGTATGCATTGTCCTCAGCACCGGTGTCAACTGTGCTTATTTAATGGACTATTCCGAGACCATGATGGTTCATTTGGGTTGGATAGCCGGTGTAGTTGTTATTATTGCAGCAACTGCACTGTCATTTTATGCAAATACTCTGCTTGCCAAGCTCCATGAATTCGGTGGAGAGAAGCATATCAGATACAGAGATCTTGCAGGACATATTTACGGTATGTTAAGACACAGTAGAGTTATTACCAGTACCTATTTCTCTAAGCGCCATAATGTAATTGGTTGTGGGCCTTGTGGCAACCTGCAGACGTTTCACTATGTAATGTTAATTAATGATATTATTTTATTACAGGTAAGAAAGGCTATTATACCGTTTGGATGCTACAATATATTAATCTTTTCATGATCAATGTTGGATTGATCATTCTGGCTGGTTCAGCTATCAAGGTAGAAAATGAAACTTCACCACTTGGCTTTCAAGAACGTTAAAAATCATGGGCTGGAGTTCTAGAAAGCTACCCATTGATTAACTATGAATAATTGTCAAGTGAATTCCACACGTTTGATGATCTGAAGTCATTGCATCTTCCTTTGCTCTGATGCAGGGTGTTTATGATCTTTTAAATGATGACGATGCTTTGAAGCTCCCGTACTGCAATATCATGGCAGGGCTCGTTTGTTTCTTATTTGCGATTATGGTTCCTCATTTGTCAGCTCTAGGAGTTTGGTTGGGTCTGTCTGCTTTCCTTTCCACAATATACGTTGTAGTGGCAATTGTGATCTCCATAAGCGATGGTAAGTTGGCTTTTGTCGACTGTTCATATTGAAAACTTGGATAACTATGTGCAATTTACATCATCAGCACCAATCTAAGTTACAAAATCTTTTAGGTGCTTATTGCTCCTTTTCATCTTTCTTGTACTTGAAAGTGTGCGTGCAATCTCCGGGGCGTTTGATGTGGTTTTAACTTTGAATGTCATCTGTGTGGTTTTGTAGGAGTCAAGGCACCACCTAGGGACTATAGCATTCCTGGAACAGTGGTAGGGAAAATCTTTTTGACGATTGAGGCCGTTGCCAGCTGTTTTGTTCCATTTAATACTGGAATGCTTCCTGAGATACAGGTAACCCTTCAATTCCAGTGAAGTCTAGAAGATATCACTCACTGATTTACCCTCCATTTAACACGATTTTTCTTTGCTGACTTTCAATAGGCAACTGTAAGGGATCCTGTAGTTGGAAACATGGTGAAGGCACTAAGTATGCAGTCTGTGGTTGGATCTTTACCAATGTATGCTGTTACATTTGCTGGGTATTGGGCATATGGGTCCTCAACATCCTCATATTTGCTCAACAACTTGAGCGGTCCGGTTTGGGCAAAGGCACTTGCCAACATTGCCGCATTTTTTCAAGCAGTCATTGCTTTTCATGTACGAATTCTCTTTTATGGAAGTCTGATTATAATAATTTGCTTGGAACAAGGCTAATTGTGATTCATGCTTCTTTGTAGATATACGCTTGCCCTTCGTACGAGTACTTGGATACCACGTACAGCGTTAAAGAAAATGCTTCGAAAGTTCAAAACCTGTCGTTTAGAATTGGGGTAAGAGGTAGCTACTTGACAGTAAGTTCAATCGTAGCCGCTCTCCTGCCATTTGTAGGAGACTTCATCGGCCTCATTGGATCTGTGTGTCTCATTCCTCTCACATTTGTTATCCCACACCACATGTACATGAAGGCCAGGAGCAAGAAACTAAGTTCTGTACAGAAGCTATGGCATTGGCTTAATGCCATAATGTTTGGAGTTCTGTCAGCTGCTGCAACGCTTGCATCTGTGAGGCGCATTGTAATGGATTCCAAAAATTACCAGATATTTGGATAATCAATTCATTAATGATACAGGATTGCTTGATGTTTTGTGATTCCAAATTCCAGTCAAAGACAACACTTGTCAGTAACCACCAATCCCTCCTCATGCATGACTCTGGGAATTGAACCCACCTTGCTGGTCTCAGAAAGAAATCCAATTTTTCAGTTCTGACATAATTCATTATCGGTAAGAATAAAAGATCATATTTGGTGAAGTGCCCTCATTTTCTTCTTCAATTACGTAATGTGCATAAGAAAAAGAAATTCACTCTATTCTGGAGAAGAAGTGTGATTAAGAGGAACTAGAAAAGATAAATCCGTGTTTCAGGCTATCTTTCATTTATTGATACTCAACAACTCTACTGACCCTGAGAGCGATGAATGGGAGAATGACCAGTCGGTCAACCCCCGTGGCCCGGCAATCTAAATTCAGCATTCCCGTGTCGTCCTTCAGACTCGAGACGAGAGCTCGTCGGACACCTACTCCTTACTATCGCTGTAGCAACTAACAACACGCTAAAAGTTGGTCTCCGACGACTAAATAGTAAATACCTCGTAGTTCACTATTTCAAAATAAATTCATACTTATTTACGGACATAAAGTATTTGTCAAAGTGACTGGGTATTTAACAGATTGAGGTTGAGAATTGCCATTAGAGATACGTCTTGACATCAATAGTAAGCTCGTTTATAGTTAATTCCTTGATTTTCACGTGTATCTTCATTATTAAATAATCACATTCAAATCTTGAAATGAACAAACACATGCACACACGCTATATATTGTATGGGAATTCAATGCTCAACATAATACAATATTCAACCCCATGTTTACTGTATGACTCACTTGGATTAATATAGGATATCCTCTCCCAACTTTTCTTTTGAAGATTATGTCAAATAAAAATTCATCATATGACAAAGTATTACTGTAGTAAATCTAGAATTAACTAAATTAAGCATTCATCTAATCAAATTTTTAATATTGTATATATATGCATTTCAAATTTGAAAACTTAAAGACTCATCATTTCTTAATCTCGATATAACATATTTATAATGCATTTTAAGATATTATTTTAAAATAGAAAAAGTAAAACATAAATTATATCTACTAATCTTTGGATATGTTTTTACTTTATTTTTATATGAGTACATGAGGTTATTATCTCATTGAATTCAAGATATCACAAACCAATGACTCTTATCATCTTTCTAAAACTCTTCATTTTTATAGAGGATTTTATTTAAAAACATTAATTTCGGCTTTCAATAATAAACTAATATTGATACAATAAAGTATAACTATAAAATAATATATAAAGAGTGATATTATGGTCAAATCCTTCTTCATCTTTTAATTATTTTTCTTGTTAATGATAACTTTAGTTTTTTTCTAACTATTTATTCATATTTAGGATTTAACTTTATTTTTTTAGTTTCATATTCACTTATGCTATTGAATTCTAATATTATAACAATGTTCCTATTCAAAACTTAAAAATAGGAAAAAATTATATGATGAATTTTATAATCATTGACATATTTTTTGAGATATTATAATCATTGATATATTGATTATATCTAAACAAGAAAAAGTAAAATTATATATTAAATATTTTTGTAGGATACAAATTACACTCATACTAATATAGAGAAAATAATAATGATATAATTGTTTATGCCAAGTCAAAAGAAAAATAATTATACTAAAGATGGCATTTGGGCTTAGGCGAAAGCCCAATATGAGGTCAATGGACTACGTTCTAGTAAACTGAGCCTCGAGTCCAAAATTTTGAGTTTTGTTGAGCTTCATGTTGGGCCTGACGGATCTTAGATCAAAACGACATTATTTTTCTTTACACACAAAATGACATTGTTTTGCTGGTAAGTTTTTTTTTTCATTTTAAAGAGTATAAAACGACGTCGTTTTACTCTAAGGTGGAGGGGAAAAGAGTGTAAAGCGATATCATTTTAGTCTAGGTTAAAAACGTTTCACTCCACCCTTCCTCTCCTTTATCTTCTTTAATTTTTCCTTCCTTGTTGCCACTAGACCCCTACCTTCTTCTATCTCTCTCTCAAAATAGACTTCAGTTCACTGTTGTCATCCTTTCGCCATGTCGCTCATTTGCACTCCCTCTGGATGCCCCTTCACCCTGCCATGCCACCCTATTGCTTCTCTTCCTTGCCACCCTCTTTTTTTGCTTATTCAAACCCACCTGCCAAGTTAAAGTTCTTGAATATTTTGATTGAAATTTGAATTTGTGAAATATTGAAATTGATAGGATTGTTATTATCTGGGAGGTATTTTTATAGACTTACACAGTCAAATACATAGGGCGTGTATGTCACCATGTAAGTGCCTATAAATTTCAAGAACTTACACAGTCATATACACATATAAGTGTGATTAAGTGACATACACGTTCATGTATATGACCATGTAAGTATGCAAAAATTTGTAGTGACTTACACAGTTATATACACGCCTGTGTATGTGACAGTGTAAGTCTACAAAAATACATAAACGCACATGTGTTGTTCGACAAGTGTATTTGGTGGTATAAGTCACTAAAAAATGACAATTGATAAACTTTAAATCTATGATTATGATTTATGTTCTCATATTCTCTCATATGTTTATGAATGATCAATTATGATTATGAATAACATATATATTTATAAGTTGGTTGTTTAAGGAGGATGAGCTTATTCTGTAACATCCCGTTACCGATGTGAAGGGCATATCGGTAATTTGGATGTGGCAGGGTTGAATGCATGCATATTGTGAAATTGCATACGCATATAGCCTCTATAAATGTTGATGAATGATTATTATTGCACTAGCATATGTATGTACATGCATGTATGACAGATTTCCGACTTGATTGTGAAAATTGAAGATTTTGTGATTTTAAGGTTAATTGTGCTTTGATTAGTGAATTGGAGTGTCAAATT
>JANITW010000236.1:24744736-24755190 GCA_027564335.1 Erythroxylum williamsii | reverse complement strand
TTTACCCTGTAATTTGAGCCTTATGTCTTTTATACTTAAGTGTCTTACCAAAGCACCCTTGTATATTCTAACATAACACTTTCTTCTAGAAGACTCTTCTCTATTGTCTTTCGTTTCCAATGACACCAAAAGTATTCAATTCGGTTCAGTAGTGTGAAAGTTATACTCCAATATCTCCGCACTGCTTTTATTTCGAGATAGTACTCTATACTCAACTTCCATCCAAAACTTGAAACTCTTAGAGTCAGATTAAGAATTTGATTTCTCCATATAAGTTGTAGCCCTATATTTATAGTTTACCATAAAACAAAAATAGTCTTATTTGGGCTTCTACTGATCCAGAAAACATTAAAATACTGAAGTATTTTCAGTAAGATAACACTAGTTCATATTATTGAAGAACACACTCACTATACCGTCCCACTCTTTTCAATAAATCTTTCTCCATTAGTTTCATATGACTATGATTCTTGGTGGAGATGTTGGGAAATGTCTTACGAATCCAATAGTTCAAGAATCAAGTCATTTGGAGGTCTAGAAAAGAAGTTATGGCCAAAAAAATCCAACATATTCATATCTTTACTCGTACTGTACATGTCTTGGCTCAATTGTTATACATCTCACTAAATATGTCGGATTAACTTTGTTTTAGGACTATTGGAAAGAGAACTTCCAACTCTACAACTTTTATGAAGACTTCAAAGGCCAATTCTGTCGTTTGACTTCTGTATCGACTCACTTTTACATCGTCTCACTTTCCTTTCGTCTTAGTTCTATCGTCTCATTTCCATCGTCTCAGTTCTATCGCTTACTTTTCTTCTGTGTCATTTCTATTCGTCTCATTTCTATCGTCTTCTTTTTTATCGTCTCATTTCTATCGTCTGCTTTTTCATCGTCTCATTTCTATTGTCTGCTTTTTCATTGTCTCATTTCTATCGTCTGCTTTTTTTTCATCATCTGCTCTTTATCGTGTACTTTTTTTGTCTACTTTTTATCGTCTACTTTTTTTTGTCTGCTTTTTTTCGTCTACTTTTTTCTGTCTGCTTTTTATCGTCTACTTTTTTCTGTCTGCTTTTTATCGTCTACTTTTTATCGTCTGCTTTTTGCGTCCAGAACATATCCACTTATAAGAATCATAACTTTTGACTCTGATGTCCAAATTTTTCATATAATATACCGTTGGAAAGATAAAAGAAATATCTACAACTTTCCAGATGAAATTGTGCCAAAATCTATCTATATCAATCCCAAATTTTTTCCTAAAATTTGAAGACAAAATTTTCATTCATACACCAACACTGCACCCAATTCTTCACTTCATGACAATTTTTTAGACTCTTAGACACAGAATTGAAATTCGATGTCTTCACACAAAATTTAGCCATATATCTCTAGTTTAATCCAAATGAAGAATCATCTTGTTTGGATTACTATAGAAAACGTTGTAGCTAAAATACTGAAGCATATTCAGTGAATATTTTTCCAGATCACTTCCAATCTTGTTTCCAAAGGTTTCTTTATCACAACTCCTACCAAGATCACTCTTTCTACTTCTTCTAATCTTCACTTTCAATAAAATCACATTTAAAAACAATCCTACCAAAAATTTTCAATGAATGCATGTACACTTATTTTTTGTGCCAAGATTCACTATTCATGTGCATATATACTAACATTATACATGAGCAAGAAAATGCATTTCCTTAATCTCTCTTTGAGCTTACATGTGTTGAAATTTCAAGTCCTAACCCTTAATATGGGGACGGGATGTTACATATCGAACCAAGGCAGGTAATACATACTAACCTAGTTGGATATGCTTATTTAGTTGTAGAAGTAGTTGAATATGAAGCACCAGAAACCTATGAGGAAGCTTTGGAGAGGGCTGATGCAAATCAGTGGAAGGAGGCTTGCCTAAGGGAATACTCTTCATTAATGGAGAATGAGACTTGGAAACAAGTTCCTAAGCCACCTAATGCAAAGTGATTGGATGCAAGTGGATATTTAAGCTCAAAGATAGAGTGATAGAAGTTGATCCTAAGACCTACAAGGCAAGACTAGTTGCAAATGGCTTTAGGCAAAGAGAAGGAGTAGATTATAAGGAAATCTTCTCTCCAATGATCAAGTTTAAAACAATAAGGATAATTTTGACCCTAGCAACATTGAATGATTGGGATATACATCAGATGGATATAAGGACAACCTTCCTATATGGAAGACTAAAGGAAACTATCTATATGAAACAACCCATTGGCTTCATAGATAAGCAGAAACCAGATCATGTGTGTTTGCTAGAAAAGTCTTTGTATGGCCTAAAACAAGCTTCTAGGCAATGGAACAAGAAGTTCCATGAGGTGGTGACAGAATTGAGGTTCAAAAGGAGTGCCTATGACTACTACCTATACTACAAGAACCTAGAGAAAGATGAAGTGATCTATATGCTTGTGTATGTTGATGATTTAATCATCATAGGAAAGCTGATGAAGGAAATTCAAGAAGTGAAAGATGCTTTGAAGAAGAATTTTGATATGAAATACCTAGGAAGAGCTAAGAAGCTTCTGGGAATGCAGATCATAAGGAATGAGGTTGAAGGGAAACTATGGTTGATACATAGGGATTATATAAGGAAAGTCCTATCTAAGTTTAACATGGTAGACTTTAAACCTAACCCTGCTCCGATTTCCACACACTTACAGCTGACAGCTGCTAAGAATCCAGCAACAAAAGCAGAAAGGGAACACATGCTGAAATATCCTTATGATGTGGGTATAGGTTGTATAATGTATATTATGATTTGTACTAGACCTAACTTAGCAGATGCAATCAACCTACTTAGCAGATTCATGCCTAATCTAGGTCTAGAATATTGGCTGGGTTTTAAGATAGTACTTAGATATCTGAAGGGAACCCTAAATCATGGTCTATGTTTTTCTAAATCTAATCTAGAAATGCATAAACATATGAACTTAAATGGCTATGTAGATGTAGACTATGCAGCAGAAAAGGACACACGCAAGTCATTATCAACATACTACTTTACATTATCAAGCAATGCAGTAAGCTGGAAAGTGCAACAACAATCAGTAGTATCATTATCCATAACAGAAGCTGAATAATATGCAATCACAGAAGGCCTAAAGGAGCTAATATGGCTTAAGAGACTGCTATCAGAAATCAAAGTTCATCTATCAGAAACAAATATTCGCACCGACAATCAAAGTGCTCTTTACTTGAGTAAGGACCCAGTCCTACACAAGAGATTGAAGAATATTGATGTTCAACTCCACTTCATCAGAGACAAGGTCAACAGTAGAGAAGTCGACCTGAAGAAAATAAAAGGAGAACAGAACCCATCACATTTTGGGACAAAAATAGTTCCAATAAAGAAGTTTATTTTCTTTAGAGAGTTTTTACAGATAAATGAAGCACCTTGAATGAAAAAGAGGACTTACCCATCGATCGTACAACACCGAAGAAAAAAATAGAGTTTCGAATTTTCTAGGGTTTCGGATTTCAGAAATTGATCACGAATTATAGGATTGAGTGAGGGTTTATGAAGAAGGAGGGAAAAATGTGAAGAATCACAAGAGATTCCCCATAAATCCACACGCAATCACTTAGGATCAAGAGTTATAGATGAAGAATCGAAGCAAAAAGGAAGAAGAATATCTGAGGCTTGAAAAGAGAAATAAAAGGTGACTCTCGAAATTTCTAAAGGGATGTCTGAAGACTTGAGTTAAGTTTAACTCAAGACACAAGTGACATAGGAAAGCAAAACGATGACGTATGACGCAGAGCATGAAGGTCAGTTGATATCCAAAACGTTGTCAGATTCAAAACATAAGCAGAGATGATTCATTAAGTGCATCACGTGAAGCACACTAGACTGCCACAAAAACGCACAGCACAAGGGGACTTCATGGATAAAATGCAACACTTCATTAAAGGAATTAAATGAAATTTTGATGGGAGTCAATAAAGGAACAAAGGTAGAGCTTTTAAGTAAGTCACGTGAACAAGGCATGAGTATATATATGGACTCAGTCAAAGGCTTTTGGAAGTGAACAAAGTAACGAAGGAAGAGTTTAAAGAAACACGTGCAATGACACAAGCATATTATATTGACTCAGTCAATATCATCCGAAGGCAGTAGACCAACTTCAACACTATAAATAGCCAAGCCTCAACATCCAGAAATACAGAACAATATACCAATATAATCAAGTCCACTAAGTTTACATTTTTCTGTTTTCAAGTGAGGAAATAATTGAGAGTGCTAGAGTATATTACAGTGGGTACTAGAGAGTTTTTAGAACTCTTGCAATTGTGAGTGAACACCCAATCTCTTGTATTTTTCTTCCTTGATCTTAGTAAAATCCGATGTGTGTGATTGATCCTTGGTCGTAAATAGTTGTGTCTTATCGAACCAAGTAAAATATCTGTGTTATCTTTATTTTCTTGCAACTTCATTTCTGCAAAATTACTAGACCAAGCATTATCAGTTCAGAAATATTACAGAAATTACATAAAAGATTTCTAACAATTTGTTTACCAAGCCCCTTCTTGGTAAGTAGCATCATCACCTCCTCAGCAAGTTGAGGGTGTCTTCTTCTTCCCACCCTCCTACTTGAGGGGGGTGTTGAAGACAGTTTGCATAATTTGTTATAACGGAAGGAAAGTTTGCTATAGTTTTTATGATTTTTGTTTCTCAAATAAAACTCCAAGAAGCTTGTAATCTAAAATCAGTCATTGTATTCTTTTGAACATATCATAGTAATAAAAGTATATACAACTTTATCTTTCGTAAACATCACAATACACTAATTAGAGTTATGCTTGTTCACAAGCTTCGAAAAGTTCGTTGGAATTTATGTAATCAAAAGAGGGTATTTTTCATATTTTCTTCGTTCATTCTATTTCACGTTGAATCTTGGAGCTTTGACCCTGAACTCTGGATCTTCTCTTACCGACTTCCAAAAATCTGCTGGATGCTTATCTTGGGAGACTTGAATAGTGATCGTGCATGTAATCATACAAACCGACCAGTCAACGCAAAACCTAAGAGTCTAATTTTTAGCAGCAACTAATTTTCGTGGACCTCTGAACTTCCCGCTATTTCCTTTAAAACTGTCTTCAAGTTCCGCCTTGCAGTTGTCAAGCGAAGAAAAGACTCACAACACACTTCACTGCAGAGAAAGACTACACGACAGGCACCAAGAATCGCTTGGATAAAGACTTTCATTACTTGTCCCGTAATATAGAAGCGTTTCTCTTTTGTTTGTTGCGTTTACTCTGATTCAGGACGCTACTGGAGGATTATACTGGGGTTGGTGTGACAATGACGGTCAGAAAAAATGTAGGCGAAGAAATAGAGAAAGTTCCTCTCTTGGCTAATCAGGGACTAGAACATGGAGCGAAGACATATGTGGCTTCGTCATCATTTCACGACGAGCAGTCCACTGAAGTTCCAATGACTGCTCATCAGATAAGCAAAGGTTTCGACTTTTTTTTTTTTTGGGTTAGAACTTTTCATTGAAGTTCATTTTGGAAGAGTAGAGATTTATATAGAAGAGGAGATTGCATAGTCACGTTGGAATTTAACAGGTAATTTCTTTTCAGTGAATAAGATGGAGGTTTTTACATCCTTATTTCCTTCACTAATTATACTTGGCTGCCGAACCACCGTCCCTAAGGGTTGAATATTTGTATCTATTAGTTTTGTTTGTCGTTTGAATGGAGTTGAATAATAAAGAAACTCTGTTTGGAGTTTGTAGGCTTCACCAAATGTTTGGGATTCATTGGTAAACTTCCTTTGGTTCGCAATCACCGTTTTATACGTTTCAAAAACCTTGATCACGTGAAGTTAATGAGTTACTTTACTGTTTATATCGATTTCTTGATTGAGGGCAAAGGACATGTAAAAAAAATTGTTGCTAAGACGTAGGAATTTCGCAGATTCATGGATCCAAATATGCTTTGTGCTCACCGTTAATGTCAACAGTGCTTATATAATGGGTTATTCGGATGCCATTATGGTTCATCTGGGTTGGATCGCTGGTGTACTTAGTGTTATTGCAGCATCTGCACTGTCGTTACATGCAAGTATTCTGCTTTCCAAGCTCCATGAGCTTGACGGAAAGAGGCATATCAGATTCAGAGATCTAGCGGGGTACATATACGGTATGATCTAAGACAGAAACAGCAGAGAGCTATTACCAATAACTATTTCTCTTGTGTAAATGATCGTGGATGCTGATGATAACAGGTAAGCAGGGCTACTATACCGTTTGGGTGCTGCAGTATGTTGATCTCTTCATGGTTAATATTGCATACATAGTTCTAGCTGGTTCAGCTATCAAGGTAAAAATGGAACTAGATTCAACCCTCTTGGCTTTGAGGAACTTAGAAAATCCTGATGTCGACACGTATTCTGATGCATGGATGCAGGGTGTTTATGATCTTTTCAGGGATGACAATGCTCTGAAGCTCCCATACTGCAATCTTATTGCAGGGTTTGTATGTTTCTTATTTGCGATTATTGTTCCTCATTTATCAGCTGTAGGAGTTTGGTTGGGCCTATCAGCTGTGCTTACTTCTATATATGCTCTAGTAGCAGTTGTGGTGTCCATCAGTGATGGTAAGTTGGGTTACTGTAACTTTCACATATGACGGTAGTATACTTGGAGTTGCATATTTTGGTTGATTTTATCCAGGCCTGAAGGAACCATCTAGGGATTATAGCATCCCCACAGGAACGTTGGTAGAGAAAATCATTTTAGCAATGGAGTCCATCTCCAGCAGTGTCGTTCCATTTAATACCGGGATGGTTCCTGAGATACAGGTAAATCTTTTAAATTAAATCCATCAAAACTGTCTCTTTGTTTTAACAAATTGCTTCTTCACTAACTTTTGCCACAGGCAACAGTAAGGGATCCTGCGGTTGGAAACATGAAGAAGGCACTATGTGTGCAGTTTACAGCTGGAGTTCTACCAATATACTCTGTTATATTTTCTGGGTATTGGGCATATGGCTCATCGGTATCCTCATATTTGATTAATAACTTGAGCGGTCCAGTTTGGGCCAAGGCACTTGCCTACGTAGCTGCAAATTTTCAAGCAGTCATTAATTTTCATGTACGATCCTGATTCCAAAACCAAAACCTAGAAATAAAAGTCTCTTTATTAAAAAAAAAAAAAGAGAAAAGAAAAGGGATAGTTACTTATACGAGTATGCTTCTCTGTAGATATGTGCATGCCCAACCTACGAGTACTTGGACACCAAGTATGGCGTTAAGGGAAGTGCTTGGGCAATTCGGAATCTTTTATTTAGAGCAGGGGCAAGAGGCAGCTACTTGGCCGTTAGTGCAGTTATAGCAGCTCTCCTACCGTTTATATCAGACTTAATTGGGCTCATGGGATCCATATGTCTCGTTCCTCTCTCACTTGTCATCCCTCACCACCTCTACGTGACGGCGGAGAAAAAGAATCTAAGCTCTCTACAGAAGCTATGGCATTGGTTTAATGTCATTTTCTTTGGACTTTTCTCTGTCGCTGCCACAGTTGCATCCTTGAGGCGCATTATAATAGATTCCAAAAATTACAAGATTTTTGGATAATAAATTCATAATTCCAATATTTGTAATTTTTGGATAATAAATTCGTGTCATCAAATGCCTAATTCCAATATGTTTGCTATGTTTTTGTTACCCGGCCAGCCTCTCTTCATCCAAAAAGTCAAAACTTGCTTGTCTCTATCTTTCTGGAGAAACTGAACTTTCCGATTCTCATA
Organism: Erythroxylum williamsii; assembly: GCA_027564335.1. Taxonomy (NCBI): domain Eukaryota; kingdom Viridiplantae; phylum Streptophyta; class Magnoliopsida; order Malpighiales; family Erythroxylaceae; genus Erythroxylum; species Erythroxylum williamsii. The sequence continues at coordinate 24,747,401 of JANITW010000236.1, read as the reverse complement.
AAAGAAGGAAACAGGAAAAGTGGTTGTGATTGTTCATGATAACACATTTTCGTTTTTCCAATTTTAGAATAAAGAAAGCATCTAATACTATAAAAGAAAACTTGTATAAATTAATTCATGAAATTTTATATAAACAAAAAAAAAAAGACTTAAATGAATTTTTATTAGAACGTGAGGATAGATTAGTAAAAGAAGAAGTTGAAGTGCCCTCATTTTCTTCTTCTACATTAACATCTGCGACCTACGCATTTTAATAGCAACAAAATCAGCAATCTCTCACTCTCAGGCTACCGAAGAAAGAGAGAATTGAGCATATGTACAAGTCGTTGAGATGAACTTTATTTATAATTTTTTTATTGAGTCCCAAAGATCAACTTCAGAGAGATGAACGGTAGAAAGACCAACCAGTCAACTATCAACTGTCACAAACCCCCGAGCCCCGACCATTTCCAACTCCTGGAATCACTTTAACTACCAATCCACGTCAAGTCCTTTATTTCTTTTTCGGTTGAGAAATAGAAGAAAAAGAAAAAGAAAAAGAAAATCAAACTTCTATTGTACATCATTCCATCATATTGTATCACATTACATGATCTAAGTAGCCAACATGGTTAAAGCTTATGTTTTAAGATCCACACGTGAGTCAACATTAAAGAGTAATAAAAGCTCAACCATAAAAAAAATCTGAATTAATTTATTTTAATCATATTTTAATATTTATCGATAATGAATTAATCTTTAAATTCTAAATTTTCTTATATGATCGGTTTAACTTTTAGTTATCTAATTTTTAAAGCATCCTTAAAAACCTTATCTTCTTCGAGTTTGAGAGGACTTTTTATGGAACCTAATATTGAAACAAGAAATATAAGATATACGTAATGACCCTATGATGTCATTCATGTAACGTTCAATCTTCAAGGCTTCAGTTCCTACAGGAACTAGAATTTACGTAATTAAGAGTCGTGGATCATGTACAAAAACTAAAGGATAATATCTTATCATATCTTAATTTAAATGCTAATTAAATGACCTTTTGTTGTTAAAAAGTTGAATTCATAACTATTCACGAAAAGTTTTTTCTTATTGACCGGAGAAGCTAAAGTCATTTTAAGCCTCAACCTACGTTATAATCAAATTATGATGATTAGATTTTGGAAACTTAATTTGGTTAACTCTTGGTTACATGGTGAAAATGAAAGCTAAAATGTCATATTACTACTCAAGGTTGGTGTTCATACAACAAAAACCAAATACTATGAACAGAGAAAGAATATGGTTGCAATTATTTCCTTGATGGCTTTGCTCTGCTCTTGCTCCTCCCCCATAGGATCTGTTAATCCGTCTCACTTCCCCTAACCTCCAGCCCCTCTGATCTCCAGGTTTCCTTTTCATATTCCCTACAAGCCATAATATCTTGCTTTTGTTTCAACTCTCAACACTTTTTCAATCTTTTGCCTAGCTCTATGTTTTCATCTTCTTCTTCCCTTCAAGCCACAAGCACTTGCTTTTTCATCTTCATAAACAATTGCTCTCTTTCATCTCCTTTCCAAAATCCTTTGCTCTCTCTTTGAACCCCTCTTTAGCTACTAGGGGCATTTCTGTCTTTCTTAGCAATTTGTCTTGACTGTCTTTTCCCTTTTTTGGTAATCACTTTTTAAAACCTTCTCCTTGTCTTTGCACTGCATTCATCTCCATTGTCTGTCAATTATGCCTGCTCCTGAGCCTCCTGTCTTTTGCGCAGACTCTCACATTGAGTTTCTCTTATTATCCTCCCACACCTTGGCTATTTCCAAGTCACCAGAAAAGGGTCCATCATCCTTGGATCTTAAGAAGAGTTGGAAGCAAGTAATAGCAGCGGAAGGAGATACAACGCTACATTATTCCCCCTAAGGAAGAGCAAGGTAGAGTCAATGTTTCATCAAATCTGTAAGTCCTTCAGGAAGGAGCTCGATCACGGGAGGCTTCACTGGTGGGGTTCTTTTGGGAGAAAAGATCCCTATTTCTGGTGTTGTAAAAGTGGGCAAACACTACTTGGAAGAACAAAGGCTTGTTAGAGGTACTGTTAGTTGAAAAAAATATAGCATTATTTACCTTTTCCTCTAAAGCTCAGGGCCTTAAAGTCGTGGAAGAAGGACCTTGGCATATGATGAACTTTCCACTGTTTCTCCAAAGTTGGTAGCCAAAGTTCCAACCTGAAATTGAAAAGTTAAAGTCAATTATTATGTGGGTTAATTTGTATAATATTCCATTGAAATGTTGGACTACCAAGGGCCTCAGTATGATTTCAAGTTATTTCAGAGAGCGTCTTTATATGCACAACTATGTATTCCTATGGATATCTTTAATGATCTATCTTATCAAATTCTGATTATGAGGTTAGGGTTGAATGAAACATTGTATGAAGATTCTATAACAGTGGTGTTGGGACCCGATCCGAGAACCGGATCCCAACCGGAAAACAAAGAACGAAGGAAACGGAATCGAATGGAAACGGAAATTTCGCATTGAAATTCGAATCAGAAAACAAAATGCGGAAGCGAATCACACAAGCGGCAGCAAAGCAAATGCGAATCGAATACAGAATTGAAACGGAAGCATAACAAATGTACTGAAACAAAACGAAACGAAGCGGAATCAATACTTAACAAATGTCCGACATCCG
>JANITW010000236.1:24734123-24744636 GCA_027564335.1 Erythroxylum williamsii | reverse complement strand
TTAATCTTAGTCAACTCATCCACTTGATCATTCACATTACTACATCAAATTGTCACTCAAGGTTCGGGGTCCAACAAGTGGACTACCATTGGAAGCCTTCTTTGAAGCTACAAGGAAAAAGGTGGATTCCTATGAGGAAAATCTTCAAGAAAGGGAGTTATATAGAACTAATGGGTCTAGATCAAGATGAGAAGGATGGGAATGATGAGCAGGTATTATATCCAAATGTATCTCAAGAAGAACCAATCATAAGGGATCAAAACTAGGTGAATAAGGTTGGAAATGATGAGCTGAAACTAAGTCACAAGGTGTTCAAAGTTGTTTCAGTACTACCAGATTAAGATGTGGAAATCCAGATTAGGCAAAAAGTGGAGATATGCACAACTAAAGAAGATTCTAAGGAAAGCATGCCAACTATACATAAGGGGAGAAAGGCGATGATATGAAGGCAACCTCTTCCCTTTCAACATCAAGCAATGCTGAAGGAAAGAAGGCTGCAGAAAAGTTTACTAGTGTTAAATAAAGGAAAGGTACTAAGAGGAAAGGTCAAACCTCCAAAGCCATTTCATTATGATTTTAGTTTAGAATGTTAGGGGTTTTAATGCCCCCAAAAAACTTTTGCCTCTAAAGGACTTTTTAGCTAAAGGAAAATTTTCTATTTTTTCTATTTTGGAAACAAAAATCATATTGAAGAATCTTAAGTTTCTTAATAAGCTAGGTAACAAGTGGCGGTTTCTCTCTAATTATCAAGCTCATGCTTATGGTAGAATTATTATTGATTTTGATCCCCGAATAGTTGACACTGAGATGTAAGAATTGGAGATACAGGTGATGCACATAAAATGACATTTTGTTGAGCAGCAGATACCTATTTTTGCCTCATTAGTGTATGGTTTTTAACCATGGTTTTCAAAGAAAGGTTCTTTGGGAGAGCTTATTGAGTTTTCAAAGAAGAGTGCTAGGTCCTTGGCTCATTTCAGGTAACTTTAATAGAACTGAAGTAAAAGGGCATTTTTATTAAGAAATTACTATACTAACTTTAAGGATTGTGTTGATTAGCTAGGAGTTATATATTGTAAGGTGACTGGTCATTTTTTCTTAAAGTAATAAGCTAGTTAATAAATGGTCTCTTAGGAAAAAGTTAGACCAAGTTATGGTCAACCAAGTATGGCTACTACAATTCCCTAAAAGTAAGGCCTCTTTCTTTGACCTTATGTTTTTAGATCATACACCAATAATTGTAGAGGATTTGTTCCTAAAGGTAAAGTGTTGCCATCCTTTTATATTCAACAATTATATGGTCGATGTAAATAGGCTTTAGGGCTGTTTAAGGGTAAGGGTGACATCAAGTGTAAATGGAACTCTCCAATTCAAATGTGTGTATAAGCTTAAATTAATCAAAGAGGACTTAAAGTCTGTAAAGAAACAAATAGGGGAGAGCACTTTCCAAGCCATATCAGCAGCCAGGAACAAGCTATCCAAGTTGAACATACTTTTTCCTAGTAGCCAGGAACAAGCTATCCAAGTTTAACATACTTTTTCCTATAATTCTGGGGATTGTTCCCTTTTATTTCAAGAGAAATTTGCTCTGTTAGACTATTTGTAAGCCCCTAATAATCATGCTAATGTTATGGAGCAAAGGACTAGGGTTACATGGCTCAAAGAGGGTGTCAAAAATTTCAAAATTATCTTCAGCTCAATTATTGCTCGGGAGAATAATAACTCTATGAAAGAAATTACCATACTAAATGAGAGAAAGATTAGCAAACAGGAGGATCTATTGAAAGAAGTTGGGAGGTATTTCTAGGATTTCTATATCTCTCGGAATAAAATAGTGCACACTCCTTTTTTGAATTATGTTATTCATAATGAACTATCTAATGAAGAGAAGACTTTATTAACTAGAACTATTGAAGACTCAGAAATAGAGAAGGTTGTCTTCCAAATGAATCCTAAGAAGGCTCTAGGACTTGATGGTTTTAATGATTTTTTTTTTTGGAAAGTTTGACCTGAGATTGGATCGATGGTGAAAGCAGCTGTTAAAGAATTCTTCTATTTAGGAATTCTATTAAAGAAAATCAATAAAACTTATCTCTACCTAGTCCCTAAACTAAGTAATTCAGCATCTTTGGAGGAATACAGGCCTATTACTTGCTCTAATTTCTTTTATAAAGTAATTGCAAAGATTATCGCCAATAGACTTAAAATTGTATTGGGGTCCTTAATTAGTGATAATCAAAGTACTTTCTTACAGGATAAACAAATAGGAAATTACATCTCCATAGTATAGGAGTTGTTAAGAAGCTACTCGAGGAAGAAAGCTCCAAAGAATTATTCTTTCAAGATAGATTTTAAAAAGGCTTTTGAAAGTGTAAAATGAAATTTTATTTTAAGGCTACTTGAAGTGATGATTTTCCCAATGATGATTATTAAATGGATTAAAGCTTGTATTTCTACTCCTTCTTATTCTGTTTTTGTTAATGGAATTCTTACAAAAAAAATTCATAGGAAAGGGGACTTAGGCAAGGGGATCTCATGTCCCTTTATATATTCATTTTATGCGTGGAGGCCCTAACCTCTCTCTTGAAAAACAATAATGGAGGGGTTCAAGGTTTAAACATCACAATCATTGCAAGAAAGTCTCTTTGGTGAACTTATGCTTTGCAGATGATCTCTTTCTTTTTTCCAAGGCTGATGAGGTTTTCATCAAGCTCTTTATGGATTTTTGAATCAATTTAGCTTTATGTCTGGATTGACTGTTAACTACAATAAAATTCATTTTGTTCTCTCCAAAAGTGCATAATACATGGAAGGAAGAGTTCTCTCTTTGACTGGAATGCTAAGAAAACAAACTCCCTTATTCTATCTGGGCCTAGCAATCAATTTTAGAAGGATTCAGTTTAGTGAATGTTATCCTCTTATTGAACATTTCAAAAAAGATTATCCTCTTAGAACAATCGTGCTTTATCCTTCGGAGGGAGGTTAACTATTAAATTATGTATTTAACTCCATGCATACTTATTGGTCCTCAAATATGGTACTTGCAAGGGGAGTTATTAAGTCACTGAAAAAGTTAATGCCAAATTTTCTATGAGGATGAGGCATCCCTAATGAGGGATATGCCTAAGGTAAAGTGGATTAAGTTTGCAAACCTAAACTGGAGGGAGGCTTTGGAGTTATGCCTATTAAATCGTTTAATAAAGCTCTCTTGATGAAGAAATTCTGATCTATCCTGTAAAGAGATGACACCTATAGGTAAAATGGCTCCATGCTTATGTCCTAAAAGGTTAGAGTATATGGTCTGTTAATCCAAAGACTCCCATTCTTAGTTTCTACCACAACTGTTGAAGATGAAGGAGGAATTGGTTTATGAAATTTCATATCAGGTAGGGGATGAAGTAAGACCTAGTTTTTGGTATGATGACTGGACAGGAAAGGGACAATTAATCAGGAATTAGATTGCCATTCAATCACTAAGTCACCTTCCCTCTACTGCTAAGGTTAAGGCCTTTATTAGGGAGGAAGAGTGGATGGAACTCTGGAGAGAAATTCACTACTTTCAACCTAACTACTCCCCTAACTTATCGATATCTGACAGATATATTTGGAGAAACCACTCGTAAGGCCTATTTACAACAAAAAGTCGTAAAGAATGGTTGTTATAAAGAAATGTCAAAGTAGATTGGTGTGAAGTAATTTGACATAAAGAGTTATTGTCTAGTTCCTCATTCATCCTATGGCTCACTACCATAAATAAGATTAGTATAATGTATAGGCTTGCCTTGCTAAATTCCACTGAGATTTGTGTCCCGTGTAACTCAGGACAAGAGAATAGGGACATCTGTTCTTTGATTGTCTCTTCTCTAGAGATATTTGGTCTTGGATAAGACATAAATGTTTGTGTTTCCTAAGCACATTTCAATTCACAGAGAATTGCAATGGTTTATCAAGCTAAAGCCTGTTTCCCATCTTAATTTTATTATCAACCTAATTTCCTTTGAGATTTGCATTAAGGAAATATGGATAGAAAGAAACATACATAGGTTCCAGAACATTAGTAGAAATTCACAATAGGTAAGGGGGAGTATTTTTGCAAAAGTCAGAGAACATTTAATCTACACTAGTTTTATCAAGGAGTGCTAAGCTCAATTAGCTAACTCACGAAGAATATAAAGAAATATGCATACCAATAGTAAAGGCAATTGTTCGAACGCAATATTCCTCGCTAATATAGGAAGCAATGGCAGGGGAACTTACCCTTAGGTGATGGAATGGAAGCGCCATCGATGTTGGGAACGATGTCAGGGACACTCAACTATGGATTTGATACATGAAAAGATAAGAAAGGAAATTTTAATCTTTTTTGCATGGGCCAGTCTTAAATGTCCAACATGAAGAAGAAGAAGAACTTGGATAAGGAAGATATGTTTACCTTTGCTTGAGACATTTCCAACCCCAATTGAGGAAAGAAATAATGGTGAATGTTCAAGTGTTAGGTTTTTTTTTTTTCCCAATTAGGTATCAAAGCTGTTTCTTTATGTTTTAACCTTGGTACGTTGTATTTTTGTAATTTTTGTGTTTTGGTGTTGAACGATGTCATTTTTTTCTTAGTTAATTAGTGAGTTTTGACTCACCCTGTCTTGTAATTCTTCTCTTTCTTTATTACTATTATTTAATTTCTAAAAAAAAACAAGAGCAAATGAAGAACATCTAACTAGAAATAGGTTGGCGTATGTACAAAAACATAGAAAAAGTCAAAAATATTGATCAACTGCCCAATAGCTGTCACGGTTTTGCAAATAAAGCTCTGAGAGCTACAATTCAAGGGGGATATCTTATTTCCATTCCAACGTTTCATTAGAGCAACGGCCCAAGAGTCAAATGTTAACTACCGATTTCAACCAACCCAACCAGATACGGAGGCAATCTCTTTCCTTGGATTTGATGATAGCGAGTTTATATTTATATATATAGAAAGGATTGTATGAGCAGACAATTGGGAGACAATGTCGGTAGACAATGAAATAGTGAGCATCCGGCTCTTGAATAATGAAAGAGAAGAAAATCAAGATCAAATCCGTTCAGTTGTCACTGAAGATATTTTACAAGGAGAAGCAAGTAGGTTACTGCATTCATGTCATGAGGAGCAAGATGACACCCCAACGACTGCACACCGAATTAACCAAGGTCTGGCCTTATTTTTCTTGTTATAATTAAATTCTAACAGCAGTCCTCATATCTTGAATAATATCAAGCTATCGTTTGTTTCTGTTTCTGATCTTAGGGATTTTGTTACGTTTGGTTAAGTCAACTATTAAGAAACATTTTCATACCTTCGAATCGATAGAGTTAGTTGCCTGTTTTGAGTGTTTATATCAGCTTCTAGACTAATATGGAACTACTGATACGTCTTCTTCAAGTAAGAAAAGCTTCATTTTTTCAAACGTAATTACTTAAATTTACATTTGCAGGAAACATCGGGAAATGCAAATTACTTAATAATAAAGATTGTGGTTAGCTTATTTATTTTGTGTGAAAATCTCGCAGACACATGGATTCAAACATGTGCTCTTCTCATCACTTGTATCAACAACGCTTATATTCTTGGTTATCCCGAGGCCATTATGGTTCATTTGGGTTGGACAGCTGGCGTGGTTTGTTTAATAGTAGCCAATGCACTGTCTTTAGACGCAAATACAATAGTTGCCAAGCTCCACCAACATGGAGGGAAGACTCACATCAGATATAGAGATCTTGCAGGGTATATTTACGGTATGAGCTTAGAGACAAAAATCAGACAGTATTTTGCTGTCCTATTTATTTGAAGGGATAGCACAAGTGACTCTGGCATACTGAACTATCACAGGCAAGAAGGGCTATTATATATACAATTTGGACGCTGCAATACCTTAATCTTTTCATGTCCAACATTGGATTTATCATTCTGTCCGGTTCAGCTGTTAAGGTACAAATTTGAATTCTGTTTATTTAACAAGTCCTGGTGTCACTATTTCTAGGAGTTACACATGAGAGTCTGATCTTGTCCACTATCCAATACCATTATAATATTTAGATCTTTTGGGCAATTTACACTTTTCATCGTCGAGTCTTCCATTAGTTTAAACTGTTGAATTATAAAGTGTTTTAGATGTTCCTGTTTTCACTTAAAACTGTGCGACGTAATACATATACAACAAGAGTTATAATATTGTTCAATTGGCACTTAATCTAATACTCTGTACTTATGGCATGCAGGGCCTTTATACTCTATTTAGGGATGACAATGATCTGAGGCTCTCATACTGCAATCTCATTGCAGGGCTTGCATGTTACATATTTGCAATTATGGTTCCTCATTTGTCAGCTCTGGCAGCTTGGCTTCTCCTGTCAGCAATTCTGACCATGACATATACTGTTGCAGCCCTTGCGGTCTCAATAAGAGATGGTAAATTGTCTTTCGCTACGTAGCAGTATCAAAATTTGCACAACTAAGATTAATATATCTTAAGTTGGTATTATCTGCACCAGTCTAAAATCTCGTATGTCCTTCCACGCTTGTTGGTCCTCTCTGGCTTTCTAGTATTTCATATTTGTTCGCAATTGACACTTAAGTGAATCATTTAAATTCATTTTTATGTTTTTACAGGAGTCAAAGCACCACCCAGGGATTACAACATTCCGGGAACGATGGCAGCAAAAATATTTCTAGCAATTGGAGCTTTTTCCAACTGTTTTGTTCCTTTTAGTACTAGCATTGTCCCTGAAATACAGGTAACATCCGCAGATTCAAACCCATTAAACTTCTTATAGTTTTTTTGGCTTGTTATCTTATAATCACTGAAGAAATGTTATACTAATGAATCAATATATTTGATTACTATTCACTTTAATGATCTTAGTTCCACGTTTTGACTGGATATATTAATTTTGATTTTCTTTTTGTCTATTCTGGTTACCACCATACTTATTAACCCATCTTCTGTTGAATATATTGCAACAGGCAACTTTAAAGGCCCCTGTTACTGAGAACATGGTCAGAGCCCTAGCTGTGCAGCTGACAATTGGAGTTCTACCAATATATTCCGTTGTGCTTGTTGGGTATTGGGCATACGGGTCATCAACATCTTCCTATTTGCTTAATAATGCCAGCGGTCCTGTATGGGCAAAGGCACTTGCCAATATTGCAGTTTTCCTTCAAACAGTCGTTACCTCTCACGTACTATCTAATATCAGTCTTCTTGTTTAGCTTTGTCAGTTTTGCATTGACGAACATTACAAAAAATAAAAAACTCGATCTCGTGCTTCGAAGAACTTTGACAATTTATCATTCTTCTTGTAGATATGCTCATCTCCATTTTACGAGTACTTTGATACCAAGTACGAGGTTAAAGGAAATGCAATGGCTGTTGGGAACTTGCTATTTAGAATGAAAATGAGAGGTGGCTACCTGATGCTTTGCTCAGTTATAGCAGCTCTTCTACCTTTCAGCGGAGACTTCATTGGCCTAATTGGATCAATGTGTATCCTCCCTCTTACATTTGTCATACCCAACCACATGTACCTAGTGGCAAAAAAGAACCTCAATTCTGCACAGAAGCTATGGCATTGGACTAATGTTATCGTCTTTAACCTTTTGTCGGTTGCCGCCACTGTGGAATCAGTGAGGCTTATTGTAGCAGATTCCAAAGACTACAAGCTTTTTGGAGGTTAAAATGATAGAAGGTTGACGGGATTCATTCATTCTGATCCCAAATAAACCGATTCATGATTTCGTCGTCATTTCACTAAATCCAACTCTCTCTGCCTTGTATTATTATGGACAGTTATGTTAAAGTCAAGTATAAGTTTACTAGGCCGAACAGAAAACTCCAAGGCATTTTTTTTAAATTAAAGAAATTTGTCATTTTAAATTCTTTAAAACTCTTTACATATAATCATCTCTTATTCAAATTCAATATATTAAAATTTTATTAATCAAGAGAAATTAAGATTTTAAATTTTAAAAGAAAATTATTAAGATCTTTGAAACAAAATTTAATAACTTTTGAAAGTGAATAAAGTCAAGATTTTATCAAGATAAAGTTTTTTTTTTTAATATTTTTGAAAAAACTTGAAATTCTAAAAATTGAGACTTCAAAGTATTCTTAGAATATTGATTTATGTTGAAGTTTGGCTAACCTAAGGATATAGGTAAGAAAAACAATCAAGGTGTCAAAAAGTCAAAGAACTTGGGTGGATTGACATTCAACTAGCCATTGACATTCAACAAATTAGGCGAAAAGTTATTACTGGTTAGTTGATGGTAAGAAACGAAAGTAGGTGGTGGAAGAATTGATTCTATTTAGATATTAATCACTGCAACGATTAGTTAGTGTTTTTAACAACTATTTGAAACTTGGGTTTAAATATTCTGTACTAATTAACCTGTTAGTGATAGAATATTATGATAATAGATTCTACATACATATTTTCTGATACGATAGACTGATATCTCTATAATTCTTAAATTTAATTAATATATTTTCTATTATTTAAATTAGATTTGAGCTGTTTCCATATGCTAAATTAGTGGGAAAGATAGTCAATCCACTTACATAGAGTAATGTTTTTCTTACTGACCACGTGCAAGTACAAAATTACGAACGCATTATTCACCGTTTCAAGTGTCATTAGATGATGATGATAATAATAACATGCCGACAATTTTGACCAGGCAACTAGTTATAATTGCATTATTGGTGGCCAAAACCGAAACTGGAAGAATAATTATGAGACCATCATAGATAAGGAGGAGGACAGTAAATAGGAACAGGAATGCAAGTTCACAAATACATCTTGTAAGAAATTAGTGAGATCAAGCATTTCATGTCTGGTTTAATCTAAGATATGATTTGCTCCCAAAATAGCAAAAACAGAGGAGTTGCTGATACAAACAAAAATTTGTGTAGAAAAGTCGTAGTTGGAATTTGGAAGGTTGTAAGAGAAGGCAACGTTAGCGTGCACGTTAACAACTATCGACGGTGAGACGTAATACAAATAATGCAATGAAATCCACCAGGACCAGCAGCTCCATCATGACGCAGTAATTAACACATTTTTCTTTTTAAGTCAGGCATGTTAGGTGATTACAATAAGCCTCCAAGTCCAGCCACACAAATTTAAGATAGGTTTAGCGGGGGGGGCTCCGCTGCTTTTAAAAGGAGAAAAGCACTCTTTTTGTTTCTATCAAATGAAATGAAACGTTTCTCTCATTTTGCAATCAAAGTACTTGCAACTTCGTCATCCATTTTCCATCGTCCACAAAAGATTCTTGCTGAAAAAAGAAATCTAACAGCTCATAATTGAAGAGAGAGGCAAAAGTTTGGGCCATGTTTCGTGTTCACCGTCGGTTGTGCATGTATATCATTCAGAATTGTACATGTTAAGAACAGTGACCCCCACCCACCCAAGTGGCCGACAGGTGTAGGAACAAATTAAGGATAGTTCACAGAACAAGTTGATAAATTGTTTTTATCGCAGTTGACTTGTTTGGAAGAATTTGATTCTAAGTTGTACTCCGATTACTATTATATAAGAGTGACCGAGGATGCCAGATGCAACAAATTCAGATGATGGGATAGTCACCGTTGCCCTATTAATTGGTGAAAGAGAAGATCAAGGGCAATCAACTATGAACGATCATGTGAATTTAGAGGCAGGAGTTTTCACAGACAATAATCATGAGAACCGAACCCATGGTGAAACTCCCAAGACTGCACACCAAATCAGCGAGGGTTTGTCCTTTTTTCCATCCTTGCACGCACAAGGGTTGTTTTCAGTTCCTAATGTTTCTGCTTTTTAGTTACCTGGTATTCACAGACAAGTAGTTGTCACTTTACAGAGATATTGCTTTTCGTTTCCCTTGCAATTTGGAACAGAAGATCGTTATTTTACTTTCTTTTTGTCATGTCAAAAGCATTTTGTCAGGTGGAAACGGGAAAACTGGCTTCTCTAATTTTGGACTTTTCTTTTACTTCTCACTTGACGGAAGAGATGGGATTGCTTGCTTTCTTGGTTTACGCTACCCTGGGACGGAGGTTATTAGTGATGTTTTGTTCGTTGACCGTTTATATGGTTCATAAATCTTGGTCATGTGTCTAATTAATTACTTGTCAGTTGCCAATCGTGTTTTTTTTTTTTAACTCATAACACATTGATGCATCAGTTATGATTGTGCCAATGCTTTGTGTTTATTTTGGTGGAAAATTACAGATTCCTGGGTCCATGCGGCTGCTGTTCTCATCACTTGTAACAACAGTGCATACATACTGGGATATTCACAAACCATTATGGTTCACCTGGGCTGGATAGTAGGCGTGGTTGGTTTATTTGTAGCTACTGCACTGTCGTTGTACGCAACTACTCTCCCTGCCAAACTCCATCAACTTGGTGGGAGAAGGCACATCAGATACAGAGATCTTGCAGGCTACATTTACGGTATGAGCAGTTTTCTTTCTCATCATGTAATTGCTAG
>JANITW010000236.1:24700004-24711494 GCA_027564335.1 Erythroxylum williamsii | reverse complement strand
TCTCTTTTCTTTTCCTACTTCATTAAAACCCAACTAACCCATTTAATTCCATTAATTCTTCACCTATCTCATTTAATTTCATTAACTCACCACCTAACATTTTAATACTACCATATATTAATTAATGTCACCTTAATTAATGTTAACATAATTTCCTTAATTACTCTAATTATGCTTAGATTTAAAAAAATTTTAGGGCTAACATATCACCTTCAAGGATATGTACCCTTTGTGGTGGACTCTTATCTATCAAGCAAACCAAGATACTATTTCTCATTTTCAAAAATGTCCATAAACCTTTATTTTCTCACATTTTGTCAGACCATCATTTCTCTCAATGCTTCTAACAGCTTAGACTCCTAAGGAATGCTCATGCATGCGACTCATACTCGGGATCAGTTGTCGCCGTCTGCTATGACATGACTAATGTGCATGCAACTTGACACATATTTCAAAATGACTATATAGGATAATACTTCTGGGCTTTGATACCACATAAATGTAGCACCCCACTCTCACAAGGCCTGAACCCGATATCGATGGTGATATCCGAGTTCGTGCCCTGCGAGGGTAGCTTGTTAAAATGTTTAACACATTCAGAAATCATTTTAGAATTTTTTTGAAATCACAAACACAATATATGAAAATCAGTAACCAAATTGGGCCCATTTCATTCATAAACATTTTTAGTCCATAATACGATCCATAAAATTTCAGTAGCCAATCGGGCCTTTTCACAAATACAAAACACTTGAGTTAATTTCAAGATACAAATTTATACAAAAATTGCAGAATAACAATTCAATACAATTAGAGAATGCAATGTAGATGCGAACTGATCCTGACGTCTATTCTTCACTTGTATACTGTAGGTATACTCCCGTTAGCCTAACGGGGTATTCTTCTAAGTCTAGAAAAATATTTGCAAATTTGGGAGAGCTTTGAGAACTTGATGAGTGGCCATCATCGATGGCTCACCCAGTCACATAATACATAAATTACATATCATACAAAATTTCACATTTTCGTTCATTATTCAATTCACTCAAACAATCATATTATGCATATGCCATTTGTATGGGACTAACATTCATTCTTATTATTGTGACTGAGTGCCTGTCACTCACATAGACAAAATACTGGCCAGTAGGCTCAGTCGGAATAGAATATTGGCCCATAGCACTCAGTCAGAGCAGAATACTGGACCATAGGGCTCAGTCAGAACAAAATCACGAAGCATAGCTCTAGGTGGAAGCACTTCATATCGGCAACACAAGTCACAACGCCTTTATATTTCATGCATTCATGAGATGGAATGCATCACTTATATTGCATGCTCTTATTCAATCACAATCACTTATCATCGTACCGTAGTTCGGCATTCAACATATAGTTGAGAATTCACACTTAACTTGCGTGTAATATCACATTCAGAGTTCACTTAGCAAACACTTCAGTGTGCTTAGTTCATCTTATTCACATACAATTAGGAATTCAATATCTAAATCACAATCGCAATCATCAAACCTCTTGTCTGGAACCCAATATAATTAAACACATTCAGAATTCAATTAATATCAAAAAGGCAAACAAAACAAACAATAGAATGAGACCATCTAAGCTTACTCACAGTACACTCCATATTAACATTTGCTTTCAAATTCTAGAAATGCCTGAATGCGAACACTTGATCTAATTTGCTTGTCAAAACTCCAAGTCAAGATTGTCTTTCCCCTTGTTCTTGGATAGGATTCTCTTAGTTTCCCTGATTCTTTACCAAATAAAGAGATCATTAGCTCAAATTGGAGCTCTTTCCTTCCTCTTTCTTTGTCTCTTCTTGATCAACTTCAAAATCTTTCTTGAAGATGATGAAGAATTTAAAACCCTAGCTTGTTTTCTCTTCTTTCTCTCTTTTATTCTTTTTCATGTTTCTCTTTCTTATCTCATTTCTCATCCACTCATTTTGTTTCTTTGGAATCTTCTCATTCATATTTTCTCCTTTATTTATAAGTTAGACAACACTTTGTCTTCCAATTATGCCCTTAATGAGTGAGAATTGTCCCATTTGCCCTTCCATTTATGCCTTATGTTTTTTATACTTAAGTGTCTTGCCACAAATACCCTTGAACAGTCTAACATAACACTTTCTTCCAGAAAAATTTTCTCTATTGTCTTAAGTTTCCAATGACACTAAAAGCATTCAATTTGGTTCAGTAAGGTGAAAGTTATACTCCAAATATTTCTGGGCTGCTTTTATTCCGAGACAGTACTCTATACTCGAATTCCATTCAGAAATTGAAACTCTTAGAGTCTGATTCAGACTTTGATTGCTGCATATAATTTGTAGCCTTATGTTTCTATTTTACTTCAAATCAAAAATCATCTCATTTGGAACTCTACAGATCAAGATATCATCAAAATACTGAAGTATATTCAGTCAAATAACACCAGTTCATACTATTTAAAGCTACACTCACTATACCCGTTCTACTTTTTCACTCAATCTTTCTCAATTTAATTTAGAGGGATATATTTTTTCGGTAGAGATGTAGAACAATGTCTTACGAATCCAATGGTTCAAGAATCAAGTCATTTGGATGTCTAGAGAGGAAGTTATGACCAAAAGAAGCAACTATGTTTATGACTTCAGTCGTCTTACTTTGCACAATAACTTCATTTTAGTTCCTATCGTTTTACTTTCTTGCATCTTACTTTTTACGTCTTACTTCTTGCGTCTCACTTTTTGTGTCTTACTTCTTGCGTCTCACTTTTTGCATCTTACTTCTTGCGTCTCACTTTTTGCATCTTACGTCTTACGTCTTACGTCTCACTTTTTGCTGTCTCATTTTTTCCATCTCATTTCTTCCGTCTCGTTTTTTTCCGTCTCATTTTTTCCTTCTCATTTTCTTTCATCTCATTTTTTGTCTCATTTTCTTCCGCCTCATTTTCTTTTGTCTCATTTTCTTCCCTAGAACGTCTCCACTTATAAGGATCATAACTTTTGATGCCAATGTCTAAAATTTTCATACTATATACCGTTAAAAAGATAAAAGAAATATATATAGCTCTTAAGAAGGAAACTTTTCCAAAATCTATCTATATTAGTTTATATTTTCTCTCGAAGTCAGAACATGAATTTTACATTCAGCTCCCAATGTACTGGACACAATTCTCATTTCATGACAAATTTTGAGATTCTTAGAGATAGAATTGAAATTTGATGCCTTCATACGAAATGTAGTCATATATCTCTAAATTAATCTTAATTAAAAATCATCTCGTTTGGACAACCAGAGAAAACATTGTGGCTAAAATACTGAAGCATATTCAGTAAATATTTTTCCAGATCATTAGTAATTTTGTTTCCAAATCTTTCCTTATCACAACTCATACCAAGATCACTCTCTCTACTCCCTCTACTTCTCATTTTCAGTAAAATCACATCTAAAAATAATCATACCCAAAAGTTGTTAATGAATGCATGTACATTTATTTTTTTTTTGTGCAAAGATTTAATATTTATGTGCATATATGCTAACATTATACATGAGCAAGAAAATCTATTTCCTTAATCTCTCTTTGAGTCCACATGTACCGAAATTTTGGATCCTAACCCTTAATATGGGGACGGTATGTTTCAATGCATGTTTATGAAACCATGTTTTCAATAATGGCTTTCAAGATATACCGCAATCATGTGAAAAGCAAGTTTTCAAATAAAGTTCCAATTTAGGCAACAAGTTTACAATAATATGAAATGCATGTTATGTGGGTTTGGTTTGGTCCATTCTGTTGTCAAGTGAACTTTGACTAAAGGCTTCTCCCAACTACCCGCTAGTGGCACGGAGCTCCTTCATGGACTCCCTCATGTTTACAACTACATAAAACCACTATGTGGGATTGCGTTAGTTCGTTCTGTTCACGACTACACAGGACCCTTTCTGAGAAATGTGCTAGTTCGTTCTGTTTGTGGACCTTCTAAACCATTATGATGTGCTTATGTGCTCATGCTATATTTGATCAAGTTAACGCATTCATGATTTTTGAATAAGTTGAAAAATTGCATAAATTGTGTTGGTTATGATTTTGAATTTTTGAAAAGACAAGAATTTTTGAGAAACAAGTGCTTTTGTTTAAACTTAATGAAAGCGTTTTCAAATGACTTGAAAGAAATTATTTCAAAAGTTTCGCTTATCTTTCTTTATTATAAACTGTTACCCACGAGCTTTCGAGCTCACCTCCTCTCTGTCCCTTCTTCAGGTGATACTTAAGAAGTCAAGCGAGCAAGAGTCTAAAGGAAAATTTTCAAATTCGCTATTTTTGTATTTCAAGCTAGATTTTGTAACTACGAGGGTTTAGTTGCATTTATGAAAATTAGTAGTTCTTGTAACTTTTGTAATTTGAGATTTTTGATTATGTTGTAAAATGGCTTGAAAAGCCATTATAGCTTTGTAAAACCCTTTTATTTTGGGGGTATTGAAATGTATATAAAGGAAAAGAAAAATTATTAATATGTAGTGTATTAAAGAGTATGATGTAGTAAAGATACGCTCAAGTCTTAAAGAGTAAGAGGAAGAAAAGATATGAGAATCTTATGACTTTTCAACAAGAGTTGGATTCCGGAATCAACCGGTGTCTAACATTTGTGATATCAAAGCCCAGTATTAGGATATTACATGGGCATTTTTGAAACAGGTGTCAAGTAGACTAGTAAGAAGGGAAATGATATGTCAAAATGTGAGAAAAGGTAAGTTATGGATATTTACCAATAAGAAATATGATGTAGTCCGATAGGTAGACATAGATCCAGTATGAGTAACCATGTTAGGGAATATGGTGAGGGAAATTTTGTTGTGAATACGTACTTAAATATGATATCGACGGGAATATGTTATCACGGATTGTTTAAGGAAAATAGGGAGACAAATAGAGAGTATGAGATTAAAGTGTACAAGTGGAATGTAATGAAACCAGAAAATGTTGTGATCTTAAGAAGATGATATTGGAACCAAATTGGTTGTATGGCTATTGTAACAGGAGTTACAATCCACCATAAGAATGTGTTAGTGGATTTGAGATCACAATTTTATGATGAATATACTTCTATAATTTTGAACCAATGTCCATTATACATATGTAAGATACAATGAAGGATAATTGGGAGATCAGATGAATGATAGTGACATATGTACAAGCTCAACCGGTTAAGTTGAATTATCATTGTGAGTACCTATCTGATGATGGGATCATCATCACAAGTGAGAAAATTGAGCACATATTTAATATATGTGTGGAGATGATATAAGAAGCAATTTATGACTTAGTGGATATTTGTTAGCCAGAGTTTCCATAGTTTAAAGTCTAAGAGGAACTAGGGAAGCACATGAAAGTGCTTATAATGATCAATCGGGGATAGATTGAGAATGTTGATGATGTTATAATAAGAAATGAATTCAAAGATAAAGAGAAGAATATCACCTAGGATCAATGGAGATCAAAGTATCCATCGTGTAAGATGTAAATTTTTGAATGGTTAGAGATAAATATGTGGACAAAATGGGATGATCTGATGATACACACCTAAGCATATGCGATAGTAATTATGTTTGCTACTCCATTGAGTTTGGCAATTAGAGTGTTACGACCCTGTAAGAATGATGAAAATGGGTCTTCCAGAGGTATTAAGGATGTTTGATAATGCGATGATGATAACAGTTGATTGATAAACATTACATGAACAGTAAAGATGATAGTAGCAAGAAATCTTCTTTTGAAGAAGAATTTTATGGCATAAGGTTAAGCATATCAGATAGTATATATATTAAGAATGATTAATGAAAGAATAAATTAGAAATAATATTGGAGTCCTAATCCTGCTTAAGACTCTATCAGAAGAGGTGTAATATACTACTGAGAATGTATACAACTTTGTTTGATGTAAAGAATCCAACTATATGACTAGGTTTCTGAATATGAGGTGATATTAAGTATAAGAGACACAAATAAGATTTTACGAATGTGTTACTATCACAAAAATTTGAGTTTGTAAATCAATTGAAATGTGTGGAGAAATTTGTATGATTGAGCAGACAGTAGAATAATTCAGTGTGAAATCAGAGGAAAACGAATGAATTGAGAAAAGCATTCAAGGAAGGAAGTCATTTGGGGAAATTGAAAATAACGTGAGAAATGAGGAATCAATTATTTAAGGAATTATGAGAACTAATCAGGGGCAAATGGAACTTTGGAAACATTTGTTCGAGTTAACAAATGCCTCGACAGTATTATGGTATTGAAGATTAAAGTGAATCAAGCGAAATTTGATGATGTATAACAGGTATTTGAAAATTTGAGAAGAATAATTTGAATACATGAAGAAAAATGTGTAATGTGTATAAGAAATGAAAGAAATGAAAATTTTGAAGAATTATACTGATATTAGTTATATCGTATAGATTTGGAGATTCTATAGTATGCAATGATATTATATAAGAGATTTGGATAAATCCAATTCAGCAGGATAAAATGATTTCATATGTATTGAGACAACTAAAGTCCTATGAGTTGATTATTCAATACATGATTTAGAGCTACTATGGTAGTGATTGTTTTGAAGTTGGGAGACAGTATATGTAAAGGAATATCTGGGATGTATATATACAAGTATAGATCATAAAAGTTGAGACAATCACTGAATTGAGAGAATTAAATATGAGACCAAGAAGATTGATATAAATACTGAAAGACCATGATAGTACAAGTGAGAAATTTTAAGTAAGACTACGTGTTATATCAAATGCCTTAAGCAGAAACTCAATTTTGGGGATTATCAAAACTAGAGTAAAAAGGGAAGCATAGAAGGTGGGGCTTGGTCTATCCTAATTTAAGGATTCAGAAATTAAAAATATTAGTAAGGAATTGAAAATGGATCTGAATTCCAAGTTTAAATTGGAAGATGAGGCTTTGTGGTCAAAAAGGAAAAATATGTATACCTGATAAAGGGATAAAGGAGTTAGTGGATCAATACAAAAAGTATGGAGTACAATAAGATAAACATAAGAGTAAAGTGTGTTGATATTGAAGAGATGTGAATTATAAAACAAATGATGAAATGTTTATAAGAGTATCACCTTTGAGTGCAAGATGTCCAGTATGTTAAGAGATATCAACATGATCTAATAATGATGTTATCGACACAGGAATTTGGGGAAGTGTGAGTAATCTGAAACCTAATGAGGAACTCATTAAAAAAGTGAAGGATTAAATAGGTGATTGAAAGACTTCATGAGTCTTTTGACAGCGATCGTTTGAACGAAATTATTCAAGTGAGGAAGTTACTAAGGAGACTGAGGAAAACATAAGACAAATGTTACCTCCATTTGGTTGACCACTCCGGTAGAAATTTCGAGGATGAAATTCTTTAAAGGTGGGAGAATTGTTAGACCCCGAATGTTTCATAAAAGTTAGAACTAGTTGAAGGAGAAATTTTGGTAAGTAGTCATGACAAAAGAGCAAATGAATGAAGATTCTTGAATCAGAAATGATAGATGAGAGTAAAGTAGTTAATGAGAAATGTGGATATGTCCAAGTTTTACTTTGGTGCTTCTAGTGGACGAAAGATTTTAAAGTGAGAAGAATTAAGGTGAAAGTTAAAAGCAGAATGAAAGCTGAAAATTAAGTTGCATTTGCGTAGTACGTTGATGGAAGAGATGTACATATGTGTATGTTCTGCTATTGATGTTCATGATTAATCATGGACTATATATATATTTTCTTTGGATGCTATTGATTTGAGAGGGAGTTGAGAATGAGGAGTAAATGAAGTAGAAAGGGTTGTCTTAGTATGATTTGTGTCAAGGAAAGATTTTGAGACAAAATGGATGTTAGATCTGGAAAATTGTTCAAGGAGTAAATTTCAATCTTTTAGCCACAACTTCTTCTTTAGTTATCCAAACGAGATGATTCTTAATTTAGATTAAACCAGAAACTTGTGGCTATATTTCTTAGGAAGACATCGAATTTAAATTCAATCTTTAAGAATCTCAAGTTGTCAGGAAGTTAAGAATTAGGTGCAGTACAATGAATGAATGTAGAAAATTCATGTTCTGTACTCGAGGAAAATTTTGGATTAATCTAGGCTGATTTAGGCTAGATTAGATAAAGTGTGTCTACTAGTAAGTTGTAGATATTTCTTTTAGCTTTCCAGCAATGTATAGTATAGAATTTTTGGATTTCTAGACTGAAATCCAGGGTCCTTATGAGGGAGATGTGCAAGAGAGGAGCTATATCTTTTGTGTTTTTTCTTCTTTTGTGATGACTTCATTGATGACGTCATCTTCTTCTGTTTTTTGCTTCGTCTAAGTTTTGCTCCTTTTGTGTTTTGTTCCTTCAATATTTCGCTTCTTCTGAATTTTGTATCGTCTGTGTTTTGTATCTTTTGCCTTTTGCTATCATCAGCCTTTTGTATCTTCTATCTTTGCTATCATGTGCCTCTTGCTATCGTCTACCTTTTGTATCTTCTACCTTTTGCTATCGTCTACCTTTTACTATCGTCTACCTTTTGCTATCGTCTAACTTTTTTATCTTCAGCCTTTTGCTATCGTCTGCCTTTTTCTATCGTCTGCCTTTTTCTATCGTTTGCCTTTTGCTATCGTCTGCCTTTTGCTATCGTCTGCCTTTTGTTATCATCTGTTTTTTGCTTCTTCTGTGTATTGCTGATGCGTCATCTTCTGTGTTTTGCCAATACGTCATCTTCTGTGTTTTGCTGACGCGTCATCTTCTGTGTTTTGCTGACATATCTTCTTCTGGGTTTTGTTCCTTCTGGGTTTTGTTCCTTCTGGGTTATTGTTTATAAACTTCTTCTGGGTTACTGTTTATAAACTTCTTCTGTCTTTTGCTATCTTCTGTGTTTTGCCGATTTGCTTCTTCTGACTTTTTCATCTTCTGAGTTTTGCTTCATCTGCCTTTTGCTCTGTTTAAGTTTCTGCCTTTCTCTTCTTTTGTTTTCGTTTATTCTGTGTTTTGCTATCTTCTACCTTCCGCTTCTTCTATTTTCGCTTCGTCTGTGTTTTGTTATCTTATGGGTTACTGTTCATAAACTTCTTCT
Organism: Erythroxylum williamsii; assembly: GCA_027564335.1. Taxonomy (NCBI): domain Eukaryota; kingdom Viridiplantae; phylum Streptophyta; class Magnoliopsida; order Malpighiales; family Erythroxylaceae; genus Erythroxylum; species Erythroxylum williamsii. The sequence continues at coordinate 24,702,388 of JANITW010000236.1, read as the reverse complement.
GGGTTATTGTTTATGAACTTCTTCTGTCTTTTGCTATCTTCTGTGTTTTATCGATTTGCTTCTTCTGACTTTTTCATCTTTTGAGTTTTGCTTCGTCTGTCTTTTGCTCTATCTAAGTTTCTGCCTTTCTCTTCTTCTATTTTCATTTCTTTTGTGTTTTGCTATCTTCTGCCTTTCGCTTCTTCTGTTTTTGCTTCGTCTGTGTTTTCCTATCTTTTGGGTTACTATTCATCTTATATCTTCTGTTTCATTTTTAATCCTTCAAAAGATAGAATCTATCTTCAAGGTCTTCATGAAAGTTGTAGAGCTTGAAATCTTCTTTCAAACCATATAAAGGAAACCTAACTCCGATATCTGTGGGGAAAGTTATAGCAATTTTCTCACTTCTTTTATCTTTTTCCATTTGTCTGTCTTTCCTTTGATTGCATCAAATCCTATCATCTGATCTATTTTGACCCTTCAGATGATAAAAATCTAACCTCAAGGTATTTTTCAAAGTTGTAGGTTTCAAAGTTAAATGAAGTGATTTTTGAACTCTTGGATTCCTAACATTTTCTATTTGCGTCTCAATTGAAGGTCATAGCTCTTGGTGTTGATTTGAAAGGGATGGAGTGAACCAAAGAAAGGATAACAATTCAATATTTTCCTAAGCATATATTTTGATGATTTCTGGATCAATAGAGCTTCGGATAAGATGATTCTTGTTTCAAGATAAACTAGAGACACGAAACTACGAATGATATGAAGTTAAAGTCAAATTCAGTTTCGAAGAGGTTTAAATTTTTTATAAGAGCTATGTATAGTATGCTGATTTGGACAAGAGAAGTCCAAAAAGGTTTTAAATGTATCTTTAGAATCACTGACCCAAATGGAATGATTTTGGTATCATTGAAAACGTAAGGCAATAGAGAAGATTCTTCTAGAATAAAGTATTATGTCAGAATATTCAAGGGTGCGCTTTTGGTAAGACACTTACGTGTAAAAGACATAAGGCATAAATGCAAGGGCAAAATTGGAAGAAGAAGTGTTGTCTTGCCTATAATTGGAAGGAGAAAGAAAGAGAAAGAGAGAATGTCATGAAAAAGAGAGAGAGAAATGCAAAGAGAAGAATAGAAAGAGAGAGAGAAGAGAAACCAAGCTAGGGTTTCAATTTCCTTAGCCTATAAGAAAGATTTTGAGGTTGTTCAAGAAGAGAAAAAGGTAGAGGAAGAGAAGAGCTTCCATTTGAGCGAATGATCTCTTCATTTGGTGAAGAGACCTAATTCAATTAGATCAGCTCACAGAGCACACATTAAAGATACAACAGGAAAGTGTCTTAGAGACCTCAGGTTGTTTGCAAAGAGAAGAGACATTCTGAACAAGTCTGTAAACAAGAAAATCAGGTGGGTTTCATGTTTATAATAGAGTTAATAAGCTATGACTATGTTTTCAAAAGCAATTTAATGAAATGATTTCATTTTGTTTTATAAATGTTGAATTACTGTTACTTGAATGATTTGAGAAATCTCTATATTTTTGGTATATGAATTTGTGAGTGAATTATGAAATGGAAATGCATTTGAAACATTTTATATTATGCCTTGAAAAATGTCGTGGCATTTTGTACATTTGGAAAAGAAGAAAAAAATAGGAGCATTTGATAAACTAATTTGAGCATGATTATGTGCTTTTGTTTGGGTGGGAGTGGAACTATTCTGTTTGTCACGTGTATGTTGACAAGAGCCTTCTCTCGAATGCCCGCTTGTGGCATATGAACTATGAAAAGGACCCATTCTATTCATAGTGTAAACTTCGATTTAACCATTCTATTTCCATGGAACCCTCGAGCCATTGGTTTGTGCATTGCATCTCTGAATTGTCAAGAATGTTGCATAATTGAGTGCTATGTTATACTTATGTGAAGATATTTCTCTAACTATGAATTTTGAACTGAAATTTCGAATTTGGTTGAGAATTTGAGAACAAAAAGTTTTTAAATGCATTATGATTTTTATACGACAAATGAATATTTCAATGTTTTTGCTTAAGCTTTATTATAAACTATTACCCACGAGCTGCCAAGCTCACCCCCTCTGTATCCCCTCCTCAGGTACTTTGATAAGAAGTCAAGAAAGCAAGAGCATGAAGGAAATATCTTAGATTTGTTTACGTTGTATTTTTTAGTTTTGATAGAGTTGTAATGTTTGTACTGGTTATTTCGGATTATGATGTATTATAACTTGTAAAACCCTTTGATTTGAGGGTAGTGAAATGTAAATGATCATATTTTCAGCTGTAAGTAATATATTGAGAAGCATGATGGATGTAAATATTCATTTAGGTATTCAGAGCAGCCCAGTATTACGATCTTACATGGGCATATTTGAAATAGGTGTCAAGTAGGC
>JANITW010000236.1:24570216-24586007 GCA_027564335.1 Erythroxylum williamsii | reverse complement strand
ATTTAGTAAAATATCTCAACCACTTTAGGGCTATAGATTTTACTGTAGATAAGGAGGGACCAGAATAGTGGAATTACTAGCAGCCAAGTTTCTGGAGTACCATGTCTATGATGATGGTGGGTCTTTTGACCTTTCGGATGATAGCAGGGTGGATACTACAGTTATCTCGTACCCGCTACTCATACAGTGAGATCTAGTGGATCTAGGTTTTTGTATTGTACCTGTACAGGAACAGGAACCCATACCTGTACACACAGAGGGATTCCTGCGGTTACAAGATCTAATAAGGTTAAGTAAATCTACTGGATTGAGATGACCTGCTATCCCATCTGTCAACATAGTCTGTTAGGTGTATTGGACTATGTTATTAGACATATTACGGATCCAGTTACTTTTACAGAAGTTATTTCTGGACCCAATGCGGATGTGTGGTAGGATGCGATGAATAATGAGATGCAAGCCATGAAGTATAGTAAGGTCTAGGAGCTAGTTGATTTGCATCAGAAACTGCAAGCTCGTCAGTTGTAAATGAAGATTGAGACCTAAAGGATTTCAAGATAAAGTTCAATGGTTTAATGACTTGCTCAATTGCATAAAGGTTCACTCAGGGAAAAAGGCTGACTTTGTGTTACCTTTTCTCTCATATCCTCGTAAGGTACATTATGAGTGATAAAACCAATTGTAGCTTATGATGATATAGATTTACATCATAAAACTGTCAAAACCACCTTCTTGAGTAAAAACCTTTATAAAGTGGTCTATACGGTACAATCTGTAGGGTCCCAGGATCCAGGCAGTACTGACATGGTTTGCGAGTTATGTAGATCAATATATGGTTTACAATAAACCTCCTAAAAGTGTTACCTTACATTTGGTGAGGTTATGGCCTCCTCCAGCTTCTTGGAAAATAAAGTCAAAAGATGACTATACTATGAAGTTGAGGGGAGCAAAGTTATCTTCCTATCACTGCATGAGGATGGTAAATTGCTCACTTCAAGTTACTTGATCATGTTGTATGAAGATAAGCAACTTTTGGTCAAGAACCTTAACATAAAGGACCTTAGTATAGCATCTTCTATCCTAGGTATTCAGATTCACCAGGACATATCTCAACACTCATTAGATCTCTCAAAGAATGCATACATTGAGTATGTGTTACAAAGGTTTAATATTGTTGACAGTAAACCTATCGTAACAACTGTCTCTCACAATGAGAGATAATCTTTGATACAATACCCAAAGAATAAAGTGAAGAGAGAGATTATGAGGAATGTTCCGTATTCTAGTATGGTGGATAACTGATGCATGCTAGGCTATGTAATAGATAGGACATTGCATTTACTGGTTGACTATTTGGTTAATATCTGGTTAATCTAGTTATAGACTTTAGGAATGCAGTCTAGTGAGCATTGAGATACTTGAATGAATCAAGGATTATATGTTGACATATGAAAAAGTCATCAGACTAAACCTCGTAGGAATTCAGATTTAGAGTTAGCTATGTGTTCGGATGATCGAAAGTTCACTTAAGGTTACAGTTCAAGTTTGTAGATGGTATAATGTCATAGAAGTGTGTTATAGAGACATGTGTAACTTCCTCAACTAGGCATGTAGAGTGCATGCTAAAGGGGTTGCTTTGCAGATGGTTTAACTTAGAAATTTAATTTCTAAGTGGTCTGTGGTCCATTTAGTGGCTAGACCCATCTGGTTTTGCTGTGGCATTCTTCTTACAGTGTTATTTAATGACAACGAAGAATATCACAGGGTCATAGTAGTTGAAAATCAATTGTTTGGTCATAAAGGTGTTGACATGAAAAGTGACTTTAAGGTTTGGAGCATTTAAGGACTGAGGAATTGTGAGTCGATCCTTTAACTAAAGGACTTCAGCCACTTGTGTTTGTAACACAAGTATACAGTATGGGTGTTTTGATGTCGTTATACATTGCCAGTTAGGGGATCGTTATTTTTGCTCCATGTACATTTGTACAATTTAAAGTATTATGATAATATGATGGCTACTGGAAAAGATGATCATCATTTATCCTCAGTATTACATGTCATCATACATTGTCATAGTACGTATGAAAGTCTTAAGATTTGTGTCAATCTTAAGCATTTGAAGGTCATTGGGCATATATATAGATTGACCTTGTGCCTTTGTCATTTAGACGCATACAGTTTAACATAAATATCTATAAAGTTTTACATGACATAGGGGGATATAAGTTTTTAATCCCATAAAGGTTCTCTAATGCAGTTTAGCATTTCGTTGGAGAACATAAAGTTTTTCTCTAATGCTGTTTAACATTCGGTGAGAGAAAACATGATTTCTCTAACGCAGTTTAGCACATGCAGTTTAGCTTAAAGATGGAGAAATTGAGACTTACAAACGAAGATGATACAATTATATCATAAAGGTATCATCGTAGTTTGCCACACTCCCTTTTCACATTCATATTAGTGAGGTATTAGGTATTTGTGATTGTATTGTATCTGTGTCACACAGGACACATGCATCTGATTTTTTTGGGTACCGAAAGCCTTGTAGGACAGAATGATCGACTTTCATTATCTTTGGATCAAATGTTTTGTTTTTAAAACTTAGTCGACTATACAGTTGTGTGGCTTAACTGGGTTTTTAAATTGTTTTTAAACTAGTCTACTGCAATTAGTGCTAGTTCAAAAGGGAGATTGTAAGACATTTTGTCCATGTCTCATAAAGTTGGACTAACATTAATTGCAATTTTGGTTTTTAAATAAATTACCAGTTAAGTTACATCATTTGATCCTGATAAAGATAATAAAGTGACCAAATAAATGATCTAGATTAATGGGTCGAAGTTCGGGTGAAAAATGAGTCCCGATCAGTGTGGACCGAGTCCATATCGGCCTTGTGATGGGGAAGCCCGATATGGAAGCTATATAAAGGTAAGGTCTCCTGCAGTTACTCAAGATAATGTTCACGAGCATAAGGATTCCTGACCCATTAGGGAAGCTCGAATCTTAAGGAAATTGTAGAAAGGCCTTGCCCGTGAATCGATGAGCACTTTCCACTAAAGGCCTCGAGAGATTCGGAGACGTTTGGAGCTCGGAATCGACATCGAAATCAGAGATGGAACTGAAATCTAGGTATTCTGCATTACCTTTATTTTTTATCCTTTCATGTAGATCCGGGGTACGTAATAAAGCTCCCACTACGTACTAACATGTGGTATCAGAGCGGTTACATGATCGGATTGCCGGAAACGAAGGTTTTTTGGTTTTTCATCTCATTTGGTTTTCCTTAGTTTTTGATTCATTTTTTAATTTTTTTTACGTATATAATTTCGTAAAAGTGGTTTACATAAGGTTAGTTATGAAAAACGGGTTGAAAACAGGCCGAACGGAGCAAAAAACAGACTCTCGGGATGTCGAAAATCGCCTCCAGCGTCGGAGATGCGAGAGAACGTTCAGTGCGTGTGCCACACGCGCCTGACGTCACTGTAGCTTCTGGGAGTGCGGGTGTACGGACCGCACATGTGGCACACGCGCCAATCGACGCGTGCCATGTCGCTCTAGCAGGTGAGCATGCTGCACGCACGACTCGCGGCTCGCGCATCGATCATTTGGAACGACGGACGCTTGCCTCGCACGCGCCCATCTGGACCATCCACACGTCCAACACGTGGTACTGATTGATGTGTGACACATGTTGGTGCGTGAATTGCACGCACCCCACAGTGTCCACACGTTACGCACCCACCAGACGTTTGGGATGCACGTCTGGTCGTGTGCGTGCGTAGAGCGTTCGCTACACAGGCATACGCACTAACATCAGCCTGACGTCATTTGCTGACATCAGCTACAGTGTTTTCAAAAAAATAAAAAACCCAAAAATTCCAGATTTCTCGTAAGGTTCCCCGAGGTGTTTTGGGTCAGTTTTTGGGTCCGGAAAATTTGTAAAGTAACCTTTTTCTATTTTTCTGGATTTATTACATTTGTGATAAATTAAGGTTTAGCTCCAGAAAAAGGAATTAAGGTATTTTGAATCAGATTTCGATTGAATTTTCATGCTTCAGACTTCGTATGAGGGAGATACATGAGGTCTCGTATCTTGGGTCTCATTTTCAATGTTCGAGATTGCATGATAATCAATCAGAAATAGGAATTGAGATATTCTGAAGCCATTTTGAGTGAATTTTCGTGCAATGAACTTGCCATAAGGGAGATACATGAGGTTATCAGGTCTCAGAAGATTGGTTCAGTATTTGGTGACGCACGATAGTCACTCTACTGAGATTTTTCATTTACAAAAGTCTCAAATGAAGTTTTTGAAGAATGTCTTAAGTACGTGTGTGTGACAATGAGATTGTGCATTAGGATTTTTTCATTTATTGAGGTTACATTGTCATATACAGTATGCCCATAAAGAATGTGAGGATGACATAAAGATGTATCTCTTGTGTTTGCGGACCTTTTAGATGTTGATGAGAATGTAGTCACCAAAGTGGCCTTTCAAGTCAGTATTGTGAATTGTTTTGCTTGCATATTGGGGGATGTCTCTGATTTTATGTTTGGTTATTCTTCCCAAAGGTGTTGGCCTTACATAAAATTTTGAGATGTGCATAAAGGCATTAGATGGATCTATTTACCCAAAGGTGGTAGTGTCATGTGAGTTAATAGTTTATACTCCGATTGCTTTTATGTGTGAAAGTCTAATTGCTTATATTATGTATTCAGCCCAAAGGTGTTTCATAATATGTGTGATTAGATTTTTAGGAAAGATACTATCAATGGCTTTAGTATCGTTGTTGTCCTACATTAGTGCTGAATTAAAGTTTATCATCTTGAAGTCACCTTTTCAGTCAACTAAATCAGTGTCGTTATTGAAACCCTTGTTGGTTTCAATATAAAGAATTGGACGGAGGATGTTGTGAAGGTTATGGAGATAGTTGTAGTTGAAATGGCCATATAGACTGGTAAGCCATCTCCACTTACATCCATGAGCTTGAAAGCTCATAAAAAAACCTATGAAACCTAGGATCGGTCTAACATATTATATCTGACGACCATTAAGAATCCATACCTAACCATCTGCAAAGTGAACTTCTGAACACAGACATAGCAAAGGAGTTTCTTGGTAATGTCTCCCAGAGGTACAAGTCTCATCCAGTATTGAGACATGTGCCTTAATGAAAGTATTATTCTCCATGAAGTATACAAAGGAAAAGGAGAGTAATGACGTACTTATCGAGAATAATTTATTTTCACAGTAGGTGAAAATATTAAGGCTTCAATGCTTTGTTATCCCATTGTGTTGCTGAGGTGGAGAAACTCAAGTTGTTACTCCTACACTCCTGGAAGTAGCTTAAGGGAAGATAAAGATAAAGTTTATTAAGTTCAAAGGTAGAAAGCTCAAATCTTCTCCACTTGCTGACGCGAGTCAAACCAGTTCTGGTAAAGGTCCCTTGGACATAAAGAAGCCAGTAATATGAGGTTTAAAGGGAAGATTGAGACTATCAGGTTACTCTTTGGTTTATCAATTATGAATCTAATTGTGATAGTCGCATTAAGTATAAGGGACTATTTAGTAGAACATCTGATCAGGGTCTTTCCACAATGCAGTAGTTCATATCCAGGATGAAACCAAATAAAGGGAAGGAGGAACTGATGGTTCACAATAATAAAGATGTTGAAGTGATATCTATAAGGGGTGTATGTACTGAACTTTATAGTAAGGTTCATTAAGGTTACACGACACATTTTATATGTGATCTTTTGATCAATTAAGGACACTGAAGGTTGATGTTTTGCATTTAATACTTCTGTTATACAGTTGTGGTTTAATGCAAAACATAAAGATACAACTTTCTTGTCATATGATTTGTATAGAATGTGTTTTATCCCAGATTAGATATATACTTCTTCGCATCATGCTAAACAAGGTATGAAGGATCTGATGAATGAGAAGTCATACATGGTGTGACATAAAAGTTTAAGTCACATTTCCAGAGCTAAGATTGAGAGAGTGATTAGGGAAAGCATTTTCTAATTCTAGATTAAGATGATTTGGAACATGTACTGACGATCACAGGGGTAAGTTAACTAATAAGGACACTAGGGTCAACTCATACTTCTAACTTGTTGAGTCTGATACATAAAGATTTCGATAGACCTCATATAATTTCATTGTGCAATTATAAAAGTATTATGTTATTTCTTGATGATTTTTCACATCAAAGTCATATGTTCTTGCTTAAAGTCTGAAGGTTGAGAATCAGTTGGAAAAATTCATCAAGATAGTCAGATTTGACCATGGAGGAGAATATCATAGTAAACATGATGTTTCAGGACTTTAAAAGGTCCGTTTGTCAGATATATGGAGTCAGTTGGAATAGTGACTTAGTTCACTATGCCAAGTAGTTCTGAGTAAAATGGTGTATTGTCAAAAGACATAATGCACCCTAAAGGGCTTAAAGAAGTCAATGTAGAGCAGGACTAATCTACCTATCTAGAAGTTAAAGAACTCAGCCCTACGCACAATCGTGTAAAGGGCTGCCTTACTGAGGTAGGATAATCCTTATAAAGAAATATTGCATACTCGTTTTCTTCATTGCTATTTAGTAAAATATCTCAACCACTTTAGGGCTACAGATTTCACTGTAAATAAGGAGGGACCAAAATAGTGAAATCACAAACAACCAAGTTACTGGAATATCATGTCTATGATGATGGTGGGTCTTTTGACATTTTGGATGTTAATAGGGTAGATACTACAGTTGTCACATACCCGCTACTTATACAGTTAGATCCAGTGGATCTAAATTTTTGTACCGTACCTGTACAGAAACAGGAACCCATACCTGTGCAGATAAAGGAATTCCTAGGGGTACAAGATCTAATAAAGTTAAGTAAATCTACCGGAGTGAGACGACCTGCTATCCCATCTAACAACATAGTCTGTCAGGTATACTGGACTATGTTATTAGACATATTACATATCCAGTTACTTTTACAGAAGCTGCTTCTGGACCCAATGTAGATGTGTGGTAGGATGTGATGAATGACGAGATGCAAGCCATGAAGTATAGTAAGGTCTAGGAGCTAGTTGATTTGCATCAGGAACTGCAAGCTTGTCAGTTGTAAATAAAGTTTAAGACCTAAAGGATTTCAGGATAAAGTTCAACGGTTTATAGGCTTACTTAATTACATAAAGCTCCACTCAGGAAAAAAGGTTGACTTTGTGTTACCTTTTCTCTCGTATCCTCGTAGGATACATTTTGAGTGATAAAAGCAACTGTAGCTTCTGATAATATAGAATTACATCAGATGGCTGTCAAAATCACCTTCCTAAGTAAAGACCTTTATGAAGTAGTCTATATGGTACAATCTGTAGGGTCTTAGGATCCAGACAGCACTGACATAGTTTGTGAGTTATGCAGATCAATATATGGTTTACAATAAACCTCCTGAAAGTGATACCTTACAATTGGTGAGGTTATTGCCTCTTCCAGCTTCTTAGAAAATAAAGTCAAAAGGATGCCTGTACTATGTAGTTGAGGGGAGCAAGTTATCTATCTATGACTGTATAAGGATGGTAAATTGCTCACATCAAGTCACTTGATCATGTTGTATGAGGATAAGCAACTTTTGATCAAAAACCTTGACATAAAGGACCTTAGTATAGCATCTTTTGTCTTAGGTATTCAGATTTACCAGGACATATCTCAACACTCATCAGATCTCTCAAAGAATGCATACATTGAGTATGTGTTACAAAGATTTAATACGGTTGACAGTAAACCTGTCGTAACACCTGTCTCTCACAATGAGACATAATCTTTGGTACATTACCCAAAGAATAAAGTTAAGAGAGATTATGAGGAATGTTTCGTATTCTAGTACGGTGGATAGCTGATGTATGCTCGGCTATGTACTAGATAGGACATTGCATTTATTGTTTGACTATTTAGTCAATATCTGGTTAATCTAGTTATAGAATTTTGGAATGCAGTCTAGTAAGCATTAAGATACTTGAAGGACTTGAGGGTTATATGTTGACATATAGAAAAGTCAACAGATTAAACCTAGTAGGGAATTTAGATTTAAAGTTAGCTATGTGTTCGGATGATCGAAAGTTCACCTAAGGTTACAGTTCAAATTTGCAGACGGTACATTGTCGTAGAAGTGTGTCATAGAGACACGTGTAACTTCCTTGACTAGGCATGCAACGTGCATGCTAAGGGGCTGCTACACAGACGGTTTAACTCAGAAATTTAATTTCTTAGTAGTCTGTGGTCCATTCAGTGGCTAAACCCAATTGGTTTTACTGTGACATTCTTCCTACAGTGTTGTTTAATGACAACGAAGAATATCACAGGGTCATAGCAGTTAAAGATCAATTATTTGGTCATAAGGGCGTTGACATGAAAAGTGACATTAAGGTTTGGAGCATTTAAGGACTGAGGAACTGTAAGTCGATCCTTTAACTAAAGGATTTCACCTACTTGTGTTTGTAACACAAGTATATAGTATGAGTGTTTTAATGTCGTTAGACACTGCCAATTAGGGGATCCTTAGGCTTGCTCCATGTACATTTGTACATCTTGAAGTATTATGATAGTATGATGGCTACTGTTAAAGATGATCATCATTTATCCTCAGTATTGCATGTCATCATATATTGTTATAGTACATATAAAAGTCTTAAGATTTGTGTCAATCTTAAGCATTTGAAGGTCATTAGGCATATATACAGATTGACCTTGTGCCTATGTCATTTAGACACATATAGTTTAACATAGATATCTATAAAGTTTGATATGACATAGAAGGATATAACTTTTTAATCCCATAAAAGTTCTCTAATGCATTTTAGCATTCAGTTGGAGAACATAAAGGTTTTCTCTAATGCTGTTTATCATTCAGTGAGAGAAAACAGGATTTCTCTAATACAATTTAGCATAAAGCTGGAGAAATTGAGACCTACAAACGAAGATAATACAATTAGATCATAAAGATATCATTGTAGTTTGCCACACTCCATTTTTCCATTCAAGTTAATAGCGTATTAGGTATTCGTGATTGTATTGGATCTGTGTCACACAGGACATATGCATCTGATGCTTTTCGGTACCGAAAGCCTTACAGGACAGAATGATGGACTTTCGTCATCTTTGGATCAAATGTTTGTTTTTAAAACTTAGTCGACTATACAGTAGCGTGGCTTAACTAGGTTTTTAAATTATTTTTAAACTGGAGTCTTCTGCAATTAATCCTAGTCCAAAGGAGAGATTGTAAGACATTTTTGTCCATATCTTATAAAGTTGGACTAACATTAATTGCAATTTTGGTTTTTAAATAAATTACCGGTTAAGTTATGTCATTTGATCCTAATAAAGATAATAAAGTAGCCCAATAAATGATCTAGATTAATGGGTCAAAGTTCATGTAAAAAATAGATCCCGATTAGTATGAACCGAGTCCATATCAGCCTTGTGATTGGGGAAGCCCGATATGGAAGCTATATAAAGGTAAGGTCTCCTGCAGTTACTCAAGAGTTCATTCAAGAGCATAAGGATTCCTAACCTATTAGGGAAGCTCGTGAGTTGAGAAAACTGTAGAAAGGCCTAGCCCGTGAGTAGGTGATCACTTTCCACTAAAGATCCTGAGAGATTTGAAGACGTTTGGAGCTCGAAATAGGCATCGGAAACAGAGATAGAACCGAAATCTAAGTATTTCGCATTACCTTCGGTTTTAATCCTTTCATGTAGATCCGAGGTACATAATAAGGCTTCCACTACGTACTAACAGAAGGAACTGCTATTACTAATATGGCAATACGTGGGCATTGCTCATTCGACGATAAGGCTACAAACTGCGGAGGAAAAGATTAGTGAGTTGGAGAATGACTGGAAGAGGTACTTGTTTCAAAAGGGTTAGGAGCAGATAATGGTGGGACTTAAAGCTTGTAAAATGAGAAACTTCTTTTGCCGTGCAAAGGAGTGAAAAGGTAAAACTATAAATGAGAGAACTTAAGGTCACAAACATGATGAAGAAGAGATAACTCAGTGCAAACACAAAAAATTTCATGGAGACGAATATGAAATCATGGATAAGGAGTGACAAAAATCAGAATTTTCAGAGAGAAATCTCAATTAATCTATAGTTGGTAAAGCCTTAAATAATTAAACAAAATAATTATTGTTATACATATAATATTATTTAATTTAATTTAAAAATATCATACATTTGAACTAATTTATCAAATTTACTTATTTTTAAATCAAAAGGTAAAAATTTAACTAAGTTGGTAGTAAGCAGTGCTCTTGCTCGGCATGAAAGCTGTGGGCTTCACTACACCTTTGATTGCCCTCATGTCGAGGAAAGCAAGAGGCTACCAGCTGTTATTGAAAAACCAAAAGGGGTAGTAGTTTCGCATATTTTTTGGTTCGTTTCTAGCAAACAAAAAAATCAGAAAATTAAGAGAATAAAAAATAAATCAACACCGAAAGTTTGGTAACGTAATTTGGCACACCTTGTCTACGTCTGCGGAGCCCTCACTTAGCTTAATAACTTTCATTGAAGTACAATAGATTTACCTAAGACTTTACTAAGCCGACACTACTCAACCCTTAACACTATCTCTCAACTTCACTTTTCATGAAAGAATTTTACATCCAATAATACCACCGACTCGTATTAACCTCGTTAGAGGATTTTTCTAAACAGTATATGATAATAAAGATACGAAATAAATAACTCAAATGATCAATCAACTAAGAACAAAACAATAATCCACTTGAGATCAAAGAGAAATTTCCTTATGGTTTTAGCTTCCCAAAATACTTCTGAAATATGTCTACCAGTTGAACTGATTCATCCCAACTTTAACAACTCCAATTAAACCATACGGAACAGCAGAACACATGCACACATTCAGTTGTGTTTTTCCAATCTTCAATTAACGCCTACTGCACGATTTTATCATTCACACGTTCAACTGTATATTTTCCCAGCACCCAAAGAGAAAAATGATAGATCAACTAGGTAAGGAGTCTACTAGTAGTTTACGCACATAATACACGGTAGCCCACTCAACCTACTCTCTAAAGATGTCTTCCTCACAGATTCTGAATTTATATGAACACCACTTCCTAAATGTGAATTTGCTTAATTAATAAGATTGCACTACTGCCCAAAATGTCTTAAGTGCTCCATATGGCAATCAATAGTATGTGGGAGGCATGCACGTGAAAGCTCTACAGACATTTCAGATTTGGTTGCTCCACATATCTCTGAATCAATATCTTCGGTGCTTTTTCAGAGAAGATTTTCCCTGCAACATAAATATTCACCTTACCTTTTTCTTGTATCCCCAAAAACAATAAAACCAATCACCACACAATCCGTGCAAAAAATAACTTCCCTTTTTATTCTTTTATCGACAAAAAAACCAGCAGTAAACCTTGACTCCATGTAATGCACCACTCCAACTTAAGATAGAGTTCTACCACCCTTAAAACCATTATCTAAAAAATCTATCATACTTCTTGTCAAGATATACATTAATTAAGGATAGGGCTCTATTATAACTAAAAGATTATCACCAATAGTTTTTTTAATCAAAGTCATTATCCAATTAATATCTTATATGTCCAACTAATAAATAAGATGCCAAAACCAAATAAAAGATATATAACACATATCCTAACAATCTCCCCCTTTTTGGCATTGTAAATTTGAAACTTCCCCTAAATATCATAATTGGACATATAAATCAAATGCACAATCCATATGATAAATATTCCCCCTTAATCAAACATCAAGTTCCAAAGAACATCATGTTACCCAATCATCCAAATTTCTCCCCCTTGGGACAACAAGATCTCAAAAAGCATGACAAATAATCACGCATATACCTTGGAATCTCCCCTGAATAGAATATTCATCATAAACAATTTGATGTCTTCCCATTAGGACAAAACAGTATCAAAACAAATAATCATAAGAATCAACAATAGATGCAGCGAAAGAACCATAAGCACGTCAAGAAGACAAATTATCACCATTCAAAACACTGAGAGATATGCCCAAAAGAGAGAGAGATACCTACAATAATGAGAGAGCTAAAGAGTTTTCGGTGGAGTCAAATAGAAGTTACAATGCAAATTACTAAAAAGACAGGACGACCATGGCATCATAAAAACAAAAGAATTAAAGATTTTTTTTATGTTTCCTCTTTTTTTAAAACATCACAAAAAATACTTTAAAAATGTAAAGAACACAACCCTTGTGCCTCTCGAAGAAATTCAAACCTGGTCTTTTTCTTCGTCATATTATCATTGTCATCGATTTGTTCTTCTGAAGTAACTGACTTATCCTTTGTCTGACCAATTTCTTTACAAACAATAACTAACTATGAATCTAAACAACTTCTTGTTTTTCTTTCACAATGTCTTTGTATCTGTAATTGACACTTTCTAATCTAAGTGTACTTCGCTATCATGGGTTGCTGCTACAAATTTATTGGAAAATATCTAGATTTTTAATTTTGACCCCTTTGAAACATAATTTGTAATATCTTGTAGCATTTCGGCCTTATGTGCCTGATAACTCTGCAAAAATGACACGTTGGTATAAATCTTTTATTCTTTCTCGATGTTTCTTCTTCTCAGATAGATCTGGATATATTATTTTTCTCCTAATTCACTTTAGAGCACTCATCCTTATAGCCAATGCCTTGAAGATCCCCTTTAACTTTATCAATATCTATTAACTTTTTTAGTTTTTTTGTGTCTCCATTCAACATTCTCAACCCCTTTTCAATACTTACCAATTTCATTCTGGCTTCAACAAGCTCATCTGACATCAATATCAATTTCTTTTCTAACTCTTGGATGGTGCTCTTCATGGAAAGATTCTCTTCCTTCAACCTTTCATTCTTCCTACATATTTTCACCCTTTTTTGTACATTAATTCGTAAGCCTCATAAAAGTTCTCCTTTTTATCACTTGAGTCACTTTCATCACTTTCATAATCTGAGATCGAGCCTTGAGCTTATTGGTCTACATTTTTCTGAAATTTCCCAATTTACTCACTTTTTCACCTTCAATTACTTCCTTCTCGGTCACTGTTAAACAAGTAACTGGACTTTTATTGTACAAAGTAACTAACGCATCACTATGTACAAAGTAACTATCACATCAGTATTCATAACTTCTTCTTCACTTCCAGATTCGTTATCACTCTAAGAACTCGTATAGGATTTTCCTTTTCTCTTCTTCATGGTATTAGCACACTCTGCTTGAACATGTCTGAAGTCTTGATATTCATGGCATTGAATTCTCTTTACTTTTCTTTCTCCCTTTTGAGTTTCAGCTTGTTGTTTGAAGTTGTTATTTGATGAACTCTTGTCGTTTTGCCTGAACTCGGATCTGGCATTTTTCACTCTCTTCAGCCACTTTTTAAACTCTCGTGTTAATAGCTCTATGTCCTCATTCTCGTCGGATTCATCTTCTACATCATTAATACCTTTTTCAGTTTCAAACTGTAGTGTCAATCCTTTGCTTCTTTCTTGTTTACCCCTTGAAAGATTCATCTCAAAATTAGTCAGAATTCCGATTACCTTATCAACAACAAATCATTAATATCATGAGCCTCCTCGATTGCTGCAATTTTTAGAATAAGTCTTGGAGGTAGTGATCTCAATGTCTTCTTAACTAGTTTTAGATTGGAATATTTATTCTCCGATTTATGTTTCTGTTTCACTATATCTCGCAATCTTTTATGAAAGTCTCCAATAGTCTCATTTTCATCCATTCTCAATTTTTTAAACCTCACAGCTAACATCTGTAATTTTGACGCTATCATAGATTTGGACCCTCCATGAATAGTCTGCAAAGCATCCTACGCTTCTTTAACAAATTCACAGGCTGATATTATTGAGAAGCGTCTTTCATCAACAATACTGAATATCGCATGCATTGCATGTGAGTTTCTAAGTTCACTTTCTTCTTCGACTCTTGTCCATTCAGATGGATCATTTTGAACTGCCTTTCCTTTATAATCAGTGATCATCATATGCGTTCACCCATGTACTACCGAGTTCTATGCCCTTGTTCCCTGTGCTTGAATAAAGACCCTCATCTGTGATTTCTATACAGGATAATTGTAATCGTCCAACAACGGTGGCCTGATAATTGACGCTCCTTCTCTTATGGTCATGTTTGCGTAACTAAGATCTGTACCAACTTGCTACCAAGCTCTGAATCAGTGACCCTCTCTAATACCAATTGAAAATTGAAAAGGTAGTAGTTTCACAAACTTTCCAATTCATTTCTAGCAAACAAAAAAATCAGAAAAATTAGGAAAAAAAATAAATCAACACCAAAAATTTAGTAATCCAGTTCGACACACTTTACATATATTTACGGAGCCCTCACTCAGCTTAATAACTTTTACCGAGGTATAATAGATTTACCTAAGGTTTTACTGAGCCGACCCCACTCAACCCTTGATACTATCTCTCAATCTCACTTTTTGTGAAAGAATTTCACACCCAATAATACGACGACTCGTATTAACCTCATCAGAGGATTTTCTAAACAGTATATGATAATAAAGATATGAAATAAAAAACTCTAATTGATCAATCAACTAAGAACATATAATTAATAATGTCTTGTGTGTCTTGTCCTCGTATCACAGAGGAGTGAAAAGGGTACAACCAAAAATGAGAGAACTTATTGCAAAGGTCACAAACGTCATGAAGAAGAGATAACTCAGGGCAAACACCAAAAATGTCATGGACACGAATACGAAATCATGCATAAGGAGTGAAAAAAATCAGATTTTTCAGAGAGAAATCTCAACTAAATCTATAATTGGTAAAACCTTAAATAATTCATCAAAATAATAATTATCATACGTAAAATATAATATTATTGAAATTTAAAAACATCATACATCTGAATTAATTTATCAAAATTACTTATGGTCTAACTCATTATTTTTTAAATAAAAGGAGTAAAATTTTAACTCTTTCACATACCACATAATATTTAAAATTGTTAATTTTCATACTTTGCACTAATTTCTCTCAATATTACAAACTTAAACTTTTCACCTAACGCATGCAACTTTTATAATTGGTCTTATTGAACTCTATTTCTATAGATGCATAGTAACCATGATATTCTATTTCACTAAAATCTTAAGGTCACCAAAATTCTATTTTACATAATTCAGTGTGTCCTACCTTACTCCAACGTTTAAGCAAGAAGCAGTTTCTGCCTACACAAAATCCTATGGGCCTTAGAATATGTGAATACTCATCAGCGTTGTCAATATGTCAATTGCATCCTTCAAAATATAAATCTTTTCCAATAAAATTTAACCAGATGCAACTAATATTGCGATATTGTAAAAATTTACATCTTTTTTACGATAGCTCCATACTCCCACTTGGTTGTTGAACATGTTAAGAGTATCATATTTGGAAGATTCGTGCCGTGTAAAGAAGACGATGTTTCGGACGGTATTATATCGTAAAACTTTACATCTTTTATATGATAGCCCCATTTACCTTTCTCTTGACTTTTCTTAGTTCTTTGGAAGATACTGCTAAGTAGCACTTCTGTTATTCAATCATAGAATCGATTCAGATCAAGCTGAAAAAGCCCTTTAGTAATCTCAACCACCTTTTTCAAAAAATCTGCCTCTAAAAAGTCGTACAGTGCAGGAATGCTCACATATTTTGGCTTCTTCTTTCACTTGAATTTCCAAATTCGGTGTGCTCCCTTCTTTCTCAA
>JANITW010000236.1:24340106-24351910 GCA_027564335.1 Erythroxylum williamsii | reverse complement strand
CTTCGCATAACCGGAGAAACTCCGTTGTAGAATATCTGCACAATCATCCACTTCGGGACACCATGATGTGGACATTTACGTTGAAGCTCCTTGTACCTCTCCCATGCTTCATACAATGACTCATCTTCTTTGGGCTGAAATGAGGTCAACTCACTCCTGAGTTTTGCTGTCTTCCCGGGCGGAAAATACTGAGCCATAAAGGCCTTGGACAATTCTTGCCAATTATTTATCGAACCGGGTGGTAATGAATGGAGCCAATCCTTAGCCCGATCTCTCATAGAAAAAGGAAATAATCGAAGCCTTATTGCATCCTCAGGTACCCCGTTCTGCTTCAACATTTCATAAATCTCCAAAAATTGTTGCAAGTGGACATGCGGGTTTTCTGTTGGGTGCCCTCCGAACTGATTCTGCCGCACCATTTGTACAAGGCCAGGTTTCAACTTAAAATTATTTGCTTGCACAGGAGGCCTTCTAATGCAAAGTGCCCAATGTTCTAAATGCAAAATTATTCAAATGCAAAGTGCAGAAAATGCAAAATAAAAAGTAGATAGTAAAAAGAAAAAAAATAAAAGAAAACACAAATCAATTTTAACAAAATTTATTAACACAAAACACAAAAGAAATAAAAAAGGAAAAAATGTCCAATTTAACTAAACAATCAGTCGCCTAATATTACTCAGGGATTACTCCTCGACAACGGCGCCAAGAAACTTGATGGGGTTCCGCAAATTCACGGGTCTCAAGTAGTACAGTATAATATCGTCCCATATGGAGTAATTGTGTAAGTACCAGGCTAGGATCACTCAATTAATTGGACTAAGCGATTGGGAAATTAAATTAAAAGAAAAATTAACTATCAAAATAAATAAATAAATAAAACCGATGGCGATTGTGTAAAAATGGGGAAATAAAAAAAGAAAATTAATTAGCAAAAATAACAAAATCAAGCTAAAGAAAATTTGCGAATATTTCTAGGCGTTAATTCGAAGGAATGTGGTAAGCTTCAAGGATGGTTCCACTTTTAGCGCTTTTTATAGAATTTACCCGGATTAGTTTATGAGGAGAATTTTTAGTTGATAGAAGGTTGAACCTAAAGTTTCTTAGATCATTTTTCAAGATATCAAAGGAGTATTACGCAATAATCCTAGTCTACTATCGTAGCCTAGCAATCAAGCATAACTCATTATGTTCTTTGCTCACCGGTTTTCTCTCATAAATTCAGTTTATATCTAAATCTGAAATTTATAAGTTCCCTATTTGGAGTTCTGCTATTAATTTTCACTTATCGGTTCTTCAATTAACAACTAACGTCAAGTAATGGTTGGCCAAACATAATACCAGCAAAATTAATTTCAAAATAAAGAAATCAAAACCAAAAATTCAGACAAATAAAATAACCGAGATTTAGTCCAAAAAATTAACTAAAAGCTTCAGCCCAACCTTCAAGCTTTGAGGAAACTACTCAATCATGATAGGATAAAAACCAAAAAGTCAAAGCCACTCTATATCGTTTGTTTTAATTAGTGCAGTACAAAAGAAATTCTTCGACTTTGGCTTCGGTTGTAGCTTGCAAACGGCGCCTGTGGGACCCATCTATGCCATAGAGCTGTCCAATATTTAGAACAAATCGACGCCATTTTGAGGTTAGACAAAAAAAGACAGAGTAAAGTTAGACAAACGATCCGGACTCGACATTAAGCTGGTTTCATAGCATGCATGCAACGACATGCAACGTAAAGAATCAGTCTTTAAAGAATTCAAGAAAGTTAGTTTTTGTTAGATGACAGTTATGTTATAAATGTCGTGTATTCACAGAAGTTGTATACAATCAAGATTCTGAATAAAACTCAACGTATCACTGAGTTTTTCCAATTGCTTTATTCTTCTTAGTTTCCTCTATTTTTCAAACGTATATGGGTTACTGCGTTTTCTTTCCGTTGTCTTCATTAGTCAGAGTTCAGTAAAATAATTCTTAGTTCTTTGAATGATAAAGAGATAACAACAACAGTAATATTCATGATGATTGGGTCGATTTCTCACTTGTTTGTTCCATTAAATCCTGGGATGATTCCAGAAACAAAACAATAAAAAAATTTCTAACATACATAACCATCAAGATAAGTGTTGGTAGTAAACTGGGGAGTCCCATATGTTTACTCTGATTATTCTACTCTGTTAGACAGAGTAACGCTTATAAGGTAACCAACTACCCCACCTTTTGTTCAGGCAACTCTGAAGGCCCCTGTTGCTGAAAACATGATGAAAGCTCTGTACGCGCAGTTTACAGTTGGAGTTATACCCATATATGCAGTTATATTAATAGTCTAACTCCTTTGGTTTCATCATTATCATGTCTGTGTGCTGTAGATAATGGCTTGTCCATCAATATCATACGAGTACTTCGATACCAAATATGAAGAAAAAGGCGGTGCATTGGCCCCTAAGGCCCTGTCATTTAGAATCAAGATAAGAGGCATATATCTGATTGTAAGCTCATTGGTAGCAGCTCTTCTACCGTTCATCGGAGACTTCATTGGTCTCATTGGATCTATTTGTGTCGTTCCTCTCACATTTGTGATACCCAACCACATGTATCTGACCGCAAAAAGGAACCTCAATTCTTTTCAGAAGCTGTGGCATTGGTTTAATGTCATTATCTTTAGCATTTTGTCAGTCGCCGCAACGGTTGCATCTGTGAGACTTATTGTAATAGATTCCAAAAATTATAAGCTTTTTGGAGGTTGAAATGTTGATGGGACTGATTAATGCTGATCCCGCAAGTTGATCTTTGTCTCTGCACCTCTCTCTCTCTCGTTAATTTTTTGTTTGTGGGGTCCTAAAATGGTTATGAAAATAATTAAGAAGTGAAAATGAAAAGAATCATATCCTTCTGTATCATGTTCTTTTCGAATAATACCTGCGAAAGAGATGGGATGTTTCGTATTGTCTCTCTTATCTTGAAACATTATTGATTAATACCTGCGAAAGAGATGAGACGTTTTGTATTGTCTCTCTTATCTTGAAACATTATTTATTAATACCTGCGAAAGAGATGGGATGTTTCGTATTGTCTCTCTTATCTTGAAACATTATTGATTTTAATTGGACTTTGTGAACATGAAGGCTTATTCAACAATATTCCAAAAAGATAAGCTTGCTATTTACAACTACTTTTCAACCAACTGAAGAACATCTAACTAAAGTAAGATGCCGTAGATAAGAAATGGACAAGGAAAGCATTCTGGGTGTCCCACATGTAAAAGTCTAAAGAAAGTTTTGGAGAAAAGGATGACCTCCTTTGCATTCCTCGTATACCGTATGTACAGAAAATTCTAAATAGGAGACTCTTCTAAAGATGGGAAAACTATCATAAATCTACAGCTAGAAAAACTCCTATACAAAAGTAAATCTATGTACAAAAGGAAAGACCCAACATTATAAATCTATACTATAGCAAGAAAAACCGACAATAGCATCCAATACCTCCCATCAAATTGGAGCATGAGGATTAAAAATGCCCAACTTGCGGAGAAGAAAATCAAACTGATCTTTACCCAAAGCCTTCGTAAAAACATCGACAGGTTGCATAGAGGACTTGACAAATGCAATCTGAATATTCCCACTTTGAATCTCATCACGAATAAAATGACAATCCACTTCAATGTGCTTTGTTTGTTTGTGAAAGACAGGATTAGCGGCAATGTGCAATGCTGATTGGTTGTCACAATGCAAATGCATAGGAGCAAAGTGTTCAACAACAAGAGAATCCAATAATCCCTTTAACCCTTTGAGCTTACAAGTTGTAGTAGTTATAGAGCGATATTCAGCTTCTGCAGAGGATCTAGACACTGTGTGTTGCTTCTTTGTTTTCCAAGAAACAGGTGAACGTCCCAAGAAAACAAAAGATCCAGTCAAAGATAGCCGAGTCAACGGGCAGGCAGCCCAATCCGAGTCACAATAAGCATATAATTTCAAATCACAGTTGGCCTGAAGCAGAATACCTTGACCTGGATTCCTCTTTAAATAGCACACAACTCGCAAAGCTGCATCCCAATACTCCTTCTTCAGATGCTATATAAACTGACCAAGAACATGCACACAATATGACAGCTCAAGTCTAGTAATTGTGAGATAAATCAGACACCCAACTAGTCTTCTAAATTGACCTGGATCATCAATGTCATCCCCTGTAGCAAGAGTCAACTCGTGATTTTGTTCAAGAAGAGTGTTGGCAGTTTTAGCTGCAAGCAAACCTACTTTAGATAGAACATCCAAAGCGTACGCCGACATAAGAAAATGTCATTTGAATTACGTGCTACCTCTATCCTAAGAAAGTATTTCAACTTTCCTAAATCCTTCATATGAAAACATCTACTTAAATAAGCCTTTAATTGTTGCACTACGGTTTCATCATCACCCGCAATGATGAGATCATCCACATAGACAAGCATAGCTAAGAGTACATGACCATCCTAAAAAATGAATAGAGAGTAATCAGAACTAGATTGTGTGAATCCATACCCCTTCAAGGATGCTACCAACTTAGCAAGCCAACAGCGAGGCGCTTGGCGCAAACCATATAGGGATTTTCGAAGGAGACACACCTTTCCTGGTATTGAAGAAATGAAACTAGGACGCATTTTCATATACAACTCTTCATCCAAATGACCATGCAAAAATGCATTTTGTACATCCATCTGATGAAGTTCCCAACCTTTTACAACAACAACAGTAAGAAAAGTGCGAACCGTAGTCATCTTTGTTGTAGGAGCGAACGTTTCATGATAATTAATTCCTTTAACTTGATTATTTCCAAGTATCACTAAATGTGCTTTATAACGTTCAACACTTCCATCCGCGTTATATTTAATTTTATAGACCCACTTGCTGCCAATTACTTTCTTTCCAGGGGGCAAGTCTTCTATTGTCCCTGTGCCATTGTCCTCTAGAGTTTGTATCTCTTTTTTCATTGCTTCTCTCCAACATTCCTTTTTCATTGCCTCTACATAAGTATTAGGTTCATGGCCTACAGTAATACTAGCCAAAACGACCGATGTTGTAAGGAGAATTTATCATAATTCACAAAATGTGCTATAAGATAAGAAATACCTGAGGAGTTTGATTGGAACAAAGAGCTTGGTGAGGGGCTTACTTGAATAGCATGAGTCACATAATCTTTCAAGCGAACTGAGGGCTGCCTTATTCTATGTCCCCTACCAAGATGCTCCTCTATACCATCAGTCTGACCTATGCCATCAACATCACTATTTCTAGTTTCCTCATTGACAACAATATTGACTTCCTCTTTCTCACTTTGCTCCTCTTGATCCTCAACAACATCAAAGCCCAAAGTGATATCTTCAGTTAGTTCCATATTTGTAATAGTCTTCTCAGCATAAGGAAATTTAGCTTCAACAAAGACCACATCTCTAGAGACAAAATATTCACCGTTCTCCAAATCTTATAATCTCCATCCTTTCTTCTCAAAAGGATACCTGAAGAAAACACACTTTCTACTTCTACTTGCAAACTTATCATTTTTTCGATTCAAATTATGCTCATGGCATAAGTAACCAAAGATTTTAAGATGCTTATAAGAAGGTGGGGCTCTAAAAAAATTCATATGGTGTTTTACCATTCAACACTGTAGAGGGGATTCAGTTAATTAAGTAACCAGCTATAACTGCACACTCACCCTAAAATTCAATCGACAAATTCGCTTGAAATCGCAAAGCCCTCGCCACATTAAGAATATGGCGATGTTTTCTTTCAACTCGCCCATTCTATTGAGGTGTATTAACATATGATGTCTAATACAATATACCATTCTCCTCAAAATATTTCTTCAAACATACGAAT
Organism: Erythroxylum williamsii; assembly: GCA_027564335.1. NCBI lineage: Eukaryota > Viridiplantae > Streptophyta > Magnoliopsida > Malpighiales > Erythroxylaceae > Erythroxylum > Erythroxylum williamsii. Next base: position 24,346,051 of record JANITW010000236.1, on the reverse strand, counting down.
TCACTTCCATTGTCACTTCTAACAATTTTCACATTTTTCTCAATTTGTCTCTTAATCATCACAACAAATTGCCTAAGAACATAAGCAACCTTATCTTTCTCATTTAGCAAGTATATCTAAACAGCAACAGAACAATCATCAACTATTGTTAAAAAATAAATTGCACCACAAGATGCATGAACTCTATAAGGTCCCTATAAATCACAATGTATCAAATCAAAACACTCTTTAGCTTTATTGTCACTAGAAAAAAACACTTCCCTGGTTTATTTTGCTCTAAAACAGACATCACAAGCCTTATTACAATTGATAGCTGAACTTCCAACTTCAAAAACCAACTCTACCACCTTTGGAGAAGGATGACCCAACCCCCTATGCCATAGCTCAAAGTACGCGTCATCTATGGTTTTGCATGCATGAGTTGAAGCTAATCCCTTAAGAAAATAAAACCCCTCACATTGTTCACCCGCTCTAATCAGCCTCCTCGAATCTAGGTCCTGTATAGCACTAACTTTGTTAGTAATCTGAGCTACCAAACTCGAATCATATAGAAGCTTTGACACAGATATTAAATTGCAATTTAAGTTGGGAACAAAGAGAACATGTTGCAGCTTTAAATCCCTTCCAAGAACAACACTTCCTTTTTTGACCGCCATTGTCTTCTCTCCATTAGGTAAACCAACAAACCAAGGTATGATATCACGGACTTCTTTAAGGTAAGTATATGTTCTTGTCATATGATTGGAAGCGCCGGTGTTAATAATCTAAGACAAGATATTTTGCTTACCCGACAACCTCTTACTACTACTATTCTTGGCCGAGCTCAACATTTCCATCAATTGGTTCCATTGTTCATCACTCGGCCTAGTAAAACCCATCCTGTCAGCATCAGTCACATTTCCTTGTTCTCCTTCACTTCTAGGTACGTGCACAGCATTGGCTCGTGAGTTGGTTCCCTTGTCACGACTTCCAGTCTAACTTTTGTGTCCACCACCCCATTCAAACATATTGGAGAGAGGTTTATCCCCCCACCACTCCAGGTATCCTATTAATTGAAAGCAAGACTCAGCATCATGTCCTCCTTGCTTGCAGTATGAACAAACTGCACTTTTATCCTTTCCTAAACTTTTATTGCCAACTTGTATTGCAAAGCTCATGGGGCTACCTTTTTCTTCCCTTGTTCATGTCATGTTCCTTACCTGCTTCTGCTGAACAATTGTTGAGTAAACCCGATTCACGTTTGGCAGTGGTTTTGTACTCAGTATATTGAAATGTACTGTTCCATACCCTTCATCATCTAAGCCCATAAAAAATTGATGAACTTTTTCCTCTTCAATTTTCTTTTCCAATTCCGTAGTAAGATTGCATTTGCATCCACCACATTTACGCACCAGTATCTGTTCACAGTTGTTCAATTCATCCCAAATTGTTTGGAGCTGACCATAATATGTGACTATGGCCTGCCCATCCTGCTTGCAATTCGCAAGATCTGATTTCAATTGTTGCACTCTTGGTCCATTTCCTATAGAAAATCTCTACTTGATATCTTCCCATAACTCCTTCACATTCTCCATATGAGATATGGTCGAACGAAGCGTGGGCTCAATAGTGTTGAAAATCCAAGCCACAAGCATTGAATTAACTGTTCACCAATCTTCAATTTCGACAGAATCTTCTTCTGGTTGTTTAACAGTTCCATCAATGAAACCATGCTTCTTCTTGGCTCACTGAGCAGTCCGAATTGCCCGTGCCCATTCATCATAGTTTTCCCCTCTCAACTGAACTTGGGTAATAATATTACCTAGGTTATCATTCGCATTCAGCATATAAGGATTTGAAAACACCTTTGTAAAAGTCTAAAGAAAGTTTCGGAGAAAATGATGACCTCCTTTGCATTCCTCTTATATCATATATACAGAAAATTCTAAATAGGAGATTCTTCTAAAGATGGAAAAACTACCATAAATCTACTGCTAGAAAAACTCTTACACAAAAGTAAATCTTTGTACAAAAGGAAAGACCCAAAATTATAGATCTATACTATAGCAGGAAAGACCGACAATAGCATCCACTACCACATAACTGAAGTAATACGATTAACATGTTAAAGTAAAAACCAAATAAACCTCCAAAGTTCACTATTATTCTTATCAGAACTCAACCACCATTTATTTAAAAGAAGACAGTTGTCACTCTTTTGTTTCTTTTAATGTTTCTAAAACGTTATCTGAAGCGTCACATTTGTATCTGTTTTTTTGGTTATTGGAAATTTCCTATTACAGAAAGTAACTGGGTTTCTTCGTCTACACAAATCGTAGCTGAAAATGAAATCCAACAACTAATAATTGAAGAGAAATGCACAAGTTTTGGTGAACTTCTAAGAAAGAAAGGAAAGCCACTCACCAAAATCTAAAAAAAAAAAGCATCATTCATTGAAACCAGTGAATAAGTTTTTATAATTGTTTTACTTGTTTGATTTTGAGACTGAGTCTGAGCTGTACAAGGCTTAAATGTAGAAGCAGTGTCAGAAGATGCCAGCTGCAAGTTCAGGTGATGAGATAATAAGTACCCCGCTCTTAGTTGGTAAAGGAGAAGAAGATCAAGAGCAATCAGCTACAAATGATCAACTGAATTTAGAAGCAGGAGATAAGTACTCTCTGCCTCTTAAAAGTATGAAGAATATGAAGAGAGGAAAAATTATCTAACTCTCTGTTATTCGTAATGAAGCTCAAAGTGAGCTTAAATACAGTTCAAACTGTACAAGGAAAAAGTTCTGTACAAGAAAAGTTAGTTTACTAACTACCAAACTATAAAAATAAAAAATAAAACCCCTTGTTACAATCTACCCCTTGTTACAATAAAGAGACACTAACGTGAATTATAATATGTACATCTCCCCCTCAAGTTGGACTTTGATGAAAATCAATCAAAACCAACTTGGATAGTAAACGATTAAAGACAGGAGCAGAAGGAGGCTTAGTGAGGAGGTCGGTGATTTGCAAAGAAAAAACCATGTGAACTAGGGAAATGAAACCTTGTTTGTATTGATTCCACACCACATCACAGTCAATGTCTATGTGTTTAGTGCGTTCATGAAAAACAGGGTTACAAGTGATATGGATGGTAGATTTTGATGGAACCCCTCCCCGGTGAGACCCACGTCTAACGTCCTATATGACATCTGGACGCGCATCTCACGAGGGAGGAATTCCTCACCACAAAAATTAACTTACTCGAACTTCTTTTAATGTCATCCGAACACATCTTGGTAAATTTATCCTAATCTCCCTCAATAAAATTGATCTGCTTAGGGCCCCAAAATTTAATTCGATTCCTAAGCTAAAATGAAATTTCATGTCTCTAAATTAAAAAGAACCAAAAATCACCTCAATCGGATCTCTCTAGGTCAAGAAATAACCAAAATACGAAAGTAGGTTCAAAATATCCGTCTAAACGTCTCTCTTTGATTCGATCCGAACAATTCAACTTAATTCCAAAACTTCTGAATTTTGCATGAGGAGGTAGAAAAATTTCTTATGAAACCAACGCTTCAAAAACCAAGTGGTTTGGAGGTCAAACGAGAAAGTTATGGCCGAACAAGTGGAGAGAGGTCGGATCGCTCAACGAGCGCGCAAGGGCGCTCGGCCCTCGCCCATCGCCCACGCATGGGCGAGCTCCCAATGCGCACGCTTGGACGATCGCCCAGCGTCCGAGGGCAGGCGAGCGAGCACCCAGCGCTCTGGCACATGGGCGATCGCCCAGCGCTCAGGCGCGGGCGTGCGCCCAGTGCTTGGGCCAAGCTTTGTAAATTTTTTTTTTTAACATCTAAAACTTTGAAACATTCTAACTCTTTACCCTAAAATCCAAATTTTGTAAATTTGGTATCAATAAAGAGGGAAAAGAAAGCTCCACAACTTTCATGAAGGCTTGAAAAACCAGTTTGGCCTTTAAGGGGGTCAAAAATTTCATCAAAGTTACTGCTCAAATCTAAAAACAAACCCACACTATACCAGAAGTTTGAAAATTCATATCTTTTAACACACAAGCCTAAAAATGTCACATTTTAACTCTTTGGAAATATAAAGAGATAATCTAGAAATTTCAGAGGGGTGCAAAAACCATATGAATCTCCAAGAGGGTGAAAAACCCTTCCAAAGGTGCTGCACCATCCTACACCTTATCAATAGTAACTGAGAACTTTCAACCCTTATAACGTTTTCATCATAAGTCCAATTGTGGAAAATTTTATATCATTGGAAAGCTCTAAACATGTTCTAAAATATTCAAGAAGACCTCTTACTTCAATTCAAGCCCTAAAAGGGTCTAAAACCTATGCGATGTTTCTATCCATTTTAAGAAAAATTGGACAGCACCTTCCCTAAAATATAGCTAGCCAAATCTTCAATCCAATTCAACCCAACTCAAGTTCCTGCATAAAAACTCAATATCCAATCTTCCACATCATAATCCAATCCAAATATATATCCCAACACAAAACCAAGGGCAGCATACGCACTCCTAAACATCTATTCAACTCCTAACTATAAAGAAACACAAATATCACTTTTCTAAACCTGCTTAAAGCATACAACAATATTTTTTGAACAATTTACACAAAAGATACATTAAAACCCAATTCTTTTCATTTACAAGGAAAGTAGAAATTATACAAAGCTTTAGAGGGCATTTTAGCCCGAATACATCCAAAGTATCAAAGAACAAAATACAAAACATCAATTGTCCAAAATGCTATCTAAAGCTTTGTTTTCTCAAAGACAACTTCAAAAGCAAAATACATCGGAATAATGCCTCAATCCCGATGCAGTGACTCGGTTTCTCGCTCAATACCTGTGGAGGGGAAATGGGCTGAGCTCGACGGCTCAGTGGGTAATAACTTAATAAATGAGAAATAAGCAAAAACATTATTAATCCATTTCTTTCAAAATCAATGTCACATTGATAAAACATTTTCAATTTCTCAAATCTCTTTATAAGAATTTATCACATCAAACACGTTACAAATCAACTTATCAAATAATCACAAAAAAACGGTTCGGGTGGATCCGAAATAGAACGTACTACACATTCCCGCGAAGCGATCATGTGTAGCCGTGAACGTATGGGAGTCCGTGAGGAGCTCCAATGCTGCTAGCGGACAGGCGGGAGAAGCCTATGGTTAGACAGGTGCACCTGACTCTTAAGGGACCACCACAAAACTCAAAGAAAACATGCATATTACATAATTCACACAATTTAAAAGCATTGGCCACAATAACCCTTACAAAAAGTCACTTTCATGTAGTTTCCACATAATCGTCAAATTCACATATTCAACTCTTTTTCACTTAACAAAACATTTTACAAATATTTCCAACATAAACTTACACACAAAAGACACTTCATGAAAATCATAATCATCACAAAGAGTAATTAATTAAAAAATCGTAACTCATTGGAAAACATAATTAGCCTTTATTACAAAAACGTTAATAAGCCTATTAACTCAATTATTAAGAAAATCACCCGCCTTAATTCCTTAGCTTTGCGATGGGTCAATTGGCCTTGCCTCTTCCTCTAATTGCCTCACTTCACCTTCATCAAACATAATAATCCCAATTTAACATAGGATACTAAAATTGGAAGTTCTAAAGAAAGAAAAAATTGAATTAACACCTACATAATTTTACCTATATCTAACTTAAGCTATTAGCATCAAAACCCTATCAAGAATCTCCAAAAAAAATTCGAAATTCCCTTACCTATATGAAACCCACGAAATTCTGCTTTTGCTTCTAATGAAAGCTTAAGCTCTTCCTTTCCACTTTCTTCTTGAAGCAAACCCTTAAACCCTCCTTTCTAAAGCAAGAAATCAACAAAGCCCCAACTCTTTTCTTCTTCTTCTTCTTCTTCTTCTTTTCCTTATCTCGACCGAAGGTTACTCTCCC
>JANITW010000236.1:23928480-23940519 GCA_027564335.1 Erythroxylum williamsii | reverse complement strand
GGTCCCATCTGGTAATGTGACTGGTTCATATATGTTATTTTTATCATGCTTGTTGCAATAGTCGAGGTCATTGATCATATGTGATGATGCTCCCGAATCAACCAACCATATACAATCATTAGCTGCATGATGGATATGAGTTTGTTTTGTATTATTACCTGCAAAATTCCCCAGCCCGCTTAACTTTACCTCTCCAGTAACTTTTCCTTTGATGGCCTTAGATATTTCTTGTTGTATGAAGATGGCGAGGTCTTGCGGGATCTGTCCTGCCTTCTCAGTGCCTTCATTAGTCTCTTGTTGGATGTCTGCAAGTGCATCACTGCTCATGGCGAGGTGTGCTCTATTTTTCTGCCCCATTATTTCCTTGTACCAGTCGGGCACCCCGTGTATCTTGAAGCATGTTTCTATGGTATGGCCAGACTTCTCACGTTTTTCACAATATTTGTCTTCTTTTTTAGGAAAATGTTTTTTGCCACTGTGGTTGTTATTTCTGTTTCTTCGTTTGAAACTTGAGTTGGTCTGTCGCACCATCATAGCTACATACAAGTTTTTGTCCTCGTTAGCATTCACCATCTTTTGTCTTTCGACTGTTTGCATTAAAGAAAAAGCTCGATTCACCATAGGCAAAGGATCCATCAACATAACCTGATTTACTACATACTCATATTCCTCATTTAGGCCCATCAAAAACTGCACCAATCTATGAGTTTTTTCTTTGGACGTAATTGCTTTGGCAGCATCACAAGTACATATGGGGTAGGGTCCAGGCTTGCTAGATCGTCTCAAAATTTCTTTAACTTTGTATAGTATGCAGAAATAGTAAGGTTACCTTGTTTGAAAGAGCTGATTTCCCTTCCTATTTGGTACAGCATAGGATCGATAGCTTCTCCGAATCTCTTCTTCAGTTCTTCCCAAAGCGCCCTAGCAGTGGGGAATGAGAGGAAGGCATCACTGAGCTCCTTGGTCATGGAGTTAAGGATCCATGATTTAACCATGGAATCTGCCCTTCTCCATTTGGTAAGTAATGTTGCGTCTTCTGCTGGTTGTGTGCACGTTCCGTCCACGAAGGAGAGTTTGTCTTTAGCGCATAGAGCAATCATCATTGATTTGCTCCAAGTTAGATAGTTGTTACCATTAAAAAGAGTGGTAACAAGGATAGCTCCTGGGTTTTCTGTATTAGTAATGGAGTATTGTTCTAGGTCTGGGTTGATTGTGTTGCTCTCAGCTGTATGGGACATTGTTGATATATGGGTATTGTAACTTGGATCAGACCTTAGGCTCTGATACCATGAAAACAAGAGGTTTATACTGATGAAGAAAACGTTTATTTCAACATATCATGATATGTACAGAGGGAGAATATTTATACTTGATGAGAGGGAAAACTATTTGCTGCTGTTGTCTATACACTGGAGACGATGATTTGCTACTATTGTGTGAGCTATTGTGTAAGGCACCCATAACAGAATTGTCAGGGCATATTCTACTGCTATGTACAAAGGATAAAAGTAAAATGTTGGAAAGGAATAACTAGGTCTGGAAATTAAAATGTTGGGCGTCTGAAGAAGTAAAGGTTGGGTCTATCTTTGGAAGCTTCAAGCCATCTCCAATAGAGTCGATCCGTATGTTAGCCCACGTCCATATTTAGCAGCCCACTCTTGAACCTAGATCTCTTAACCTTCCAAGCATCATAGCCGACTCTATTCTAATAACATATATAAGGAAAGCATCTTTAAAGAGAGGAGAGATTCAAGAAAGGAGCTGCTAATCTTTTTAAAATAGTTAGGACTAGAAATGGTATGATTGGGATTAGAAGAGTCAAAGTGCAAGATTTGTTCTATTAATAAATCCTGTGAGATTTTGAAAATTTAGAAGAATAATAAATTAAGTCTTCCATGTGAGATATTTTCCGATGGTTAATTTAATGGCAAAGGTATATTGAGAAGAAGTGAGAGCTACGATGATTATTTAAATAAAGAATCAAATCTAAGATATATGAATATTTTGTGATATAATTTGAAGAATATAGATAGGTGGCTAAGATCACAATCATATTCATTCACAAAAACAAATAATTTAGAATTTTAATCGTCCTACCTCAATTACAGTTTCACCTTTCGAATGTTATGGGAGTCGATGCCTAACACATGGTCATTTGAATCAATTTCTTATTTCAGTTATGCGTTTTGGTTTTTTGTTTTAGTTTTTTATGATTTTTTTAAATTTTGAAAAATTATGCTTGATTGAGATTTGTCATAAAATTTGAAAACAAAATTTTGTTTAATTTTATCATCGTATTTTTTGATATTTTTATTATATTATACTAGTATATGTTAATATTAAATTTTAATAAATTCATTTATTAACATATCAAACTTTGTTATTAAAGATAAGAAGGTATGAATATTTAATATAATAAAAAAATTTATACATTAATTTTATATAATCTAGTATAATATAAAATATAAAAATTACGTTAATTCATACTAATTCTATTGTAAATAATTAAAGATATGTTTATCATGCTCCAATCTATGTCCTCAGTGCCTAAATATACGATTTACAATCCTTATGACTTAAAAGGTTTGTAATTGAAGATTATCATATAGCAATTATAATGGAAAAAAAAGTCAAACTTAACGCATAAAGTGATTTAAACCTTAGGAAAATAAGCATTGATAACAAGTATACATAGCACAGTATGCTACTCTTGGATATTAAAGGAAGAGAATAGTTGGTTTAACTTTTGAGCATCATGTTTTCGTCAAAGTACCCATGTACAACTCATATAATTCATATTAAGAAGAAAATGACACTAACAAATTAAAAATATTGTCCTATTAATTAAATTTTATTCCTAATAAACTCTTTGAGATAATACACTTATTCACTTGTTTTGTTTAGAAATGAAATAAAAAACCAAACCTATCGTCCAAGAAAATTTTTAAGTGCTTATGTCTATCATTTTTTCTACCTTTTCCAGGACTTTTTAATTTATTGCTCCTATTTTCATGAGTTTTTCATTTTTATTCACTTATATAAAAAAAAAACTCTCACATTCATAATAACATTCATCTTTCTTAAATTGACTACAAACATAATTAAACAATACTTATATTACTACAAAACTATCAAAAGTCATTGTTAAACCAAAATATACATTTTTAAATAACTATTAAAGAATTAGAAATCAAGCCTTATCAAACATAATTAGGGATAAGATCACAATTATCCTAAAATAGAGGGGTTGAATAGTGGATGCATTAGTAGGGATGTGCAATATGTACCTACTTCAATTTTTTTTCACATCTATGTGGCGATTTTGGATTCTTAAACAATTGATTCGATAATGCTCAAAAATGTAAAATATAAGATAAACTAGGTGTTAAAAGTAGAAGTTTATTTTTTTAAACATAAAAGCGTACATGAGATACTAATAGCAACTTCTTCTGAAAAGTTAAAACCAGAATTTGCTATAGACTATTCATTGTGGCTTCTCTGAGCTACTAAGATTCCTTTAAAAAGATAGATATGAGCATGAACAACTATGAATATAGAATGAAATTTCACACCTAGAAATTTCCATAACCTTTCTACCAAACCATACACAACCAACTTGAACAAAAGAAAATATTAGTTAAAAAAAGAAGATACACTACTTATTTGCATAGTTTCTGCAAAATGGAAGAGATTAAATAGTAAATTTTGTGTATTTGAACGATATATCAACATTGGGTATCTAATATTAACATGTGGAATCTACTCTATGATTTTATTTAAAGGATGCCTTATAGGAAAAAAAATTCAATGAATCTCATGATAGAAAATGAACACAAGGATAAATAAACGTAAAGTTGGTAAAAAAATGCTTAAGAGATAAAACTATAGTAGATCGAATAAACTATTAACTAATGAACAAAATCAAAGTAAATAACATTAAGGAGTCTACTCAATCAAAATGAGAGAGTTTACTATAGAGCCTTTTGATGAGTAAGATTTTGTCTTCTTATAGTAAGATGTTGATAATGATTTGATCATCTTTTGCCATGTAAACTTGAGGTAGAACTTAGACTTGCATTATTGTAGCTTTGAGTCATACTACATTATTAGTAGCATATTTAGCTATATAAGTGAGAATAAGACATCCACAGGTCAGAGATCAAACTAATTTAGATAAACAGTTTAAAATACACAATAATATAAAGATGAAAATTACAAGATAATTCATATTAAATAACATATAAATTTTAACCTAAAACAAAGCTCGCCAACTATGTTTACTGCTACTAAATCAAATAAAAATTACTAAACATTGAAAATAAAAAGTTGTAAACAACATAAGAAACACAACAAAAATTTTAGCCTAGATCCATGTAAAAATTATATAAAAGAAAATGCAAAGATTTCCCATCCATCTCCACTATAGAAAAATAAAAGGAAGTGCTTTAAATTTTTAAGTGGTCATAAAATGGATATAGCTATATAAAGATATTAATCAATTGTATAAGCTCAGTGATCGTTATGAAACATATTATATGCTTAATATTCTATTCCAATTGCATATTAACAAGATGGAGTTCAAATTACCAAAAGTTAAAAAAAAACAATTTAGCTATAAAGGCACCTACAAAAATGTTAATCCCTCCTTCCTCTTATCCTTAATACCAATTCCTTTTTGAGTCTTCCTACAACCTTCTAAACATCCCAATAGGATAGGCATAACAGGCAAATAAAGCCCAAAGATGCCATATAGTGGGTTCAGTAAGAGAATTATAGAGATGATGTAAAGTGCGATAGGGTATTAGAATGTCAAAATGCTATGGATATGGAAGAATGTTCAAGGTGGTAAGAACAAGATGAAAGTAATAAAAAAGACTTTTTCGTAGAAGAAAACAATTTTTATAGGTTTTCAAGATGTTTTCAAGTTATTGGAGGAAATGATTTCTTAACTCTAGCATAGAGAGGGAGATCCATAATTGGGAGGATGATAAGAGAAATTGGTTTTTTCAAGATAGGAGTGGGAAGTTGGATTAGCTTTGTAGGTCTTGAGAGAAAATCTAATAGCATGTTGTGATGACCTTTGATATGGTGGATTGTGAATTTATAATGAGAGAACTAATCTTGCCAATGAAGTAATTGGTGGTCAGGCAATATCTTCTTGTTAGGCTTAAGGATTTTTGATAACCTTCATTAAAGAACTGGGATCTTTGAGATCATTTATACGAGAACTTGTTGTGATGATATTTCTTTTTGGTAGGACACTTACAATTTTTTTCTCCTTAGACTTGATCTTAAGATAAGGCTTTGTGCAATGCTTCTTCAAAAGAGGACCATCTTAAATCATATTTTTTTAAGTTTTTATTGAACACAAAGTTATCAAGAGATGGAGATGCTAATACAATTTGATAAATCTCATTAAGATATATTTCTCTCATATCTTTGCGTAAAGTGTTAATGGTCATTTGAAGTTCTAATTAAAGTCAAGAGATACAAAGAAAGTATAATATATATTGACATCATTAAAAAATTAAGGAAGTATTATATTTTCCCTCATATGTTAAAAATGTTTTTGAAGATCTCATCTATCTAGAGGGCAACACTTTATTTTAAAATATTCTTATCGAGTTTTCTTGGCAATGATTTTTTAAACGATAGATCATTTGATGTTATAAGGTGGCCATAATTGCTATAAGATCTTCCTCAGCTTTAGTGATTTGATTTTGGACCTGTAATCTTTCAAACGAAGTGGGATCATCCAGTCTAATGTTGAAATCATGAATAATTGTGAGGATGACACTTCCATAATTAAGAGTGGTTAATAAAGTTTCAATCAAAGCATTTTGGCATGTTTTGTTGGCAATATCAAGAAGAAATATTCTAGCAATAGTTAGAATTCCTTTTCTTTCATAGAGGGTGAGTACTAATCGAATAGCACCAATATGGAGATGAGTATGATTTTGGCCTCTCCAAAGAGATATGAGCTCTTTGGGGATTTCTAACTTCACATATTGCTCTGCTAACATTACTTTAAGCCACATTGTTCCAATATAGAAATTTGTAGAATTTCTTTCGTTCTAGGACGATAGGTAGTTAGAATAGTGTAAATACCTCTAGTTCAAGAACGATTACGAGAATAAATATTGTACAAACATAATAAGGGGAGAGAAGTATTATGGATATAACTTTCCTTAGGAAGATGAGTAACTTTAACCAAATTTTCTATTTTATTAGACAAAGTTCTTTTGACGTTTGAAGGAAGAGTGGCTATAGAAAGAGTTGAAAAAATATGAACAGGATCTGTAGACAAGGATTCAATCATGATATGGGGAAAGGTCTCCTTACTTACTAATATGTGTTTAAATTTTGATTCATTTAATATACTACACTTAGTTATTAATTCCTTAGAAATGTTTAAGACACTCACTTTAGCTCATATTTAATCTTAGGCACTTTTTACGAGTAAAAAAGCTAAAGTGACATGAAAGATGTCATTGAAGCCATCTTCTCAATTTCCATATTTTATTGATTTGTGGATCATGAAGAAGAAGAGGGTTGAAAGAAGAAGAGGTAAGTGAGAATGTCAAATGAAGAATAAAGATAAGAGAAATATCAAGGCTAAAAATTGAACTGTATGGGCATGAGATATGCATCATCTCTCATGGCCATGAAAGTGTCATGCACGACTACGAGAAGGATATGCACAGTAGTGAGAGGTTTGTATAACCATGTAATGACCTTGCATGGCCATGCATGGCTATGCATAGTAATGCATGATCGTGAAAGGTTTGCATATCCATACAATGACCTTGCACGACTGTGAATTCTCACACCTAAGAATTAACTGGAGAATGACACAGTGTTTTGGCCAGGTGTCACTCAGTTTTAAACCTAAGTTTTACTATATAAGGAAAAGAGAGTGACAATATGTAACATCCCATTCTTGTGGGAAGGTTAAATGGTAAATGTGAGTGATTAATGAGAGTTAGAAATACATTTCCATATTCACGCATACTATGTCATGAACATGCATATGAATGATGAAGTTGTGACACATGAAAATGATTGTACATGCATTCATGAATACTTCTGGGTATAATTTGATTATGTTGTGATTTTTAAATGTTTTGAGAATTTTGAATTTATCTATATTGAAAATTCTATTAGTTAGTAAGAATATTGTATTTGCGAATTTAGGCATAAATTTTAGAGAAAAATTATATAAAATAGGAAAAAGACATCAAATGAAGATTTGGAAATAGTTGAATTGTAAAGATGAGAGTTAGAGGAGTTAGTTTCAAAAGAAAATAAGTTAAAACTTAGATATAAGGGAGTTAGTTTCAAAAGAAACTAAGTTAAAACTTAGATGTAAGTGAAGTGACAAGCATCACTTAGGCTTTATACTCTTGCTAGAAGTAGGTTACTGTTCTATGAGAATTGAAAATTTAAGTTATATGTCTAAGTTCATTCTTCATTGGTATCGTCTTCAAGTTTTCTTTCGACACACAGAGTCTTCCATCGAACCCCTTATAAGAGATTCCTTTGCTTTTCCTTCCTACACCAAACCCATTTTGCTATTTGTGTCTTCTACCATAAGAAAAACCAGAAGTTGGTCATTGTCCTCAATGAAGTACGAAAATTGCATAGAATTTAGGGCTTGAAGATTTTGGAGTTTTCAAAAGGTAAGTAGTGAATAAATCCTTTAGAGTTGGGGATTTATGAAAGAAAGTTGATGAGTTATTATCATCTGCATGGAAATGGCATTTAAGTGTATATTCATAAATACTGTGTGGTTGGGAGGAAGGATTTGGTTATAGTGTTAAATTTAGTTTTTGAAAGATTATTAGTGATTAGGTGATGTAAAAGTGAAGTTGGAGTTAAAATAGCAATAACTTGATTTGAAACTTTTGTACCAATCTTGATAGATTCATCAAGATGGCCTTCATGAAAGTTATAAATCTTCCTTTTATCTTTCCAATAGTATATAGTATGAAAACTTGTACATCTAAGTTGAAAGTCAGGGTCCTTGTAAGGGAAGATGTTCAAAAGAGAAGTTGTTTCTTTTGTCTTTTGCTTCTTCTGTGATGACATCATCTTCTTTTGTGTTTTGTCCCCTCTTAGTTTTGCTTCTTCTATAATGACGTCATCTTCTTCTGTGTTACTGTTTATAAACTTCTTTTATGTTATTGTTCATAAATTTCTTCTGTGTTTTGTATCGACTGTGTTTTGCTTCTTTTGCGTTTTTGCTTCTTCTGTCTTTTGCTTCTTCTGTGTTTTGTTTCTTCTATCTTTTCGCTTCTTTTGAGTTTTGTTCCTTCTGTGTTTCGCTCATTCTGTGTTTTGTTCCTTCTAAGTTTTGTTTCTTCTGAGTTTTGTTCCTTCTGTGTTATGTTCCTTCTGAGTTTTGCTTCTTTTGTGTTTTGCTGACACGTCTTTTTCTGTGTTTTGCTGACACGTCTTCTTTTGTGTTTTGCTGACGTGTCTTCTTCTGTGTTTTGCTGACTTGTCTTCTTCTGCGTTTTGCTCCTTCTGGGTTTTGCTTCTTCTGTGTTTTGCTGATGCATCTTCTTCTGTGTTTTGCTGACGTGTTTTCTTTTGTGTTTTACTTCTTCTGTATTTTGCTTCTTCTGAGTTTCGCTTCTTTTGTTTTTTTTCGCTTGGTCATAACTTCTTCTCTAGACACCCAAATGAATTGATTCTTGAACCATGAGACTCGTAACACATTTCCCTACATCTCCACCTAAAAATCTTAGCCATCTAAAATGGTTTGAAAAAGACTGGAGTGAGAAGTATGAAACGGGTACAATGAGTGCGCTCTTGAATTTTTTGAATTAGGGTTATTCCACTGAACATACTTCAGTGTTTTGATTATGTCTGGATCTATAGGATTCTAAATGAGTAATGAATTGTGATTTCGATAGTTTTAGTGAGGCATAAACCTAAGTATGAATCATACTTAGATGAATTTTGATACGAGACCGATTTTGTGATGAAATTGATGGAAAATACCCGGAACTGTCACGAACATATATTGTACATAAGTTATTTTAATACATGTGCATCATTGGATACTGATGAGTGTAGAGATTGTGATATTGTGTATATTATTTGTTATAGAGGAGCAACTAGAACGTCAACCTCCAAACGTTGCCGGATCTTCCAAGCATTAGCTTCGGGAGAAACTTGTGAGTAACCTAGATGATCTCACTTAATTACTTGTTTGCTTAGATTATATTTTGAATAATGAATGAATGAGATTTGATTGTGGATTCTAGACAGAAGGTCTGAAGACTGTTAAATATGGATTTAGGTTATTAAAGTGTGGTTTAAATGTGAATGTGGAGACCTAAATGCTTAGAATGTGATTGATTGTGATACATGCATTCCATTCATGAATGCATGAAATATAATGATAGTTGTGACCAGAATAGCCAA
Source organism: Erythroxylum williamsii (assembly GCA_027564335.1). Classification (NCBI taxonomy): domain Eukaryota; kingdom Viridiplantae; phylum Streptophyta; class Magnoliopsida; order Malpighiales; family Erythroxylaceae; genus Erythroxylum; species Erythroxylum williamsii. The sequence continues at coordinate 23,931,087 of JANITW010000236.1, read as the reverse complement.
CGATCAGAACTTAAAGCTCAATGTGTGGAAATGAGCCTCAAGTTCAAAAATATTTCAGAGCCTCAGGCTTAACATGTAATGAGCCCTGTATCTTCTTCAGATAAGGGACAGCTATTAATGAGCCCGGCATCTAAAATAGATACAGGACAGTTCAGGCACTCGGTCACAACATCATAACAATTAGAAAAGAGTCTCATGATCATTTCATATGCATTTGGTTATGTATGTTTGACTGATTGAAATGCATAAATTGCTTCTACGTAAGTGAGAATGTGATACTTATGTAAAGTGCAAAGTTGTGAAATAATTGTTGTGTGAATTGATGTGCTACATGAATTGAGTGAACCATCGATAATGGTTACCTCATTGAGTTCGCAAATCTCACCAAAATTGCAACGTTATCTTTTCAAGACCGAGAGTCGACTCTAACTACTAAGAGGCTCCACTACCGTGTAGATTGTGCTTTAACAAGCAAAGTTATGGCTCAAAAGTCGGTCAGCTGGGATTTTTGGATGACTTAGATAAATTTCATATATTTTCCTCTTTCATGTAGAACTTTTGTACTAGGTTTTGTTAATGTACATATAGAAGAAGTTGAAAGACAATGTAGACTCTGTTCTTTGAGAAATGAAATGAGAAAAAAGTTGGTTTTAAAATTTTGTGATTTTTTTTTTATGTTTATTAAGTGATAAATGATATGATGTCATATGAAGTTAAGGTAATGATCGAACGTAACTCGCCCTTATCGTAAGATATGTACCGGAATAACCTTCGAGCGTCCCGGTGGGTATCCTGTAGTAAGAGGGCGCTACAAGATGTCATTTGAAAAAAGTTGGAATAAAGAGCTAAGCTTTCTTACATATTAGAGTTGAGTTTTCCTACATCTGAAGTGGAACTAAAATTGTTGGGAGTTAGCAGTGCTATGCTTGATCATTATTATGAGAGATTCCATGTACAAGCTAAAGAGATAACAGGAAAGAGGATCCCCTTTTCTCAGACCTCTAGATGCCTTGATTATTATTGATGGCTCACTATTGATAAATATATTGTAAGTGTGGTGACACATTGGTGGATTCAACCAATGAATTTTGGGGAAAACCATAAGGATTTATAATTTCAAATAGAAAACCCCATCCTATTGAGCCAAAATCCTTACTAAAATCAATTTTAAGGGAATAAATTTTAATCATGCTATCTTTATGATAATTCCTAAATAAGTCTTGAGAAATAAAGATATTATCACTAATCTATAAACAATCAAATTAAAATGGTTTTACAAATGGCACAACAGCACAAAATTAATCTAAAATCTTATAGGATAAAGAGGTTATACATTTTAAGAACAAGAGTAATGAAAGACTTATTAATCTCATAGAGAAGCTTAGTATATTAGAAGAACTTTAGTACAACTTTAGTGGCTATGTCTCTTACTAAATTCCATCATTTTGAAAAGAAGTAGCCATTGAAACAATTTAGACTTGGGGTTTTATTAGCCTCCAAGATAAATAATGCTTCCTTAACCTTATGACTTTGGAAAGGGGTAGTGAGAGAGGAAGTTTGTTGTTCTACAATGCCAGTTTGGACGCATGTCTCGATCATATTCTTTGGATCACTAGTGCCTCTAGAAGACCCTAATGTTTTAGTGGATATCTAGACCATGGAGTTCACCTTGAGAAAATTTACAAGAGCCCTCATTACCTCTTAAAACACAAATTCTATTGGTATTTTTCTTACTCATCATTGAGCTATAAAAGAATATGGAGTTTCCATTCCCCTCTTTTAACTATTAGATCCTTGATCTTTATGTTGGAAGAGAATTATTATTATTGAGAGACTTTATGTAATCATTGAGGGAATTCCTTTTCTACATAATGAGTTGTGTATCTTTGGGCTTAGTTAAGAGTAATGTTTGATGGTATTTGAGCTTTTCCCTTGTTGATTTAAGAGTTTCTAGAGTATCACTGTCATTTTAGGTTTAGATGTCCTTGAGTTCTTACTTAATGGCTTTAAGATTGGAGAAATATTTGAAGGAATCAAATTCATGCACTTGTTTTGACATGCTTTGATGATAACGTCATTGAATTTGGGATGATTAAACAAGTAGTTAGTGAACCTGAAAGGATATTTCTTTTTAACAGAGAGCTTATTGATTATGAATTCAATAGGGGAATGCTCTGAGACCACTGGAGAAAGGAACTCACAGAAGTTGCTAAAGAAAGTTGAGCTCTATTACCATTGATGAGAGCTGTATCTAACTTTTTCCTAAGAAGTAGATGACCTATTTGTTTATTAAACTAAGTGAATCGGAGTCCTATATTCCTAAGATCTTTTAAGCCTAAATGGTGTAGGTAATTACTAAAGTTGCCTATTTGAGGCACCTGAGTCTGGTAACCTTCTGCCTTATAAGGGAAGAGGATGTTATTAAAATCCCGGTTTACAATCCAATTATGTTGAATCAATTTCGTAATTCTGGGGAGCTCCTGATGTGATTCAACTTCAATGCAATCTTTGACAAATTCTATTATTTTTATACCAATCGTGTTTTCATCAATGCAAAATGGTTTTCGAAGTGTGCTGGCTAGATAACTCAACTTTGAATTCCGTCAA
>JANITW010000236.1:23880530-23891274 GCA_027564335.1 Erythroxylum williamsii | reverse complement strand
AATAACAAGCCATACAATTGACAATATGCTGCAATGTTTCTATAATTTAGCGAACTAGGTGCCTCTGTCGTTTCAAAATGCTTTAATATCTTTCTGCAGAATCCAGACATTGTGATGCCACTTCATGAAATCCTGAAACCAGTCTGCTAAAAATCAAATAAAATAGATCGACAGCAGTAAACATTCCTGTAAATGAAGTGTATTCACTAGGGCAAGAGAAAAATAGAAAGGGTCATGAGATAGTTTCAACTTCATATTCATAGTTTCAGCTTCAAATTCAATGTTTGCATTCTTAAATACCAAATAAAAAGAGTAATGACACCCAGTATGGGTACGAAACTCATAGAAGCAAATATAAAGTGAACAATATAGAGCCGAGTTAAACCAAATCAATGAGATTCACGTCTGTATCTCCATGTTATCAAACTAGGTTTATATTCTAACAGCATCTAGATAAAACTGATGAAAATGCAAAGCATAAATTTCCTTAATAGTATGAATATTTTCAATACAAACTCTTCCAAGAGCCTAGTATATTTGCTATCCTTTAGCCACTAAGTTGCATCATGCTTCTAGCTAACTTAAGCGGAAATCTGAACATTCGTCACCCAAAAGTAACAGACCCAATTATGCACGTCTTACAATGGAGAACATTGGAAAGAAAGGGGAGTTCAAACACAACGTATTGTAATTCCAACATTGGTCTACATGACATCCCATATGGAAGGGCATATTGTTATCTTCTAACTTCAACATTATCATTAGGCAAATCACAAAATATATACACACACATATAATGAGATCAGGGATATATTAACTGCCACACGATTCGCTTCTCACCTCTGTAGTTTATCCAGATACCAACTTTACAACAATGCAGATGGAGTTCAATATCAGAAGAGGAACTCTCATGTACTGAGTTGCGTAAATGAGACCTATAAGCTGCGCCTTGAAGGATTTTGTGCGACCCCCAGAAAACTCATTAAAGCTCCATCCTCTAGGTGCTAGAAACCGATCTTCATTTAGTATGGCAAAAGCATTTGCAAGAAGCAGACAACCCTCCAACAGCGTCCACAAGCCCATTTCCTGCGCGTTACAAAACACCCTAATCAATAAGATTTCCTTCACCAACGTTAACAGAAACTCGAATATGAACAAGCAACAGCCGTCTGAGATGCCATAACATTTTTTCAGACCCAGCAGGTCAACGGTCATGCCAGAAAATTACATTTACGGAAATGGTATTAGGATTTTCATTTAACTCAAATTGGTGCCATTACATTACTTAAAAAATATGGAAACCAATTAGAACTAAAATGCCACTCCAACCACATTTAGCCTATATATTTAACTGCAAATATTACACAAAAAGCAAGTTAATTAATATAAATTAGAAGGTACCGGCTAAGAAAGCAAGAGAGGAGAGGTGGAGCAAGCTTGGAGGTATCAGAGAATACCGACGACGGCGACGAGAGAGATTTGATAGAGATGGCGGTGAAGAGAAGAACCGTCTGATGGAGTGAACAAAGTGGGAGATTAGGATTGCAGTGGCGTTCCAGATCTGGAAAATTATGAACTCTGAAAAGTTTTCCAAAACAATACTTGCAAAATGATTAAAAACTCGGCCCGTTATTAACCCTTGGTCCAAAGAAAAGAAAAACGACGTCGTATCGGTTGGTGGGCGGGTGGAATATGAATTTCAATTAAAAAAAATGATTTCCCCCAGTCGTTTTTCTGTTGAAACTTGAAACTTGAAATTCGGTGCCGTCGGTCCCTCACCCATCACCTACCACCACCGTTGCCCGCTGTCGTCTGTCGTCGCCGTTTCAATAGTTGTTCGTCTTTTACGGTAATGTCCCCTCTTCTTTCCTCTTTCTGCGCTTTCCTTTCTAGGGCTACTGCGCTCATGTCATAGGAAGAATGCGTTCCTATGGCTTTATTCGCTTCGGTTGTTTCTCTTGATTGTCGGCCACACCGTTGTCTATATCTTTATGTTGGTGGTCGTCACTGCCAATAATTCGGGTAAGAATGGTCCGATTTCTCTAGCCGGTTGCAGAAGTTCGTAATTGGAAACAATTGGGTGGTTGTCTCATCTGCATTCTGCAATTCTATATACTTAGAATCTCTTTGCAATGGATCCAAACACTGGCTTTGATATACATCTTTATTTTCTTAATGGTATTGAGTTTGACTTCATAGGTTGTTATATTGTTTTGATCTGATTTCTCTTTTTCACAGACACTTTCAAACTTCTCCCAGATTCAACAGATTCAAGAAATAAAGCAGTTTGTTTACACAAAAAAAAAACAGTTCTAGGTAAAGAAAAATTAAAAAAGTCTTATTGGTTATGAATTTATGATATGGATTGTTCGAGTTTGGAAATTGGAACTGACCTTAATTCAAACTAGGTACTCTTTAAAGTTTTCCATTTCATATTTAAACAAACAAAAGGTCAGTATTTACAGACCCATCCAGCTCAATCAAGCCAGCTCACTGAGAGGGCTTTGGACAAGGGCTGGTGATCGGGTCAGGTCATATGAAAATCCCAACAATGGAAGAATCAGTGATAGAAGCCATGGCACTGTTTTTACTTTGCTCCCTCTGCTGTTACTAACCCACAGCTGTTAACGACTTAACTCTCTTGCTATCTCCTCGCCACTAGTGTATCTCTTCATCATAAAATTTTGGAATATCATAGTTCTTGGTCTACTTCTTAAATTATGGCACCAAAGCTATGTGATTGAATTGGGAATAAGATTATGTGAATTTCTGTTGCTGTCAAGGTGTTGACTAGTAGATGGTAAAACAATGGCAAGAATTAGGGATAGAATGGAGGATTTCAAAGACGCAGTCAGGCATACGTCTGTTTCCATGGGCTATGATGAGGTATATGCAGTTCTTCTTCAATTTTGTTTTGGAGCTAAATGTTTTTTCTTTTGTTGTAAAGTTCTGATTTTATCTTTTTCTGTATATGATCTTGGTTGGGTTTTACAGGCTAAATTGGCAACCGTTATGGCATCTTTCATCATTCATAAACCTCGCCAACTCTCAGCTTTTACCAAGGCTGCTTTAAGAACGGTATTTGCTGTTGACCAGTTTTGTTTCAAAAAAGTAAAAACATTTTTAACTTATGGGCAACAAGGATCCAAGGATTATGCATTCTTATTTGTGATCTTAACTCTTTGTTTTTATTATCAGCTTGAAAGTATTGAAGCTTTGCAACAGTTTTTGTTGGAGCATCGTAAGGATTATGTGGATATACACCGTACGACTGAACAAGAGAGGGATAATATTGAACATGAAGTAAGCAGTATAGCTCTCCTTGTTATGTGCATCATTTTTATCTTTTTATGTGATAGTGGAATAAAACTTTTTCCTGCCACCATATACAAGCCTCCATGTTTTATTCTTAATCTACTTAAAATGCTTGAAAAGGATGTGTTTATGCAATCTAATTCCCAAACTTGGCAACCATATCATACCTTTTTTATGAGCAGCACTTATTTGATTTCTTCTTCTTTTTTTTAAAGTAGCAGTTATGTGATTTTAATTGCTTATGCCCTGTTGAAGATGCTTTTGTCTCTGTTCCACAACTGTTCAATTCAGTATCCTTTTATGGTTTCCCCCATGAAAATTGGCTGCTTAATTTAGTTGTCCTGAAATTTAAGATTACCCCCCCTTCCCTTCTGTTTTCTACTATTTTTAAGGTTTTATTTATTTTGTCTTAAAGCGTGTCTCTGTCCATTATCATTTGCAGGTTACATCATTTATTAAAACATGCAAAGAACAAATTGATATTATTAAAAATAGTATAACTGATGAAGAAGCAAACTCAAAGGGCTGGCTTGGCCTGAGGACTGATAGCTCCAATGCTGATACTATTGCTCATAAACATGGAGTGGTATGGTTCTGCTCGACTTCACATTTTACGGGAGGTCTATTCATGTAATATCAAGTAGTTATGGAATTCTGCTTATACATATATGTTAATAATATATGGACTACTATCGTCTACCTTTTCCTTTTCTGATAAATGAGCCTGATCTTTAATCTAATTTTTTTTTTAATTTGAGTAAGGATTGAATTAACTATGATAAAGCTATCTCGACATTACAATGAGTTTACTGTGAAATGAATTACGAAGCCAAACTACAAACTCCATCTGGTCTTCATTCCTATGGATAGTGCATGTTGATCAAATTTAGCTATCAAAATGGCTTTGATCCAATTAATGGTGTCTTCAGCTAAGTTGTACTTGTCAACTTCCTCTTGCCTATATATCCTCTTATTATGTTCCTTCCATATAGAGTAAATGGTAGTTGTGAAGGCTATTTTGTACATTGGGGAGTCTTGCAACTTCTGATTTGCTGTACATATGATCAGATTTATAGTTGATGTCCAATCATAACTGATGTAGGTATCCGATGGCAGATGTAAAATTCTGCTCCAAACCACTTTGGAATATCTGTATTGAAAGAATAAGTGATCTCTAGAAGTGAGGTGTAGGAAAAGTGTTATTTGTTAAAAGGCTTTTGATTTATGAGTGAAATGGATAAGCGTGGTCACTGAAATTAAGTGGTGTATGACCTTCAATTGAATGTAAACACAAGTAGAAACTGCTTCTCTTCTGCTTCCGAACAGTTGTAGGAACAGGAATGTTTTACCATAACTCTAAAGTTACCTTTTTCTTGTGAACAGTCAGTGGTAGTTATTCAACAAATCCAAGCTGTTACACAATTATACCTTTTTGTTGTCATCAAATAGAATAAAAGAACAATGTTTTATTTAGTTAAATTTGCGGCTTTTTACCTCTGCAGGTTTTGATTCTGAGTGAGAAACTCCATGCAGTTACAACACAATTTGATCAGCTCAGAGCTATACGTTTCCAAGATGCTATTAACAAAAGGATGCCGAGGAGAAAGCTTAATCGAGTTGCTGATTCAAGTAATGTGGATTCTTCTAAAAATAGCAACTCAGAACTCAGGGACCAAGATGAAAACCTACCTGAGCCACTGAAAATTCAGCAGCAGTTGTTGGATGATCAAACTCGTGCTCTGCAGGTAATCAAATTATTAGTTGTTTGATAAGTCCTACAAATTGTCTCCTTGTGTTTGTTTGCTTAATAAGGAAGTCCCGTCTAAGAAATTATTGTGAAATTGAGTGGGATTGTCCTTCCACTTGTTGGGCAGGTAGAGCTAACCAGTCTTCTAGATGCAGTCCAAGAAACTGAAACTAAGATGGTAGAAATGTCTGCGCTGAATCATCTCATGTCAACGCATGTTCTGCATCAAGCACAACAGATAGAGCATTTGTATGAGCAGGTCAAGGATTCTGATCCATCCTCGAATTTGTTTTTCTCAAACTACATATTGAATAATTTAATTCTAGCTTGCGTTAAGAACTTTAATAAGTTACATTTTGCTCCAAAAGATCTTTTGTCTTTCCATTGGAAACCTTTCTTCCTATCCTTTTGTTGTTTTTCATAAAACATGACCTGATATTGCTGCCAAACTTACGATGGGATTCTGTGAATATATGTGGTCTGCCCTTTTGTCCAAGAACTCTGTATCATGTTTCTGCATTTCTTAACTGCTATGGTATCTCACTGGACAAGTGTAGAATGAAGGTGTACTTTCATTCAGAATTTCCATACACCTCGGCACATGCTGATGATGATCAAATCTCATTAACCTGTATGCATATTCTCAAATGGATCAATATCTATAACCGACCTGCGTTACCTATGGATATATTTGTCAACTATCAAATTATTTGTTTGGGGGTTTAGGCTTTTCGGTGCTCTTAGAGATGCAATTTCTTTTAACAGTCCCTTTTTAAATCCTTTCGACTCCTTGATACAGGCCGTTGAAGCTACAAAGAATGTAGAGCTTGGAAACAAAGAGCTTAGGCAAGCCATACAGCGGAATAGCAATAGCAGGACATTTCTTTTGCTTTTCCTGTTTGTACTTACTTTCTCAGTCCTCTTTCTTGATTGGTATAGCTGAAAGGAAGCTCTGCCTGTGTTCTCTTGTTATATATTAACTGCTAAATAACATTTTTTTCCCTTGAGGCTTTTGGGGAATGAAGTGAAGAAAAGAAAAGAATGTAAGGACTCGTTACCCCATTATAAGTTTTCACTAAAGGCATGGTTTAATGCTTTGATGTGAACTAATCATTAAAGTTTGAATATGGATTACAGACCAGTGAAAGCAAGGCATTTATAAACGGTCCTATTATATGTCTAGAGTATTGGTGAGCTAAGAATGTACAGAAGAGTTTTTGTTGCATTTACAATTAAAAATAGTGTTTTGTATCCCAACCGAGCTGCTAACTAAGCCCTGAGCTTGAGATGATACTGCATTATCCGTATTGCCTCCGGCATCTACAAGTAAAGCTTCTTTTTGATTCTCTGTTCTCCATTTGCCCGGTGAAGCTTTCTCAACACATGAAAAATTGCAAGAAAACCTGACAGCGGTGAAGTCCCGGAAAGTCTGGTGTGATCGAAGGACAGCATAGAGACTATTTTGAACTGAAACCTTCTTCTACCTTAAACCCGAAGCTTGGCCCTGTGGTAAAGATGACATCTTGCTCATGTGTGCTTCTGACTTCTCACAGATACAACCAGGAAAAGGATTGGCGTAGAAATTTTCCTCGACTCTCGGGGACTCTCCGGGCAATCTATGGCGTGGGCCTCCGATCCTATCTCTATGTAATGTTTTTACCTCTGACGAGAATTTATCCCAAGATATCTGGCCACTGTCCAGTTGATCAATCAATCGAACAAACTGGTACCTGCAAAAGGAAATAGAAGATAAAAACATTGCCAGTGTTAACGTTGGCATGGGATCGAGACTGATAACCGTACTTGTCAGGGTTGATAGTTTTTCTGTAGCCTTCAAATTTTCGATGACCGGTGACTGCCTTGGCCATATTGCCGTCGTAACTATGCAAAAAAATGTCACTCTCAACTGCAACAACGTAGTCCAGGGCTGCAAGCTTATTTTGGCGGTTCATGAAAGGTTGGAGTTCTGCTTCTTTTGCTACTGTTAAATGAGTGTATACTTTGGGATACTTGTCACGAAGTGCATTGATCCCATTTGAGCCATAAATTTGGCCGGCAACTATATAAATCGTAGTTTCAGAAGGATAACCCATTGCCTCCAGGAACACAGCAACCTCTCTCGGTGTCATGGGACATAATCCCTCCAGTCGTCGATCTGTACCATTGATGTTCTTTTCTTTCCAGTGTTTTACTTTGATTCGCATTCTTCTCAGTTCCTTGTTCTCTGCTCTAGTTAGGTTGTGACTGCAACCTGTAAATGCAAGCATGTCTTTTTCATATCTGCAATCAAGCTTAATAGTTAGCAACCAAAAAAAGAGGAAAGAAGAAGAAGTCCTGCAACTCAAAGACAATATCTTTAGATGTATCATTTAATACCTTAGATGGAGCGCGATGAAAGGTTCACCGTTAACTCTCAGTCTATTCACTATCTTCCTTCCAAGCTCTTCAATTTCTTCTGTGAATCTTAGACCCTCGTACATTGCTCGGCAACGGAGCCTTTGAATTGAAGCATCAACGCCATTGTTGGCTAGACGTGAATCAGAGTGTGTAAATTGGATCACTAGGTGCTTCTTTAGTAGAGAAAGGATATCCTTTCTGTAATAACTAGGCTGCCAAGTGTTACATATGACTTTTTTACAATTAAAAACCATTAACAGTTCTCTTTTAGGGAAAGAAAAGACACTTTTAAACGTCAAAAGCCATACCTTGGACCAAGAAACTGGAGGCTTATGCAGAGGCTTTATTGCTGCAACTTCTTGGGGAAGTAACTCAAGGATCTCGACGTCGTCTCTTAACGTTTCAATGAAGTGCTTCCAGTTGAAGATATCTTTAAAATCACTGAATGATAATTAACCACTTCTTTATTAGGTTATGTTAGCAAATAACAAGTTTATGAACTTAGTGGAGCCTTCAACTATCCAATAGGCACACGCACCTGGGATCTGTCCAAAAGGAAGCATGATCTAATGATGGAAGAACCAAAGTGGCATTCATGATTTTTGTTATGGCAACCATGTCACTTATCTACATTTCAACCAGTAATAGTAAGAAAATAATATACATGTTTACTTGGTTTATAGTATAATCGTCCCCACAGACTTGCTTACCCCAGTTTTCATTTGATTCAATCCGCCATTGGCATGAACAAGAACGTATCCGTTTGTCGCTTTAACATTCCCTAGATAATACCATAATTGCCAGTTGTGAATCCGGGAACTGATAAAACTAATTAAAAAAGCACATCGAATGATGTAGCAGTGGAGAATCCAACTAGTCAGAGAATTAGAAACTTGTAGCCGGATCATACTTGTTTCACTTCTGGATCGTTGATGGCACTTGAAAAAGTTGTCGCTTTCGGGTTTCATCCAAATATATGAATTCTGACAAATGAGACAGCATTAGTTCTATTTTAGTGTCAATGTTACCGATTATTTGTGAATATATATGCTTATAGATTGACCCCACATTCATAAACTAGAATCAGAAAATAACTTAACACAGCTATGTGAAGTGAAACAAATCATAACCAAGAAAAGTTTAGGACCATCCGCAATAACGAGACAAAGAGGCAAATGGTCCACACCTCCTGAGAAGTCAGAATCTGAAAGAAAATGAAGCTAACACTTGCCTGAAAACAAAATACAACTACGATGCGGAGGAGTAATCAAAGTCACATACTTTTACCGGAACAACTTTTAACATTTAAAAAAAAAAAGGGACAACTGTCTCATGACAGAGGCATTGGTATGGAATGTGGACAACTACACAGGGTCGCAAACAATATCACTGTTTCTCGTATCAGAAACTTTAGATGCCAAGAAGGGACAGCACGACTTGAACAGTATCAAACACACGTTCCCATGAAAGCTGTTGACGTCTGACATTCCGCCTCAAATCTAGCTTGTGTATCTGCTTATTGAATACCTACCTACCTAAACTGAAGTGTAACGTGTATCAATAATTAGAAACTAAAACAATACAAGATTTTGGAAATGAAAGGAAAGACAAGAGAAACAACCACGAAAGACGTTCATCTTCGTGCACAATTTGCATGGATATAAAGGTTACGTGTCAGGCACGAGGTACACAACAAAGCCATCGACATGATTATATCATACTTTTGACAGGGCTACACTTGCAAAAAAGTTATACTGGAGATGACGCAAACACACAGTTTGAACCTGATAGAAATGTTCAGAATCTGACCGGAAACTTCTGGGTTGAGGGAGGTGATCTGACGGAGTTGGGGGAATCCTGAAGAACGCGATATGCTCTTAAATGATTCATAATCGTATGTCGCTTAATGATCAACTTGGGCTCCAACTTTTGCAAGCTATTTAACAATGCGAACTTGGCTAGCATGGTCAAGAATGCAAGAAACATCAAACCAAAAAATAGCCAACGCCCCAGAATCCTACCGGGCCTCAAAAGCTCGGGCAAGTGACGCACTCTCTTGTGGAGAAGTGCTGCTCTTGTGGTCATCGACGTGTTGAACCCATAATCAATAACTCTCCTTCTTGTCATGTAAGAAGAAGCGGTGCTGCAAAAGTTGTCCTGAGGACTCGACATGATAGGTAGTAGACCAATAACATAGATAAACAGACGCAGAATTTTAGATATAAAATAGTTTTATATATTAGAGAAGAAACAGAAAAAGAGTTAGAGAAGAGGGAAGTGGGAAAGTGGGGTGGTAACGAGGAAACAGGGAAAAAGGAGAAGATGAAGCTTAACGGCTTATTTTTGTAGTTTTTTTTTTCCTTAAATTTTCTTTTGGTTTCAATGGCGTTGTGAAGAGTTGGCTGCGGAATGTTTGCCGAAGGAATCTCGAGTCTCATGCGTTTATGTCTCTCATTTCATCTTTTGTTGGAGACACAAGTTCTCACCCTCAACCGTAATCATTTGTAATTATATCTATCTTTGGAAATAAAGTCATTTACATTAAGCTTAGTTTTATTTCAATTCTATTTTTTTTTCTGATTTTTAAAAATTAAATTTGTTTAACTTAAATTTGTAATATAAAATTTAAAAACGAAAACCTCTTTACTTAAGATTAGTAATTAAAAACAAAAACATGTTTGCATTAGTTTTATATTTCTATTTTTGTAATTAAACCCTTATATTAATAATTTTATATTATACATTATATTTTTAAATTAATTAATTATCTTACGGTTAAAATTTAAGTATATGTAAATTAAATATAATTAAAAATTACACATTAATTGTATATAATAAATTTTATAAATTAGAAAATTATATCAATAAAAGATATCGATCATATTATAATTCTTGAAAATATAATAGTACTATCATTTATAAAAAGAAACATAAATTAATTAAAAATAATATAATCACTCCATATTAACTTAGCAATTTCATCTTACTTTCAAGACATACTTTAAAATTGTGCTGGAACAATATTATACTATACTTGAAAACTCTTCATTTTTATTTTCTCTAATTTGTTTTTCATTTTCGACACAACTATCAAATAACTCATCACTTTGTTCATACTTTTTTAACATAATTGTATATAATATAATAAGTAATAACAATGTACTTTTGTTTCTTCGTATTATAATTCGTCATGCTTTTAAGTATACAAAATCTTACTTTTAGGATGTCAAAATATTTTTTTAGAAAATTTTCAATATTATTTCTTAATAAAAAATGCCTGTATTT
>JANITW010000236.1:23831450-23844784 GCA_027564335.1 Erythroxylum williamsii | reverse complement strand
CTACGAGCAAGGAGGCAGTCCCAGACAACATGCAAAGCGGTCTCTTCAGCTTGACAATGATGACATGCATTGTCATTAGTGAGGTGTTGTCGAATACGTTGCTGGTTAGTAGGAAGGCAATCATGTGATAGAAGTCAGAGGAAAGTGTGGATACGGAGGGGTTCATTCCATTTCCAAACGGCTCGCCAGAGGGTGTCCGAAGATGGAACCGGTAGGTCCATGATCATGGCATAAGTTGAGGCAGTGTGAAATTAGTCAGATTCTGAAGGGCCTTAGATTAACTGATCAGGGCCAAAGTGGGGTTGAGGAGGCAAAATTCTGACGATAAGTAAGCAGATCGAGTGAGGAAGGATGGTTTGGAAAGCTTTCCATTCCTAAGCTCTGGAGGGGTCGACAAAGTTGTGGACAGTGAGGTCGAGGTCCGAGCGAGGAATAGAGGTAGACTTATGAGAGATAATTGGACTCAGATGTGCCACCCACGAGTCGAGCCAGAAGCGTGTCTTGATTCTATTATAGATGACCCATTTCAGTCCTTTGAGCACACAGTGTCAGGTGGCTTTGATATTCCGTCAAACCATCGAAGCTCCCTTGCCCTCCAGTTCGGTGGAGATGGTTACAATTTTAAAAATAAAGGCAGCGTAGGATCGAGACTAAAACTAAAACCAAACACTGTTCCACACTCCCTCTAATTTCAAGGCACGTCGCCTTTTCACATGTGATATGGATGACCTTTTTATCTTTGCACCGAGTGGAAGTCCCTGACATTAGTACACGCGTATCCAAACGTTTGACGTTAAACAAATTTAAATCTTGTTCAGGGATGCTTGGCTACATAAAAGAGAGAGCCTTACAAATTCCAGCCCTAGCCGCAGTAAAGATAGTAAAACCCACAAGCCATAGAGGATAAAAAGCTATCAGTGATGTTTGCCCTGTTGTCCAAAGCCCATATCCATACATCACTATATCCATACATTACTAAGAAAAAAAAAGTTACACATCGTAAATTAGCGAGAAACTCTTCTTGCGAGTTTAAACCTCTCTCATGCATAAAACCGTTTAAAACTTGAAGTCAAAATTATCTCTCACAAAAGATTTACCAACTCAAGCAAAGATTAATCTAGATATAAATGACTTAAAATATCTTCCTATAGTTAAGATCAAAGGGTACAATATACCATCTGTTACAGGACTCTGTTTTGGTCAAAGCAACAACAGCCAAATTATAATCTTGTGGAGTTCTTAATAGCGTTCAGCGAGAGTTCCACATCAAAGAAATTTTGATGTCAAGGCACTGTAACACGCTTGAGTCTCTCCTAACTGTAGAATGTCAAGGCACTTTTAACACTGAGTCTCTTCTGACTGTAGACAGCCATTGGTCAACATATTTATACTTAAAGACGAATTTAGAGTGACCAAATTCAGATCATCCTTGTACTTGTCCCAGCATGCTTCAAATTGGGGGCCCTTGCACCTTGCGATAATATCATGTAAGACAACAGATTTTTAGCGAAAAATATGACTTCAATGAACGAAAAATAACATAAGGCAATAACGAAGACAATAACTATCAATCTTTACCGCTGGATCAATAACAATATCTCAAGAATAGTTGTTCTAATTTCTTCACGAGCTATTCTTAATGCTGCTTCCTTGTACAACATAACAAGTTCATTGACCAATCTGCAGCCAAAGATGCTAAAATTTTTAATCCTGACATTACATGCTTGATGAAGGGAATCACATGAAAGATCAGCAACAGAATAGGTTCGGAGCTGCAGTTTCAGGATCATTCATACAGCAAGTGGTTCCACAAGAAACAAGAGGATATGGATTTTACATGAAATCCTCGATCATCAATTTTACTTCTGAAGAAACATCATTAAAAAAAAAATTTCTGAATATTGACTAACAATTGGAAGTCAGTGAACATTTTTCAACATCCTTTCATAATCAAAGAGTTGTATATTGACATTTAATTTACAAATGGAGTTAATAGATTATAATTTGGTTCACCTCTCAACATATGGTGTGTTCCTTATCCATGTTAACTTTATAACTGTCCAAATTTGTTTAAGAACCTGCAGAAGAGCAAAACGATCAGCATCCAATATATTTTAGCATTCTTTGCAAGGGTCCACAAAAATTTGAGCAAAACAAGCTCATAAACAGATAAAATGCTCCCCTAAACAGTGAATGGTATCTTTCGTTCTTTACGAAATTGTTACCTAAAGGAGATTTTACTAACAATTTTATTTTACGAAGTTTCATTCATAAAGCACATCTGAGTCTACATAGTGAGAATATGATAGAACCACCAACTCTTGGAAAATTAACACAAATTGGACAACTTGCACTCACCAGTAAAACTGTTTGATCATCATCAGCATGCATCCACTGAAAGAAAAGAGGGAACATCCGCCTAAAATGTGCCAACAAAAAGACCCCAACCTCACAGAGAAGTGGTTCAATATATCTAAGCCATGCGATGCGTCGATCCTTATTCCTTGGTTGACGCTCTAAATGACCAAGCATCTCATTCAGCATCCTCTCAAACCTATACAAAAAAGTAAGAGACCAGAAAGAAAAGATTATGAACAATACTTAATAACATATTGTGTATATGCAGTTCAAAACTATCATATCCACATAACTTGCGTTTCCCAAAGGTAGGATGCATACCACTGGCTACGAGGATTACCTCGCTGGATACAACTCACAAGTAACACCGACATCTCAACTACATAAGGCCAAATCTCATCAGATGAGGCAATATTCTGGCAACAAGCATCAAGAATCACATCTCCATACATAACAAGCTCGGCAGCATTAACATTTTTCCCTAGATGTATGAAGCTAATCATACCCTGCCCCTGTAACCAAGAAACAGAAAAGAGCACAATACACCAATGATCAAGTGTTATCAATCACATACGATGAGAAAAGGGAAGATAGCTCAAGGAAGGACATACTTTGATCTCCGGAGACCAATGATCAAGTGCAGTCAATCCACAAGGAATCACCAGAGTACACAATTTTCCCAAATGTGGATACTCAACCTGCAAAATAAACAAATATGAAATCTCTATTTCCCCAAACTAGCAACAACACTTATGGAGAAGTGAAAGTCAAAAAAGAAAAAGGCGCCAAACCTGAGTAACGAACCATCTGAACTGATAAGCAGCCAAAATCGCGTATCCAACAGGAACCCTAGCAGCTGCGGCGCAGACCTCGTCACCATCAAAACTCTTATCAATCGAACTCTCCTTAACCCTATCTTTCAACAGCGGCAAGACTTCAGGCATCAATTCCACCACCAATCTCTTTTCTTCACTCACTAACCCACACTCCAATCCGGAAAGCTCTTCAGTTCCCAAACCACTGGCACAATAAGCCCTGGAGAGGTCGGAGAAAGCAGATTTCGCCGAAACGGACAGGCCCTCGGGGATCCAGGACAGTAGTTCGTGAGTTGAGGACCGAGAGGAAGCCAACAAAGCACATGCTAGACCAAAATCCTTGATTGAATATTGGAGCTGCTTCTCAGAGACGTTAGGGTTAGGGTTCCCATTGGAGAGAAGAGATTGGAGTAGGGATTTCACAGAGATGGCGGAGCCTTCGGATGGTGTGTAGTGTGTCCTGGAGAGATCCTCCAGCAGTAACCCTCTTAACCTGCAAGTTGTAAAGACTATCACAAATTTGACATGAGCATTTAAACTGATCTCATATATATATATAGATGTTTCCGAAGGAGCTTACTTGAGTAGATGATCATGGAGACTTGTCAAGGAATTGGACATGTTTTTGGCTCGCAGTTGAAAGTTGAAAGTGGATTAGTTTTGGACTTGAGCGACTTCATAAGTCATAGACACACTTCAAATGGCGGCGTAGTATGCTACGGTGGCAAAACGGGAGGATGTTCCTACTTTGTAAGGCGACTTAGGCCCGCGTGTACCATCATAATCAGCTTACTTGACAGTAAGAATAAAGCCAAGTCTCGTATGAGGTATGACGAAGAAAAGGAATTTATGCCAACACGTAGACGTGCTTCTTAATAGAAATTTAAAATAGCTATTGAAAATTCTCATACCAGCGTTATTTATTTATTTATTTTTTGTTTATTTTCAACCAAGAAACTCGGAAATTCGACTGCCGGTAGCGTCTTGATTCAATAATGCCATACAAAATTACCATTTTATGACTATGAATCTGCCATTGTGTCTGTGTATTTGATTTATTTCTACGTATGGAAAATTGATTTTCCAACCGCCAAGTAGAACCGGCATCTTGGGCTTGACATTGCATGAGTTCCGAGAACTACTGCAAAGCCCTTTCCCGTCTAACACATTTCACATGAGAATTTCGACAAAGAAGATAGACCCCAAAAGTAAAAAGATACATACACAATGACACTATGCCCTCTATCAAGCGCTTTTAAGAACCGGATAAAATTAATGGCGGGGGCACCAATAGCACCCAAGTTTGATGCTCCAGATGGAATTTTACAGTTGCCAAGAATGTGCATTGTCATCACGTTCTATCAATCAAACACAACATATGACAAAAGTATAAAAGGTGGGGAGAATCAAGTTACGCGGGATTAGTTGGCAGAGGGGAAGGGGGGAAGAAAACACACCTTGAAAGAAACACATAAAGCCAACCACACAAATAGAAATGAAACTTTTTAGGATAGGATGATCAGGGTTCGGGCACGGCAGCGGCAGCAGCAGCGGCGGCGGTAGCAGCACGCTTCATTGATGCGGACTTGATAAGGTGATTGTAGCTCCCCTTCTCCTTAAAGAGTTGCGAGAAATGATGTTTGCAATACAACACACCCTCCAGGGCTGCATAATTTGACGGGGATATAGCACATCCACCATGTGAGCACTTGAAGCATGATTTGTGATAAGCTTGGCTCTCCACTGTTACCTGCAGATAAAGAAGTGAACCTCAAGGAGAGTACAAGTACAAATACAAAGAGATAAAGTACTAGTTTGACCATTTATTTAACTCTATACTAGGTCATCTCTGTTTATCTAATTGACTTGAAACTTATTAAACATGAGGAGCTGGAGAAAAGCAAAAATTTCTGGTGATTCCCAGTGTCATTCAATAGAGCTTAAGTATGTATGACTGGCCAAATTTTGTCCTCCAAACCAATACGCAACAAACTTCATGAAAATTATCCCCAGCTAAGGCAACTTCCTCAGTTCTTGCTACCATTGTATAACCTTCCAACCTAGACCATGTTAACATAGATATAATACATACAGCACAATTGACCAAACTTACAACGAACTAAACACATCAGAACATGCTTATGAAGCACTCCTGCTTTGCTTAATGTTCCATTCATGCCAGATGTAGCTATCAACATGACTTGTCAATCCATTCTATTACCCATTTTTGATATCTTTCATTTATAACAAAATTTCGCTTGCCAATTTGTCTTGCAGCATTAAGCAAAACACTATCACTTGGGATAAAATTATTCCATATAGAAAGCGATGCACTCAATCATATGTTTCTTCATCCAGTTGAGAGAAATGCTGTTTTCTGCCCCACATTTTGACTTTAACGTGACTTTTTTAGTCAAAAGATTAAGTTAACAAATCTTCCCATTAGTCTCAGTTTGTGCCATTAATATCCAAATCAGACAGGAAACTTAACTGGTTCAGGCATTCATAAGAATCTGAAGAAGCTAATCAGATCATAATATTAAATAATAATGAACCAGTATATCATGAAATTTTACCTTCTCCAGTGGATAAGCAGTTTTGCCACAAGTTGCACATTTTTCTTGTGTTCCAGAGAACATGCTAGCAGCTTTGCTGGGTGACCTTGTCTGAAACCAGCACAAGCCATTGAGAGTTAAAGGCATCTCCACTAACTTAGAAAACACATTATAATAAAACTTTAAAATCAAAATAAATGTCAAATAAGTACGTCGTAATAAGGATCCTCACCAGTTCAGGAGTCAACTTCTCAGCTGATTTTGCAGCTGTTGAAAAATGAAATTATTAGATAATTGAAGACCTAAAGTTTAATTATACAAAAATTGAACATAGAAATTTATGTTGACAAAAATAAGAGACTTACGGGACTGGAAGTTTTTGTTGAAACTACCCGTCTCCTTAAACAACTGCTCAAAATGAGGTTTACAGTACAGTACACCTTCCATGGAAGAATAATTGCTTAGCTGAAAGTTAAAAAATCATGTGTTGAAGTCAGCAGCAATCTGATAGCGATATGATTCTAATAACCCCTAAGGGTATAAAATACAAACAATTCAAGAAATAAATAGTCCCGTAACTGGGATGAGCAATAACTGTTATTCAAGTATCTGGTACTCAAGAAAGAAACACTGAACAGCCAAATTAATACACTCCTGCTTTCAACCTAACCAATTTACTGAAAACAACTATTAGCGCATAACTTGGTAGCTTCATCGAAGTGTAATCCCATAATGTTATACATTCCAATAGCCTAAATTGTGCAACACTTAAGCTACTCAACCAAATTCACAAAGAAACCATAAAAGAGCAGGATCAGTAATGGTAAAGATAAAGATGCTACCTTTAAGGTGCCTTTGCAGTGAAAGCATTTGAAGCAAGACTTATGATAATTAATACCATCCGCCGATAGAAGTTCCATAGGATACACAGTCTTTTCGCAGGCTTTGCATTTCTGTTGAGTCCCCGTAAAAGACATAGTAGCTAGGAGTTTGTGCCTCGGATCTGACAAGTAACTTACCTCCTCAACACAACCTACCGATCACATAACCCCGGATCAGATTTAGAGCAAACCCATTTATAAGCATAAGTTGCTCCAAAAAGCAAGCTTTAATCTAATGGAGAATGAAGGTACAGAAAAGAATTGAAGTTTGAAATCTTTATATATGGCGCAAATCTTCATTTTCAATGTGCTTTAAAGGGTATCTCCTAAACATAGATTTAACTTTCCCAAACATATGTAACCGATCTGACACTTTCGAATAAATGCAGGTACCTAAAAAAGCCAAACCCACACAACCTATCAAACATAAGCAAACATAAAGCAACAAAAACAGATCAACTAGTAAATATACAGAGATCCAGAAATGGGGAAGTCATTCACAGATGTAGGCGTACCTCAATGAGATTGAGTCTAAGACTGAGACTCTCGATCTGAAAGAAGAATGGTAAAACTACGGAGAAGAAAGAAATGAGAAGGTGGAAGAAGCAAAGCGAGGTGAGAGAGGTCAGCTAGGAACAAAGAAGAAAATTTGGCAACTATAAAAAAAGGGAATGGAGCGGGAGCGATTATTGGGTGCTTTTAGGCGCTAGCGGATGCTGCGAAGTGGACGATGACGATGATTAGTGATTATAGAGAGAGAAAGAAGAAGTTTGATATTTATGTTTATAAAATATAAACAATTGGATTGCGCGGAGCGCAGGGAGATGAGAGAGAGGGAAATATCTTCTTAGCTGGAACAACTGGGGTCCAAGCCCTGAGTACTTTACTACTTGGTTTGTCTTGTCCAACGACAACTCCTTTACCATTTACGAGGTTATTTATATCTCATCCACAAGAGTATCCGGCATAAATTTGCTGGAAAACGAAATTTGGAAAAAATTTATTGCATGCAGTCTTTAGTAGAAAAACGAGGTCGTTTTTATCTCCATTTAAGAAAACGCTTTCTTAAGTGGACGAGAGCCAATATTACGATATCTTATTTTATTTTATAAATTTTAGTTATTTATTTATATAAATTTTATATTTATTTATGCGAGATTTATGTGAAGCTTATATAAATAAATGGTTGAAATTTATAAAACAAAATAAGACATTATAAAATAAACAAACAGCCAACATAGTCTTTAGGCATATGGTTTCTTAATCTTAAAATGGCAAAGGCAAATGAATTAGGCACATAATGTGTAACTTGTGCCTAATTCATTTATAGGGCAAATGACAATTTACAAAATTTGTAACTACTAATATTTCGACGGCATGCCATGCGACTTATCATGCCACATGCCGCTTGATGGTATGGAAACATAATCTTGTCGGCTTCACGCCTTGCCTTATCATTTTTAACCGCGAGTGGATGTGGATCCCACCAAGTTAAAAGTTAAAGTTAACGTAGGCAGGAAAAAGAAGCAGGATTGAACGAATTCTTGGGAGGAAGCGGAAAACTGGAGAAGCAAGAATACGGAACGGATCGTCCCGATTTTGTCTCTCATTCGACGTGGAATAATGGGTTAAATGTATATTAAAAGTTAAAACCATCAAACTCAACCGCCCCTTCCCGCCATCGCAAGATCAAGCCGAGTTGCGCCGTTCACAATCAAACGGCTAGCAACCAGAAGGGAAGGGACCCACTTAAGAGCAACCCAAACAGATACAGTTACAGTGACCACTGACCCCTCTCTTCCTCTCTCGCAAGTCGCAGCCATGAATGTCCTCTTCTGCTTCATCGCTCTCAACTTCCTCTTCTACTCCAACGTCGCTTCTCTTCCCGTCATCGGAGTCACCTACAACGCCCCTCCCCATCCCTCACAGTCAACGGACAGAATTGATTCCGCCATCTCCGCCCTTCGCCTCCACTCCGTCCGCCTCCCCAACCCTGACCCAAAACTAATCCGATCATTCTCATTCAGCAACACCTCTCTCCTCCTCTCCATCCCAAACATCCTCCTCCCTCCCCTCGCTGCCAACCGTTCCCTCGCTCTCCGATGGTTGTACGGTCACCTGCTTCCTTTCTACCCCCGCTCCAAAATCTCCCTCATCTCCGTCGGAAACGACGCCGTCACTCACCTTTCTCAGTTCCTCGTCCCTGCAATCAGGAACGTCCACTTGGCGCTACGCGACCTCGGCATCAAGAAAGTATCCGTCTCCACCACTTTCTCTTTCCCCACCCTCGTCACCACGCCGTTTCCGCCTTCTTCTGCAACGTTCTGCGAGCCGCTCGATGAACTCGTGATCACGCCGTTGCTTCAGTTCTTGGAAGAGACAAATTCGTCCTTCTTGGTCAATCTTTACCCTTACGACTTGTACAGGATCAACTCACAGATTCCCTTAGTCTTTGCTTTGTTCCAAGATCATCCCTTTAATTTCAGGGACGATTTGGTCACGGGAGTCAGGTACCGGAACCTTTTCGACATGATGCTCGATGCTGTCATTACGTCCCTGGCAGTGGCCGGTCACGAGAATATTCCGGTGATTGTTACGGAGACCGGTTGGCCGAGCTACGGCGAGGTTGACGCAACGCCAGTATTAGCTGAGATGTATATAAAGGGTTTGATATCGCACCTGAAGTCTGGTTCGGGGACTCCTTTAAGAAAAGAAGGTGCCCAAGAGGTGTACATTTATGAGTTGGTTGATAAGGAGGAGGAGGAGAAGCAGCATGGTGTTCCAAAATGGGGGATTTTGCATGCTAATATGTCTACCAAGTACAAAATTGACTTCTCTGGTAGCTCCAAGATTGGCGCAAGTATAGAGATTTTGGTGGGTATTTGGCTGGCGTTAATTGGTCTCCTTTTTCACCAACTTTCGAGTTTCTTGCCGGAAAAGAAACTTTAAATCGGCAATGTCAGTTAAATTTCTATGGAACTTTTAGCGTCTTCTGTTTGTGTTGTGGCAGAGTTAACAATGGCAAATTGCACGCTGGTTTTAGATAGCTTTAGAATTCTTTGTCTAGCGACTCGTACATAGGGCAGAGTTTTGATTTTGTTCATTGAGTCTCTACATGAGAGCAGTTCTTCTGCTACGTATGATTACTTGGAAATCGCCCTGTGTCTGTCTGAATTGTATTGATGTATAAAATTCTATTCAATGGTTGCTCATCAATGCTTGACAGAGTGCTCAATCTTACCTTCTTTTATTACGTTAAGTCTTAGCTCAAGAGTCTCGTGTCGAAGACTTGCTAACGTGATATCTTCAATTCAAAGGGTTCACCGAGATATTGAAGTATTGGGTAATTTCATAATTTTTCAATGTCCACACACATAGATGGAAGCGACTCCAGTGTTGAACCTGATTCGTGATTCTGTTTCTGTGTTAGTCTAAAAGGTGGCATTTCTGTTACTTTTCTCAGTCGTTGAGAAAGGAAACTAAAACGGAAGAATTAGGCTCGTAGTTTTGTAAAGCCTACGAAGATGCGCGTGTTCCTTTGAATATGAAACTCTCTGTCCTTGGAATCAAGTAAAAACTGTTACAAACATTTAAATGGGATTAAAAAAAAAGAAGCCAAAACACTTCAGTGTGCAACCTGCACAGAGTCCGCGATTTGCTTGGGTAAAGTTTCTGTTTGCAATTAGGGCACCGGAGCTGAAGTTCGTTTGCACTCACTGCCACTGTGTATCACATCAATTGGGGTTGGAATGGAGAATGTCATGGAACAGCTGACGCTCCACGATACTCGAGGCGATGAGGAGACCGTGCTTGACGACGAAGACGGCAAAGCAGAAGACTTGAAGCCGATTGACCCTAGGTATTGCCTTGTAGCGAAATTACTCACAGAAAGGAATTATAGCATGCCTGCGATGCAAAGAACTCTCGCTCAAATCTGGAGACTAGGTAAAGGAGTTTCGTTCAAAGAGGTAGGGGACAAGCAGCTTTTGATCCAATTCTACCATGTCGTCGACCGGAACAGGGTACTCTCATGCAGTCCATGGACGTTTAATAACAATGTGTCGTTGCTGAATACACTTCAAGAGAATGAAAACCCACTGGTTGTTAGTTTCTCATTTATAGAAATCTGGGTCCAGGCACATGATGTTCTTGATACTTTGTCGAGTGAGCGGATGGCAACCCAGTTGGGAGAATCCATTGGTCAGTTCTTGAAATTTGACGGTGAGCCTAGAAACGAGCAAGAGGGAAAACTTTTTAAGGTTTCGAGTTTTGATGGATGTAAACCTACCTTTGCTAAGACAACAAATTTTGAAGCGACATAATGGAGATAAAGTGATAATGAAATTTCGATACGAGATGTTACCAACATTATGTTTTATATGTGGAAAGATAGGGCACTCGGATAATTCCTGGGAAGTTCCTTTTAATACATCTGATGGTTTTGTGGAGAAGGGAAGGGGTCTTTAGTTGAAGGCAGAAATCCGACATCCAATCCAGGGGATGCCCAATCAGTGGATAAAATCATAGTCTCGTGACAATTTGGTTCCTCAGACTGAAGGTGGTCCAGCTCCAAAGCTTAAACAGCTACAACGCATGAGGATAATAGAGGGATTGCCGGGCTCATGGTGGTAAAAGATAAGAAGCGTCAAAGAAGTGAAGGGGATATGTTGTTGACTGTTGTTAACACCCTCGTTTCATTGATTGAGTCAATATTGAAAGCGGTGAATCCTGTAATGCAGGACCGCCGAGAGCAATGAGTTACTTTAGTTGGAGTTGTCGGGGCCTTGGCTAGCCCCAGACAGTGTTAGCTCTTAAGGAGCTAGTTCGAAAATTTAGGTTAGACGTGATCTTCTTAATGGAAACTCTAGCACATGCTAAGCAAATTGTGGACCTCAAGCAAGAAATGGGATACATTGGTAGTTTTGCAGTAGATCGGATTGGGAGAGGTGGATGACTAGCTTGTTGGTGGAGAGAGCCCGACTTGGTAGAAATCGGTAGTTTTACCAAGAATCACATTGATATGTCAATTAAGACTATGCGAAGTGGGGATTGGAGGCTCACAGGCTTCTATGGTTATCCGGAGAGAAGCAAAAGATGCGCCTCGTGGAACTTGATCCAAGCATTGTCTCACAGAAGTAAGTTGCCTTGGGTGATTATTGGCGATTTTAATGATATGCTATCTATTACTGAAAAAGTGGAAGGGCGGGAAGCATCCAAATAGCTTGCTGGAAGGTTTTCGGACTTGTGTGGAAGCTTCTAACTTAATAGAGATACCTTTAAGTGATGGGCTTTTCACGTGGGAGAAGAGTAGGGGGAACAACTTCTGCTATGTTTAAGAAGCTTGATAGGGCTTTTATAAACAACACGTGGATACGCCAGTTCCCTAACCATAGCCTTCTAAATCTTCCTGCTAGTGTTTTGTATCATAACCCTCTACTGTTGAAAGTACTCGACATACGCTTTTTGAGAAAGCTGAGGAGGTTTTGTTTCGAAAATTGGTGGTTATTGGAAAATTGTATAGCCGATGTGGTCATAATTAGGCAGAGGATGTTTTGGTTCCCATCACGGACAAAATCATCAAATGAACAACAGAGTTGGAAGCATGGAGTAAGACGGTTTCTATCAAGTTTACACACTAGAAGAATGACTTGCATGGCTGACTAAAACAAGCCCAAATAGATGTTGATTTGGGAGGGCATGTCACCACAATTAAAGAGCAGTTGAACAATGTGCTAGCACAAGAAGAAGCGTATTGGCGACAAAGAGGCAATTCTTTTTGGCTCCAATTTGAGGATAGGAATACAAAATACATTCATGTATAGGCATTTAGTAGAAAACGAACCAATATGATACCACTGCTGCAATCTCAAGATTGTCACTGGATATTTGATGAGAATGGCAAGGCTGAAATAGTTCGAGCATATTTCTCCAATTTATACTCAGACAAGGTAGATTCAAATGTTGAAGTTTTTTCTGCAATGAGGGAGATAGTTGGGGAGGACGAAAATCAATTTCTTACAACTCCCTTACTAAAGTTGAATTCAAAGGGGCCCCTTTACGAAAGTTGAATTCAAAGGGGCCCATTGATCAAATGCATCCTAACAAATTTTCAGGCCCAGATGACTTTAATGTAGCATTTTACTAAAAGTTCTGGCCTATAATTGGGAAAGATTTTGTGTGAACTTGTCATAGTTGGCTATGTAATGGTCAGTTCCCTACTTCCCTTTCTCATACTTTTATTGTACTCATTGCGAAGCATGATAAACCGATACATGTTTAAGGATTTTAGACCAATTGCTCTATGTAATTTGCTTTACAAAATTGTGGCAAAAGTACTAGCTAATAGATTAAAAGCTATATTGCCTCAAATTGTCTCTACTACACAATCTGCTTTTGTTCCTGGTCGATCAATTCATGATAATGTCACCGTGGCTTTTAAACTTATTCACTATATGAAGTGGAAATTGAGTGTAAATATGGGGTTGTGGCTTTAAAACTAGATATAAGAAAAGCATATGATCGCATTGACTAGAAATATTTGGAATTCATTATGGGGAAAATGGGCTTTGACAGAAAATGGATTGAGTTAATTATGATGTATGTCACGTCAGTGAACTACAGTGTTCTATTAAATAGAAGTAAAGTGGGTCTAATTGTATAGAAAAGGGGACTTCGTCAAGGTGATCCACTCTCTCCATATCTTTTTATTCTGTGTGCGGAAGGCC